>JAYESA010000018.1:33579347-34057596 GCA_036927795.1 Iris macrosiphon | reverse complement strand
ATTGTAAAATTGGTACATAACCATTTGTAAGCAATATTGTGAAAGACGAAGAAGAAACAAGAGGGTTACAGGACATAAACAACATTAAACATTTTGCAACAGGTCTAATCATAGTTGTCGCAAGTGAAAACCGAGCAAAATTAAACATTTTGCAACAGGTCTAATCATAGTTGTCTCAAGTGAAAACCGCACTTTGATGGCATGGTCCTTTTGGGTCTAGGAGCAAAATGTAAAAAGTGAGGTGTGCACCTGAATATACCAAGGCACATGTATAATAAGAAGAAAATCAGAGGCCCTCGACCTCTAAACTAATGTCTTTGTTTCAAGTCACACTTATTTGGAGCAAAACAAGGAAGCTTCATCGGCACTTAAACCTATATGAGGAGGATCAGTGATGTTATTGGTACCTTGGATAAGATTGCATTTGTCACAAGAAAAGTAACATGCATATCTTGCTGAATTAGGCACAAAATCTTCGGGCTAAACTTCTAGCCAAGGTGCATTTTCAATAAGACAAGTCTAATTTAGGTGTTTCTCATCTTTATTCAGTAGCTATTAAATCAATAAGATTGTAAACCTCGTCATGTCTAATTCTATGAACCAATAATGATCAAGAACAAACAACCAATTATGATTGTCCACAATATTTCATTTTTATCATCATTGTCGCTAATGCAAGTATCCCGCTTCACATTTCAGCTCATAATTCAGTTTCCATATTCTAGACTGTCAAGAATCCTAATCTAAACACACCATCCACCAAAAGAGAACTCTATTCCCCAAAGAGGCAAAAGCCATACCAATGCCTAACTTCTCATTCATTCACTCTACAAGTGATAAAAGAGCCCATTTGCAGTTAGATTCTAAACTTTGGACCATTAAAAAGTAGGAAAAGACACTACCAATACACAAGGACACAAGAAAATCAATGTTGTCTCCTTATCACCAAACCAGTATAATGTCTTCTCCTATTATTGTCTGCCCGACATAGATTAAAACTCAGAATTGACTGAAGCACATACATCTATGAAAATTGGTACCATGTCCGTGTTGCATAGGACATGCCAAAATGAACAGAAAACTTGTTGTACCAAAATTATTTTTAATTAAATGAGTTATAATGAAAAAATTTTGGAGAAATTTAGTCGAGATATACGTTCCGCCATCGTAGATGGCGGAAAAACAGAAAGAGAAAATTCTGACAAATTTCGCCAACATGGTTGGCGGAAATCAAGCAACCCCCAATTTACTTTGGTTCGGGTGTTGGGGGGTTCGGATGGTTGGGTTTTATCACAAGTTATACAAAAATTTTGTTCCAAAACTACTACTTCTTAAGCAAGCACTTACTTACGTACAGGGCACTGCATGATGTCGAGAAGAGACCGAAGGGAGGCTTGTCGAGGCTCCAGTTCTTCCTCATGGTCTTTATCACAAGCTTCTGCTACTACATGGTGCCCAACTACCTCTTCCCTTCCATTACCGCCTTGCCTTCCTCTGCTGGATCTGGAAGAACTCCATCACGATGCAACAGATAGGCTCTGGCATCTACGGCCTTGGCGTCGGTTCCTTCGTGCTCTACTGGTCCATCGTAGCCGGCTTTCTCTTGAGTCCGCTGGCTTTGTCGGGGTTCGCCATCGTCAACGTGATGTTCAGTTTCTGCTTGGTTCTCTACATGATCATACAGGTCGCCTACTGGACCAACACCTACGATGCGAAGAGATTTCCCATCTTCTCCCTCATGTGTTTGCTTCAAATGAGAGCCTATATGATGTTAACCAGGTGTTGGACATGAAAACGTATGCCTTCAGCCAAGAAGGGTTTAGTTTCATTCTCACAGCCCTCCCCACCCACTTCCTCCTCCTCTCCTTTACTCTCCCTGCTGTATGCATGCAACCCTCCCGACCCACTTCCTCCTCCTCTCCTTAATTTACTCTCCCTCTCTCTCCTCTCCTGCTGCATGCATGCAGCACTCTGTTGTCTGCATTAAACCAAAATCTGCGGGAACCAAACCACGCATCTACCCCAACCACCCCAACCCCCAACAACCGAACCAAAGTGAACAGGGGGTTGCTTGATTTCCGCCAACCACGTTGGCGGAAATTTGTCAGAAATTTCTCTTTCTGTTACGTCTCTCTCGACTAAATTTCTCCAAAATTCTTTCGTTATAACTCATTTAATTAAAAATAATTTCGGTACAACAAATTTTCTGAAAATGAATGTGTCTGTGGCACCGTGTCAGCATCGTGCCTTATCATATTCATGCCGCTTGCCACCAAAATCAATGCAGTGTCGCCGGGTCCCTATCGTCTCGTATTCGTGTCTGTACAACACAGATAAAACCCAATAGCAAGGGATCATATTATCGACAAAGAACCAAATTTCATCACCTGAAGGAAGCAAGGACCGAGGCCGGCTCTCCCCATGTTCCTCCCAAATCTATAGCACGGGCAGCTGCAACCATTTTTTTGCACATTAAAACCATTTGCAATCGAAATCCCCAGATTCTCAACCAGCCCCCCCCCCCCCCCCCCCCCAAAAAAAAAAAAAAAAAAAAAGGAACCAAATTTCTCACCACGCGGCCTGGATAGAGATCCGGCGGTCGTCAGCGCAGTCGAGGACCTCCCCCTCCCACATCCTCTGGACGCCCCGGAAGTCACTTCCGCCCACTTCCGCCTCCGATTCCTCCACTTCCTTCTGCTTCGAGCTCTGGAGCGCCACGGAGGCGCAGAGCATGTCGAAGTCCACCACCGCCACCGACTCCAAAGGGATCATCGCCTCCGATTCCTCACCCATCGTTCCGAAATTAAGGTTAAGGTTTGGTTGATTTTCTCGCCATTTAGTTTTTCTCGAAACCCTAATTATAAATTGAGGGTGGTCGTTGGCGTTCTGGCAATGGCGGGTGGGCCCACCGGTTTTGTTGCTGACTCATAATAATGGTGGCTTTCGGTGTGGTGACTCTGTACAGCCTGGTCGGCTCCTTGTCCACCACGTGCCATCAACTTTATCCGTTTGGTTTTTTTTGTTGCTGGTCCATGTGACTTGCCGTATAGTTAAGTGGTTTTTTTTTTGCATATATATCCCCCAAATCTAAGTATAATTTTAATAAACTTTTTTCAAATATATGAATTGCTAAGTAAGTTTTTGAAATCGGGAGAAAGTACATTGATGAGTGTCTGGCTAAACTAATTTAGTTAAAAAAGAATATGCTGTTATGTTTAACGGTGACGTGTGTTTATTGACCATCATGTTTTCAATAGTTAAAGTATGCACAATGGTAGAGATTTCAAAGACTATATTTTAATTTTAGTCAAAGTTTGTAGTATTTGAAGGCTGCAATAGATATTTGTACATATTTAAAATTTATTAGAAGCTATGAAATACTTCATATTTGGAATGCGTCAGATAGACCTACCAAAAGCAATCAAACATGAAAAAAAAAATAAGGAGAAAAAATATAACCAAATTATGAAGAAAAATAAAAAGAAAAAAGAGGGATAAAAAATAGAAGATTAATTTGGAATATTTATTTAGAGTGTACAATTGTGTGTCAATACCATAAGAACAATCCAAAAATAATAATTTATGCAATTTATAATAATTTAAAATATTTGTTTGGAGTATTCCTATGTAGATGCTCTTATTCAAATTTTTCAACTAACATTTTTTTTTATTATCATTCTCACAAACCTTTATTAAAAAAAAAATCAACATTTGTTTTTGAAGGCTTTCTAATGAAACAACTTGTCTTTCTATTCTTTCATCTCTTTATTACTTCTCCTCTTTGTCTCTCTCTATTATCTCATATGTTTCCTCTTTTAAAATTTTATTTTTTTATCATATTCTCTTAAAAAAAATTGAATTGTTTTGAAGATCTGCAACATATTAATAAAACATATACCTAAGTGAAAAATCTAATGGATAATCAATGTAAATGTTACAAAGAAAAAAGAGAACTAATTATATTTTTCAAATTAACCACCAAAATTAATCTAAATGAATATAAAAAAATTATTGATATGATGGTTGAAACCTTCTTTCAATCTCATATACTCAAAGAGCTCGACTTAGGTATGATAAGATTTTAGGATTTCTTTTTTTCTTTTTTTACAAGAATGTTTAGAAATAAAAAGAGAAAAAAGAAAAGTTTTAGAAATCAAATACTGATCAGTGGTTGAATTGTATGTTAAATAGCTTAACTCTGTGTTTAGTTAAAGTAGTCCAAAACGGAGAGAGAACTAACACTTCTATTATATTCTGATTTGGAATGCTTATTAGTAATTCATGAAATTTGAAAAACTTTATTCAAAATGTCCTAAATTTGGAAGACATATATACAAAAAATCTTAGATAATTTCTTGTTCGTTACGTTATACGTATATGTAACTTTCTCTACTAGTTTTAACTTCATAAGATAAACAATAATGATTAGTTAATATGATTGATCCGTATATGATTGATCCGTAGTGTGCATAAAACACCAATATTCTGAAGCAAATCTACTTGCTTTTGAACCTACTTGCTTTTGAAGTAGCAAAAGACGTTGAGTTGATCAATCAAACTCAACTAAGAAAACAAAATATAAGTATAACAGTATACACATTAAAAGAAAATAATTAATAACAGATAAATACACAGTAAATAAATGAGTGATGTTGATGATGCTGAAGATGAATTTTTCATGACTTTCTTTCTCACAGTTAAGTATATATATTAGTGTTTGTTCATATATTTAAATGAACAAATGTACTACATAGTCTATTACGTTGGCACAAGAAAAAAAAAGAGGTTAACAGCAAAATTATTCAAAAAATATAATTAGATACTATCTATTACATCCTTTTGCATGTTAGCCCTAGAAAATGTTATCATGTAACATATACTAGGTATGGTAATTTTGTTAATATATTATTGAAATATACAACCTCAAATTCCTTTGGGAAAAAAAATCCTTTGGAAGATGTGATTTTATTTATAAAGCCAAAGTAGATCCCTAAATAGCAAGACCTGATCTACTAAGGACCTATTTGCATAAGAACTAACATGCAATTAGTAAAGGACCAATTTGCCAAAAAGAAGCTCAAATTATTTAGCGCCGCCGGCAAAGCAACTTCGCATGCGGCTGGAGAGATTGTAGCGTGCCGCATTGGCAACAATGCGCTGTGACATAAACAGCATTATTCTTCATTTTTTTAATCCAATATGATTTGCTTAGGTGTATGGGAGTTGGGATAGGATCACCTTCCAACCTACGAAGTTGCATTGTTGCCATCCTTATCTGTAGATGTTAAGTGGTTTGGTCTGGCCGGCCGGGCCGGGCCGGGTTAGTTTGGTCATGGGATGCGGTTAGGTCTGGATATAACTTTTAGCTTAAACCCCAAATCCAATCTGACCTATAACTCGGTATGTATTAGACCAGGCTAGATCGGACTAGGTCCGGTTCTGTATGGAGCCTGGTTTGGGTTGGCCATTTTTTATAAAAAAAGAAAAAGAAAGGAAAATAGTATTTGGCCAGTACCTTTGTGGTGACCGCACTGGCCCGCAGCGTCGTGGCAGCCAGCTACTGGCCCCCTTGCTAGCTTTAGGTCCACCCCGGGCCAGAGAGCAAATGGTTGGACGTCACATGGCCGCAAGCAAGCGTGTTCGCGCCTTTGGGGGTGGGCAACGTAGCAACTTGCAAAATAAAAATAAAAATAAAAAATATGATTGGACTTTGGGCTATGAGATTTGACTATATAATAGAATTGTATAAAAGAAAAGAATAATTTTTTTTTATTTGAGATATTTAATGACAAATTTATTTATGTTTAAAAAAGTTGAAAGAGTGAAGTACAAATTTTATCTTCAATTTGATCTTTAGTCCCCGGTCTTTGGTCTTGATGTCTAGCTTTTTTGAATCTTTGTTTTGGCATTCGATATCTTCAAATCTTTGATTCTTAGATAAATTGATCTAACTCTGCAAGACTTCGCTGCTTCATTCTTCAGTTCATGTAACGTCATCTATAGTAAGAGATTGAAAGTTAAGTTCGTTAACATTTTCACTTTCATCTATTAAGTGTTGAGTCTAGTTTTGCGCACGAACCAAATCTTGAACGCAAATATAAAATTTAAAATATTTGGTAGCATCATACTTCTCTTCTTACTTAACATTCTTGAACCTTTACTAAAATAAGATTACGATACTACCATAGACACCGAGATCATTAGAAGATCACGTGCCAAAGAATAAAGTATATAATAATCTTTTGTCTGTGTTTTTCACCACTATAAATTAGAAAGGTTGATCCAAAGTTGTCCTCATCTTCCTCATAGGAGTTTAAATATAAGGATAATTCTTGAGTTAATAGAGACTAGTTTTGTTTCTTATTTTGCAGCATACTCTTAGCATATGATGACCTAGAAATTAAACTAGAGTTACTACTACCTTGAACGATTGAACTAGGTCGGTTCAACATTGTCACTACCACATTCTGAAATAGGGATATTTTTGTCATTTTATATATTATAAGTATTATGTGTATTTATTTTAAATAATTGCATGATGTGTGTATAGATATATATTATATTATATAGTGTTCATTAATGTTTGAGTTAGTAGACTACACCTAGATGCCCACTAGATGGGGCCCTGACAGAATTATAGTGTTATGGATTTAATTTGTAATTTTGGGATTAATTATTTAGGGTTAAAATTAATTATCATAATTTTATTTAATTGTTGCGCCTTACCGTTGCTTCGAAATTGGAGCACTACCTTAGCCTTTGCCTTCCGACAAATTCCACAACCTTGTCCTAGACATGCCCGTCTTCCATTCTGACCTTTGTGTAACTCATAATTATGTTCTATTGTACTTCATTTTAGTCGCACAACATTCGTCGCAGACGTTTATTTTAAATTCTAAATAAATTCAACTTTGTATCTTTGTGCGTTCCAATCAAAATTGGAGATATAATCTTGACCCATTTTGAGCAACCCAAATTAGGATAATATTTTATTCTGAATCTTCTTCATTCATGACACTTGTGTCCCATTTAATTTCAGCCCCATGTACTTCTAATTAATTTTAGAACACCTATTGCATTTAGTTTAATTAAATTAAACCATAAACCTAACTTTGTACAATTTTCCAATTGTTGGGCATTTTTATGCAAAAGTGTATTAAGGTGTCTACCCCGTTGGACACGACACGTAATTAAACCCATTTCTCCTTCATGTATATTTTTTCCATAATTTTTGGGAGTGTGCAATTCAACATCAACCTCCTTGAACCATAGCCCTCTTTTATTTTGAACCAATGTAATTCGAGCAATTCATTTTGAATCAAACCAAATCCTAGCCCATTAAAATACCTACATGACAACCCAAGCCCAATTCTAAGAGAGTGTTGACCAAGTCAAATATTCCTAGGTCAATCCAACCCCATGTGCATATAATATTCTTTTTTCTTTACTTTTCCTTTTCTTTTTTTCGATCACCCAATACCAAGCAGCCGACCCTATTTCCCTATTCATCATCCCCATCCCTAAACCGCCGATGTCCCGAACCTCTCGCCGGAGACTCCTCCGCCCGGCCAGGCACTCACCACCTCGGCCGCCTGCACGTCGTCACGCCGGAACCGACCAGTCCCGAGCCGACTATTGCACCGAGAAGCCGCCTCGTCATCGCGCTGTCCCGATCGACGACCCACTGCACACGCCAGAACGACGCGACCGACGACCCGCTGCACTGTACGACCGCCTCTCCTTCCTCCTCCTCGTCGATCAGAGGCCGCTGCCCAATCCGCCGTCTGCACGAGCCGCTGAAGCCGCTGATATTGCGGAACATTCTCCTCGACCATCCGCTTGACTCCTCCGCCGCCTGAACCCGACTTCACAGCCATCCCGACTCGACGTTCTCCTCCTCCCTCTGTTCTCTTCCCGACCACTACTCCATTAACACCACCACTGTTTATCTCATCTCCCCCAATGCCTCACCCTGGCTCGACTTCACCTCGTCGACCGGAGCCGACCCCGCTCGCCTGAACCACTCCTTCTCCCGCCATCAACTGAATCGAGCAGCCTCGACGCCTAAACCACCGAGACGAGTCCGACCACCCCTTTCCTGTCCACTCGACCTCACCTTCATCTTCACCATGATCATCACCATCACCTTCACCATCATCTTCACCATCATCATCGCCTTCACCATCAGCATCGTCATCATCAACATCGTCATCATCAACATCGTGGACATCGTCGTCACTATCGTCATCGTCAACATCGTCGTCATGACCATCGTCGTCGTCATCGGCAATCTCGTGCACATGTACGCTAGTGCACAGGTTCAAGTCTCTTCTTTTTGTTTCGTACACGCACACGTACACATATGCGTATATTGTTCATTTAGTATATGTATTTAGTATGTGTTTAATATATATAATTAGTATATATGTATAGTATATGTATTCCCTAGTATATATTTAATATATATATATATAGTATAAATTCTATTAGTGTATATACATATATATATATTATATATGTAATTAATTGGTATACATATATAAATATTATGAATATCAATGTTATATGCTAGTTAATAATATATATATTTATATATGTACTAGATGACCCGAGTGTAACCACGGATACCCGTAGTCACTTTGACCTGTGACCATGTAACATGTTAGCAGACTGCCATATATACACCGACGTACTGGCAAGACACGTATCATTGACTGTCTGTTATGCACAACAACTATAGACATGACACCCCTAGCGTAGTCTTTGAGATCACTGTGTTTTGATTGTATGTTAGTGTAATGTCTGATGCAATATTGTATTATATGATATGTCTATAGGACAGTTGGATTATTCAGACAAGACCTCAGAAATCGGACATTGTTATTGCCAACAGCAGGACCCCCAGGCGAGTATATTCTCTGACAGTTTTTATTATGTTGATTATCTCTATAATTCTAGTTGTATAGCGTACATGATTCTGACACTGTTGTATACACGAGTTTGCATCATCGAGACCTGTCACGAGGAGTCGTGATTGGGATCCATCGCGCTAGCTGGGGAAACGGAAAAATATTAGTAGATTATGTGATCATACCCAACTCTACTTGCATCATAGCTCACCCACACCTCACGTCGGTGCAGCCTGACCATTACATGCCTCATAGCCTGTTATGTATGATTAGCCTGACTATTGCTTGCATCATAGCTATCCGGATGGTTAGCCTGACCTTACATGAATCATAGCTAGTCATACATAGCAAGCCTGATCAGTCCCAAGCCGATCACATGATATGCTAATATTTTACACACTTAGCTAGATGTTCTTAACATGTATCTCTAGTATATTGATCTAGCATTCCTTATGTTCTAGTTATAGTTCCAATATTCACTTATATACCAGTTCATGGTTCTAGTATACACTTGTATTTCTGTTCATTGCTAGTACCATTGATGATGACATATACTCCAGTATTTCTATTTCCAGTATATTCATGCTCGCTAGTATTTCTTATTTCTAGCAGTTATATCAATCTTGTATTTCTTTACACTGTATTATAGTTTTTGTCAATATACATGGAACTGCTGTTAGTGCTTGTACTTCGCTCCAATCCTGACTGGATATTTTTTCCAGACCGCGACTTAGAGGACTTGTTTCTGGCATACTTGAAGATTTGGATGTATTGATTGCAGGTTAGACTATTTATTGTTGTTAGACTTGTGTTGTATTTCATATATTTTCTTCGATATCTCATCGTGCTCTAGTTTCTGTGATTGAGTATTCCATATTATATTGTGATATCTGTGTCTCCTTATGGAGTTGGATATTCGTGAGAGATTGTTTAGATAGTATTGTGACCTAGACAGCATTCTACCGCCGATGCTGCGGTGTAGACTGGACGTACCCACGCACTCGTGCCCCTATACCGGGTGCGGGTCGTGACACATTTTTAGTGGTGGCCCATGCAGGTCAGACTTCACAAGTTTTGCGATGTCGTGGTAGTGCGACATCTTAGTTGTATTACTGCGTCCCTGCTATAGGATATAGGACATAGGATACTAGGATGAGAGATGATACTCAATCATAAATTTCTTGAAAGATTCCTGGGACGACCCTTGAAAATCTTATTATATTTCTAATTTAAATCTTTTCCTTGTTTTCGTCCGTTCTCACTTATTGAATTTGATTCTTGTTGATCAGTTATTAAATTTAAATTCTTTGTGTCGTTGTTGAGTTTGATTAAATATCGAGATAACCTTTACGGACTAAAATTTATGGTATCATCTGATGACATATGTTGATGAGGACAGTGAGAAAGGTAAAACGTCTACTTTGGTTATGGAGCCTAGAGTTTATTGCAGCCACATTAGCTGTCGTGGCGGAAACATAGGAACTTGACTTCGGATGTACATATCTTAGTTATGAATTTAGAGTTTCTTCCAGCCATACCGGTTGGCGTGGCGAGGATTCTAGATGACATAATTATAGAGTTGCATACCTTAGTTATGGAATCTATCGTTTATCGCAGCTATGCTTACTAGCGTGGCGAGGATTCAGAGTGTCATAATTTTGGACAGACGTATATGATTATCAGATTGTATCTTAAATTGGTTATTAAAGTATCATCTTAAGACTTATCTACTTCTGTTATTACAGTACCTTGTTCCATCATTTTCTTTGCTAGCAATAGAGATATCTTCAGTCCTTAGTCCAGTTCATTTAAGCTTTATTTCTTTAAGATCCTTGTTAGTGTGATAATTGGTGACTTATAATTATGTCTGTGTCTTGTATCATTGTTGACTGAGTATGACTTGTGAGTTTGTAAGTGTTTTCTAGTTGGACATGTGAGCAGTAGGAATCAATCTAGAGTTAACCCATAGCGTAGTGCCTTGTAGCAATAGTTCTATAATAGGTGTCATTATAGTTAATATTGGTACTATAGGTAGAAGGAGGAGAAAAGAGCATCAGTGATGGTTCCAGGAGTTAGTATCAAGTCAGCATTCCAGTCCTGGATAGTCGTGAATTCATGTAGTTGGATGATCTAGGTAAATAATTAAGTATCAAGGAATTTGTGTTAAAAATTTATGGAGCATGATATTCGATTTGGAGGTTGATACTTGGGTGTGTCAAGAGTAAAAAAATGTATATGCATAAAGGATATTACTGAGTGTGCCATGGGTTGAAAAATATCAAGATTGATCATGAAAGGTATCAAGTGTATCACAGATTAGTGTAACAGTCTGTAAAAGATTAAAGGGAAAAACGTATACATCAATCGAGATAAGGAACCATATGCCTGCCTTTGAGAGTGAAGTGGAGCATGTATATTATATAAGTTAATAACTAGTGTGAATGATCGTGAGTTCTAATAAGTTTGATGAGGTGATCTAATGATGAAGCTAGTATTACCATACCAATAGTGCTATTGTTTCTATGTCAAGGATTAGTTAAGAAATGTGCTAGTAACGATAAGTACCTCGTGTGATGATATTAGATTGGTGTATCAGTTAATATGGATAAAAAATTATTGGAAACAATAGTGCAAGTAATCCAGGCAGTACAATATTCAGTACACAATTGAGGAGTGTAGACAATTGGTGTATTTGTGTGTACCTTGAGTATTAGAGACTGTGAGTATATATATGAATACTTAGATAGATGGGGATTTAAATTTATAATTTGAAGATTGAAAATAAATTCTAATTTTAAGAATTTTGAGAAGTTGAGATTTTATGTTATTAAAGTTTTTGAGGATTCAAATTCAATTCAATAAACATAGTCAAAGCTATAAAGATTTTTGGAAGTGATTAAAATTTTGTTTCAATATTTGAATATTTGACTTTTGAGGAAAGAATATACATTTTATTTTAAATTGTTCGAGAAGTTAAATTTTGAGAATTTTATTTTGAGGATAAAATTTTATGGTGGGTAAGAAATGTATATCAATATATGAGTGGATGAAGTGCTTGTGTAAGGATCTGTTGGCTTGAGCATGCTTGAGATAACACTACAAATTGACTTAGGTGTCCATCTAGAGTTGTATTAGAGAGAGTAGTACTTAGTATGTTGTGTTGCACTTGGCATGAACTTGAGTGATAAGAACAACTAGTATAAACAATTGCAGTCGGTAAGAGAGCTAGCAGTGGGTGTGCTAGTAGAAGAAACAGTGGTACCTAAAGAGATAGAGGTATCAACTTTGGATGCATAATTTAACCTATGGTTGTGTTAGCAGGTTCTATTATTTTCTTTCCTTCTGTTCCTTTTTCAACTATTTGATTGATTGGTTGATTGATTCTTTAGTACCATAGCTTGCATCAATGATTCTCTTGCTAGAATATAGTTAGTAGTACACCTCGACAGAGACTGCAATACTATGACAAAAGTGACCATAACCGTGCATGTTCTCTCTAGATTGTATGTTGTATGACTGTAGGTATGATTTTTTATAGATTTTGATTGTTGGGGGTTTGACCGTAGTGAAGATTAATGAAGAGATTATGATTTGACAAAGAGAGACAATGTGCCTTAAATTTTGAGGTTAAACATTAATTTATATAGAGAGTTGAGAATTTAATAGGGCAGGATTGACGATTTTGTTAAATCATTAAATTTTATGAAGATTAAGATATGATTGAATCTGTCATTAAAATTCGAGGAAATTAAGGAGATTATCATTATATTTATTTGATTGCAAGATATGGAAAAAAAATTACATTTTGAATGTTATAATTGAAGATTTTTGCGAGTATTATATTATTTGATTATTGTGTGGAAAAAAATCGAGGAATAAGATCACTAATGGATTAGTGTTGAATTCAAATTTTTGGGATGATGATTTAATTTTATAAATACGCATCGATTGGACTTAAATTAGAGGAGTAAGATGATTAATGGATTAGTGTTTTCGGATGAGATTTCTTAATTTTTAAATATGCATTGATTGGATTTCAATTAGAGGATTGGATAGTAAATTTTGTATTTAGTGATCAACTTAAAATTTTAGAGAAGATTGTGATAAGAATGAAATTTAATTTTAAATTAAATTTTTTTAGGAAATATGATAATTATATAATTTTGAAAATTTTGTGAAATAGCAATATGGATTTACTTCATGATTATATGGTTTGATAAATTTAAATTTTGATGGTAAATAAATTAAAATAAATAAATACGACTATTGAGGATTTTAAATTTTGAGGACAAAATTCTTTTAAGGAGGGTAGACTTGTCACTACACATTCTGAAATAGGAATATTTTTGTCATTTTATAAATTATAGGTATTGTGTGTATTTATTTTAAATAATTGCATGATGTGTGTATAGATATATATTATATTGTATAGTGTTCATTAATGTTTGAGTTAATAGACTAGACCTAGATGCCCACAAGATGGAGCCCTGACAGAATTATAGTGTTATTGATTTAATTTATAATTTTGGGGTTAATTATTTAGGGTTATAATTAATTACCGTAATTTTATTTAATTGTTGCGCCTTATCGTTGCTTCGAAATTGGAGCACTACCTTAGCCTTTGCCTTCTGACAAATTCTACAACCTTGTCCTAGACATGCCCGCCTTCCATTCTGACCTTTGTGTAACTCATAATTATGTTCTCTTGTGCTTCATTTTAGTCGCACAACATTCGTCGCAGACGTTTATTTTAAATTCTAAATAAATCCAACTTTGTATCTTTGTGCGTTCCACTCAAAATTGGAGACACAATCTTGACCCATTTTGAGCAATCCAAATTAGGGTAATATTCTATTCTGAGTCTTCTTTATTCATGACACTTGTGTCCCACTTAATTTCAGTCCCATATACTTCTAATTAATTTTAGAACACCTATTGCATTTAGTTTAATTAAATTAAACCATAAACTAACTTTGTACAATTTTCCAATTATTGAGCATTTTTATGCAAAAGTGCATTAAGGTATCTACCCGTTGGACACGATACGTGATTAAACCCATTTCTTCTTCATGTATATTTTTCCATAATTTTTGGGAGTGTGCAATTCAACATCAACCTCCTTGAACCATAGCCCTCCTTTATTTTGAACCAATGTAATCCGAGCCATTCATTTTGAATCAAACCAAATCCTAGCCTATTGAAATACCAACATGACAACCCAAGCCCAATTCTAAGAGAGTGTTGACCAAGTCAAATATTTCTAGGTCAACCCAACCCCATGTGCATATAAATATTCTTTTTCTTTACTTTTTCTTTTCTTTTTTCCCATCACCCAATACCAAGCAGTCGACCCTATTTCCCTATTCATCATCCCTATCCCTTAACCCGTCGGAGTCCCAAACCTCTTGCAGGAGACTCCTCCGCCCGGCCAGGCACTCGCCACCCCGGCCGCCTGCACGTCGTCACGCCGGAACCGACCAGTCCCGAGCCGATTGCTGCACCCAGAAGCCGCCTCGTCATCCCGCTGTCCCGACCGACGACCCACTGCTCACGCCGGAACGACACGACCGATAACCTGCTGTACTGCACGATCGCCTCTTCTTCCTCCTCCTCGTCGATCAGAGGCCGCTGCCCAACCCAGCGTCTGCACGAGCCGCTGAAGCCGTTGACATTGTTGAACATTCTTCTCGACCACCCGCTTGAATCCTCCATCGCCTGAACCCGACTTCACAGCCACCCTGACCCGACGTTCTCCTCCTCCCTCTGTTCATTTCCCGGCCACTGCTCCATTAACACCACCACCTTTCACCTCATCTCCCTGAATGCCTCACCCTGGCTCGACTTTCCCTCGTCGACCGGAGCCGACCCCGCTCGCCTGAACCGCTTCTCCTCCTGCCATCAACTGAACCGAGCAGCCTCGACACCTAACCCGTCGAGCTGAGTCCGGCCACCCTCCTTCTTGTCCACTCGACCTTACCTTCACCTTCACCATGATCATCACCATCACCTTCACCATCATCTTCACCATCATCATCGCTTTCACCATCAGCATCATCGTCATCAACATTGTCGTCATCAACATCGTGGACATCGTCGTCACCACCGTCATCGTCAACATCGTCGTCATCACCATCGTCATCGTCATTGTCGATCTCGTGCACGTGCACGCTAGCGCACAGGTTCGAGTCTCTCCTTCTTGTTTTGTACACGCACACACACACGTACACATATGCGTATATTGCTCATTTAGTATATGTATTTAGTATGTGTTTAATATATATAATTAGTATATATGTATAGTGTATGTATTCCCTAGTATATATTTAATATATATATATAGTATAAATTCTATTAGTATATATACATATATATATATATAGTATATATGTAATTAATTGGTATACATACATACATACATACATACATACATACATACATATATATATATATATATATATATATATATATTATGAGTATCAATGTTATATGCTAGTTAATAATATGTATATTTATATATGTATTAGATGACCCGAGTGTAACCATGGATACCCGTAGTCACTTTGACCTGTGACAATGTAACATGTTAGTAGACTGCCATATGTACACCGACGTACTGGCAAGACCCGTATCATTGACTGTCTGTTATGCACAGTAACTACAGACATGACACCCCTAGCGTAGTCTCTGAGATCACTGTGTTTTGATTGTGTGTGTTAGTGTAATGTCTGATACAATATTGTATTATATGATATGTCTATAGGTGTCACTACCCGATTCTAGAAAATAGGATTATTTTTTTATATTTTTATTTGGTAAATTGTGTATTGTATTTAATTAATTATATTTATATTTATTTAGTGATTGTATTATTTTTTTAATGATTGTTTTAGGATTTTGGCTAGCCTGGACCCATGTCAGACCCTAGTGGACCCATGTTCGACCCGACCAACACCCTTGTAAGGATTATTTTGGGGCTTAGAAATATTTATTATATTTTTAGTGGGTTAGTGGGAGAGATTTGGAGTTAGTTTGAGTGCTTTTGGAACCACGAAACCCAAAACCCAAGTTAGGAGGGCATTTTGGTCATTTGGACTTATGTAACCCTTTATGTAGCAAGTGGCCGGCCCTATTTTTCCCACACCCAACCGTGAGCAGCAGTCCCTTCCCCCTCTTTTCATATTCCACTTCTTCTTCACTTCTTCTTCTTCTCCACTTCTTCTTTCTTCTTCCTTCTTCTTCCAAGTGAGTTCTTCACCATTTTCTTCCTTCTTTCTTCCATTCCTTCTTCTTTATGCTAGTCCTAACCTTGCTTTTTCCCTAACCTAGGTGTGTGGAGCCTAGATTTAGTGTGGAGGCTAGAATTGGTGGCTTGGAGCTTGAGGGAGGTGATTCCAAGTAGATCGGAGACTTTGGCCTTGGGATTTCAACTCCCAAGAGGTAAACCCTAACTTTTCTCTTGCTAATTACTTTTATGTAGTGTAATTAGTATTGTAGAACCTTTCTAGATCCTAAGCCAACCGTGGGAGGAAGTTGGAACTAGTTTGGTTGAGTTTAGAGACTTTGACATTAGGTTTTGTGTCGATTTCGGGTGGAATCCGAATTTGGCCCAATTTTGGGTGATGCCCTAGGTTAGACGGACCTAGGTAGACGTTGTTGGGTGTCTAGAGGGTGAGTGCGTATCTCTGTTCGGACACGGGAAGTCGTGTCGCAGAGAAACGGGTATTTCGGGCGAAATTAGGGTTTTTTATCGTCGCCGATTCTAAGTGCGTGCGCGTTTCCGCCACGGGCCTAGAATCAACGCGGGAGCACTTTTTCTAGGATCTAGACATCGTTTAGAACACGTGGGTAAATTTTGGGCCGATTCCGAGTTCGTTTGGTGTGCGTTTCAGGAGGTTTTTCGAACCGCGCACCACGTGTTCGTCGAAATGACTGAACGGCCATTTCGACTTGGTTTTCTCGTTTCGGGCTTGTGCGCGTGTTGTGTTAGTATCGGGGAGTGTGTGCTAGAGTTTTTGAGTTATATTTTATATATTTTAGGGTGTTGGTGAATGTCGGGGTCGTTGGGCGTGAGTGGGGCGTGTTGTGGTTGAGTGGTTGTGTCTCTCTATATATATTAATAAGTGTCTATATATATATATATCTATTTATATATATATGTATGTGTGTTTATGTATATATATTTATATATATATATATATGTGTGTATTTATATCTATGTGCTTGTGTATGTATGTGTCTATGTGTATATATATATATGTATATGTGTAAGTGTGCTTGTGTGTGTATATGTATATATATATATATATTTATATGTGTATGTGTATATATATATTGAGTGTGTATATATATATAAATAGGTTTCTATACATATATATATATATAGCTATGTATATTTATATGTGTGTGTGTGTTGATGTGTGTTTAAGTGTGTGTGTATTAGTGTTTGTGAGTGTGTTAGTGTGAGTGTTAGAGTGTATATATAAGTGTGTGTATATATATATATATATATCTAGTGGTATATATATATTTATAGATGTATATTTGTATATATATATATATAGAGTGATATGTATATAGGTTTATAGGTGTGTGTGTGTGTGTGTGTGTTTGTGAGTTGGAGGGGGGGGGGGCTACAGCCACTGCAGCAACAGCAGCAGCTGCTGCACTGCAGCACAGCAGCAGCAAGAGGGAGCAGCAGCAACAGCTCCAAGAGGCAGCAGCAGCATCATCAGCACAAGGAGCAGCAGCAGCAGGAATATGAAGCACCAGCAGCAGCGAGAATAACAGGGAGCAGCAGCAGCAGTAAAGGTAAGCTCGAGCAGCGGGTAGTAGCGAGGTAGAGGGAGATAATAGTTAGCTAGATAGATTGATAGAGAGATAGATAGATTGGTGGATAGATAGATTAACTAGATCGTAGGTAGATAGACTAATAGATAGATTAGATAGTTAGATAGATATCTAATTAATAGATAGGTAGTTGGATAGATAGGTATATGTATGGATAGATTGATAGATATATATGATAGATAGATAAGTAGATTTATAGATAGATAGATAATAGGTAGATAGTTAGATTTATAGATACTAGATAATTAGATAACTAGATACCTAGATATATATCTATCTAAGATATAGATATCTATATACCTATAGTGATATATATGTGTATTGGTAAGGTATAGGGGTATATGTATATGTGTGTGGATATCTATATATATATGTATATAGATACTTAGATATATAAATATATGGTAGATATATATATTTCCTAGCCTAGATTAATAACTAGGTATATAATTATTAGCTAGATAGCTAGTTAGAAGGGTTTGAGAGCGGTATCTCAATACCTTGAGATACCGAGATATCTCAATACCATGAGATATCCAAGGTATTGAGTTTCGAGCGGGGTATTTGAGCAATAGCCTAGAATATGTTTTGGAGTAATTTTTATATGTTTATGTATATATATTTACGCGTGCTAGCATAGGTTTTAGCGGGTTTAGGCGGGGTGCGTGGCCTGGGGCGAGGTATCGGATACCGAGGGTATCCCGGTATCTCGATTAGGCGAGTTTGTGAGTTTAGTAGCTTAATGAGCTCGGTTTGATCTAAAATTTCAGGGCACCCTAGTTTGACCTAGCTTTGACCATAATTGTCCCCGTTGACCATAAAAGTCAACGTTTGACCTAGTTTTGACCTAGAGTTGACTTTTTGGACCCCGGGTTGACTTTTTGACCCGAATTTCACCGGTTTGACCCGTTCGACCTAGAATAGCCCTAGAAGCCTATTTTTAATTATTTTATATCAGTTTAAATGCTTAGAACCATGTTTAATCCTTGCTTTTCGTAATAGGTCCTTGCGGCACCGGTCCGGATCTCGATCATCATCAGTTGCTCAGGACATCAGGCGAGTACCTACCTCTGATAGTTTCCATTTCATGATAGCGTTTATATCACCTGTTCTATAACTGTAATACTTGATTCTGACACATTGTTACACGAGCTGGTACTAGTGGATCCCGTCATGAGATGCTATCCCCCTTACCGTGTTCAGCGGGTACTCTATCACGTGTATTTCATCATGTGCTTCGGGTATTGATTCTCATGTGCTATCATGTGCTTCTTGTGCTCTTGCCTTCATGTGCGCGAGCTATTACCATGTACGTAGCGTGTTGTGGTTGGATCCAATGGTATTAGTGGGGGAGGGGAGTAGGAGTTGGTTATGTGATCAAAGCCAAACAGTATTCATGTGTATGTCGGTTATGCAACTCACGCATAACGGAGTTATCGTAGTATTTTTCATGTACAACCTAAGCCGATCACATAACGAACTTGTGCTCAAGGCACTTAGCTAGTATTCATGTTTTCTCACCTGCAGTTACTTTTCTACTACTTGTATTGTTCTCCAGTTTACATTGCAGCTACTTATTGTGCTCCAGCATATATTTATTTTCTGTGCATCTTGTATACTTTTCTATTGCTCGTCATATACACCTTATCATGTATTTGGAGTTGCTTTCAGAGTTATGTACTTCGCTCTAGTCCTGACTGGACATATTTTTTCCAGAGGATCCTGAGGACTATTGCCCAACGTTCTACGGGCCGGGTGTTGACGAGTGCTGTGACCCCGAGACGGAGGAGGAGTGAGCCGAGGAGACGCCGTTAGCACCCTAGTTAGCTAGGTAGGTTTCCTGGGTTGTTCCTAGTGGCTTATTTGGATGATTGTACTTATTCTTTTGTTGCTGTGAGATGTTGTAGCTATTATGGCCTTTGACTGTATATTTTTGATATTGTCTTGCTCTCTTTGGTTCTGTTTCTTTGTTTATATCATATCGTGCTTATATTCTTCCCCTAGATTTTGTGATTGAGAGTTCATATATATATTGCGTGGTTGCCCTCCTTTTGGAGAGGATTATTCATATATATATTGCGTGGTTGCCCTCCTTTTGGAGAGGTCATGGCAGATTTTTTTCTGTGAGATATTTTAGATACTTGGTTGACCTAGAACGGACCTTTACAGCATTCTACCGTCGATTCTGCGACGTAGGTTGGACGTACCCACGGCTTATGCCCGATTTTCGGGTGTGGGTTGTGACACATTTTTGGTGGCGGCCCATGCAGGTCTAGTTTTTAGGTTTATCTGCAATAGGATATAGGATATAGGCTGAGAGAGTGTGTGCTTAATCACAACTAGGACCCTTCCTGCTTTCTTTTGCTATCTTTAAATTTTCCTGAAATTATTTTCTTTTGCAATATTACTGTCCTTCTTTGATGTTATCGTTTCTTGCACCGTATTGACTTCTTTTGATCTGTGTTCTTCTTAATTCCATTCCAGCACTTGCTTTATTTGATTCCGGTGCTTCCCATAGCTTTGTGTCTGTATCTTTTGCTGTTAGACACCATCTTGTTGCTGAACCTTTAGCTAGACTCTACAAGATCACGACCGGGGGTGGTATCATCCTAGTCCGTGATGTCTGCAGAGACCGGAGAGTTACCTTGGGAGGTCGGGAGTTGAGTGTGTGCCTACTCGTAATGCCACTTCCGAGCTATGATATTGTACTCGGGATGGATTGGTTGAGTATGCATTGTGCTAGTATAGATTGTCGTGGAGGCAGAGTTTTGTTTAGTCCGCCGGGTGAGCCAGAGTTTCAGTTTGCCAGAGGAGCAGCGGAGCAGACCGAGGGAGTCTTCTGCGGAGCCCTGGTGGTAGAGTCGAGGTTGCTACATCCATTGATAGAGGAGTATATGGATGTCTTTCTGGAGGAGTTGCCAGGGTTGCCTCCGGACAGAGACGTGGAGTTCTCTATAGACTTGGTGCCAGGCGCGGAGCCGATATCCCAGCACGTCTATAGAGTCAGCAACAGTGAGCTGATAGAGTTGAAGAAGCAGGTGGATGAGCTTCAGGACAAGGGATTTATTAGATCTAGTTCTTCTCCGTGGGGTGCTCCGGTACTTTTTGTGCCGAAGAAGGATGGGTCGATACGGATGTGTATCGACTACAGTGCTCTGAACAACCTCACAATCAAGAACAAGTATTCGCTGCCGCGTATTGATGATCTTTTTGACCAGTTGAGCGGAGCGAGGGTGTTTTCCAGGATTGATCTGAGGACAGGCTACCACCAGGTGAAGGTCAGGAAGGAGGATATTCCGAAGACAGCTTTTCGGACCAGATATGGGCAGTATGAGTTCTTGGTGATGTCGTTTGGATTGACTAATGCCCCGGCAGTATTCATGAATCTGATGAACAAGGTGTTCCATCAGCATCTGGACAGGTTTGTGGTGGTGTTTATAGATGATATCTTGGTGTATTCGAAGACCCCAGAGGAGCATGAGGAGCATCTGAGGATAGTGTTGGAGACTCTCAGGAAGGAGAAGCTTTATGAAAAGCTTTCGAAGTGTGAGTTCTTCCTTGACAAGGTTGAATTCCTTGGTCATGTGGTGACTAGAGAGGGTATCTCGGTAGATCCGAGAAAGATCATGGCAGTTGAGGCATGGAGTGCTCCGAGTTCAGTAGCCGAGGTCAGGAGTTTCTTGGGACTGGCAGGTTACTACAGGAGATTTGTTCAGGATTTTTTCCGGATTGCAGAGCCGTTGTCCAGGCTGACTCGGAAGGACGTGGAGTTTGTTTGGTCAGAGGAGTGCCAGATTGCCTTTGATGAGCTGAAGAGGAGGTTGACGACAGCTCCAGTGTTGACATTGCCATCAGGTTCTGGAGAATTCACTATCTATAGTGATGCATCGGGGAAGGGACTGGGTTGTGTGTTGTAGCAGAATGGGAGGGTGATTGCCTATGCTTCCAGGCAACGTCCTCATGAGAAGAACTACCCTACCCACGATTTGGAGTTGGCAGCGGTCATCTTTGCTCTGAAGTTGTGGAAACACTATTTATACGGAGAGCGTGTGGAGATCTTCACAGACCACAAGAGCTTGAAGTATGTGTTTACCCAAAAAGAGTTGAACATGAGGCAGAGGAGATGATGAAGGACTTCGACATATCGTTGCAGTATTATCCAGGGAAGGCGAACATAGTTGCGGATGCGTTGAGCAGGTATCCGGTAGCTATGTGCCTGACTACAGATCGTTATCTTCTGGCAGATCTAGAGAGCTTGGGCATTGAGGTGATAGTGCCTGGGGTTGAGATGCAGATGTGGGGACTGCAGATTCAGTCAGAGTTGGTAGACCGGATCAGGGCTACACAGTTTGAGGATGAGTCCCTGAGGAGCATCAGGGCGCAGGTTCAGATAAGATTATCAGATGACTTTACCATTGCTGATGATGGTTCATTGCGGCACGGTACCAGGTTGTGTGTGCCGAGTGGGTCATTGTGCGAGGAGGTTCTCCAGGAGGCGCATCGATCCCAGTATTCTATGCATCCAGGTGCCAACAAGATGTATAGAGATCTGAGACAGCATGTATGGTGGTACGGGATGAAGCGGGAGGTAGCGCGCTTCGTATCCCGATGCTTAGTATGCCAGCAGGTGAAGGCGGAGAGGCAGAGGCCAGGAGGATTACTCCAGCCGTTACCCATTCCGGAGTAGAAATGGGAGCATGTGACCATGGATTTTGTTTCTGGACTTTCCCGTTCTCCATGCGGGAATGATGCGATTTGGGTCATCGTGGACAGGTTGACCAAATCGGCCCACTTTCTACCATTCAAAGTGGGTACGTCTACAGAGAGACTCGCAGAGATGTATGTGCGCCAGATAGTCAGACTGCATGGATTTCTAGTGAGCATAGTATTAGATCGGGACAGTCGCTTTACTTCGTATTTCTGGAGGAGTCTGCAGGCTAGCTTGGGCACCCAGCTCAAGTTTAGTAGTGCGTATCACCCACAGACGGATGGTCAGTCAGAGAGGACCATTCAGACACTTGAGGACATGCTTCACACTTGTGTTTTGGATTTCAGAGGCTCTTGGGAGGATCACTTGCACTTGGTAGAGTTTGCTTACAACAACAGCTACCAAGCCAGTATCGAGATATCACCTTTTGAGGCATTGTATGGACGGAGGTGTCGCACTCCGTTATCATGGGATGATGTAGGTGAGAGAGCTTTGCTTGGCCCGGAGATGGTGGTTGATGCAGCGGAGAAGGTCAAGCTCATTAGAGATAGACTTCGGGTGGCGCAGGACAGGCAGCGGCATTGGGCCGATAGCCACCGGAGACCTTTGGAGTTCGAGGTATAGCTTAAAATCTAGATTTTGTTCTTGTGTTTGCTTGTGATTGTTTGTTTTAGACTAAGTGCAGAGACCTTGTTTGTGCTAGGTTGGAGATCTGGTGTTCCTGAGGATTTCTCCAACGCGGGGCACTATTCGCTTCGGTGGAGGCGGGAAGCTTAGCCCACATTTCGTTGGACCCTTCCGTATTCTTGAGAGGGTCGGCGCCGTGGCGTATAGGCTTGAGTTGCCGCCTACGCTGGAGGGAGTTCATGATGTGTTTCACGTGTCGCAGTTGAGACGGTACGTGGCGGATCCCAGTCACGTATTGGACCACTCAGAGATCGCGGTGGGCCCTACTCTTAGCTATCCAGAGCAGCCGGTGGAGATTCTGGATCGGCGGGAGAAGGTGTTGAGGAACCAGACTATTCTCTTGGTTCGCGTCGCGTGGAGGCATCACTCTCCAGGTGAGTCGACCTGGGAGAGGGAGGATGAAATGCGCGAGCGATACCCCTTTATCTTCGAGCCCTGAGGTATGGTTCTTTTCTTGCATTCCTGTCCTAGTTTCGTCTTTTAATTTCGAGGACGAAATTATTTTAAGGAGGGTAGGCTTGTCACTACCCGATTCTAGAAAATATGGTTATTTTTTTTATTTGGTAAATTGTGTATTGTATTTAATTAATTATATTTATATTTATTTAGTGATTGTATTATTTTTTTAATGATTGTTTTAGGGTTTTGGCTAGCCTGGACCCATGTCAGACCCTAGTGGACCCATGTTCGACCCGACCAACACCCTTGTGAGGATTATTTTGGGGCTTAAAAATATTTATTATATTTTTAGTGGGTTAGTGGGAGATATTTGGAGTTAGTTTGAGTGCTTTTGGAACCCCGAAACCCAAAACCCAAGTTAGGAGGGCATTTTGGTCATTTGGACTTATGTAACCCTTTATGTAGCAAGTGGCCGGCCCTATTTTTCCCACACCCGACCGTGAGCAGCAGCCCCCTTCCCCCTCTCTTCATATTCCACTTCTTCTTCACTTCTTCTTCTTTTCCACTTCTTCTTTCTTCTTCCTTCTTCTTCCAAGTGAGTTCTTCACCATTTTCTTCCTTCTTTCTTCCATTCCTTCTTCTTTATGCTAGCCCTAACCTTGCTTTTTTCCTAACCTAGGTGTGTGGAGCCTAGATTTATTGTGGAGGCAAGAATTGGTGGCTTGGATCTTGAGGGAGGTGATTCCAAGTAGATCGGAGACTTTGGCCTTGGGATTTTAACTCCCAAGAGGTAAACCCTAACTTTCCCCTTGCTAATTACTTTTATGTAGTGTAATTAGTGTTGTAGAACCTTTCTAGACCCTAAGCCTACCCGTGGGAGGAAGTTGGAACTAGTTTGGTTGAGTTTAGAGACTTTGACATTAGGTTTTGTGTCGATTTCGGGTAGAATTCGAATTTGGCCCAATTTTGGATGATGCCCTAGGTTAGACGGACCTAGGTAAACGTTGTCGGGTGTCTAGAGGGTGAGTGCGTGTCTCCGTTCGGACACGGGAAGTCGTGTCGCAGAGAAACGGGCGTTTCGGACAAAATTGGGGTTTTTTGTCGTCGCCGATTCTAAGTGTGTGCGCGTTTCCGCCACGGGCCTAGAATCGATGCGGGAGTACTTTTTCTAGGATCTAGACATCGTTTAGAATATGTGGGTAAATTTTGGGCCGATTTCGAGTTCGTTTGGTGTGCGTTTCAGGAGATTTTCCGAACCGCGCACCACATGTTCGTCGAAATGACTGAACGGCCATTTCGACTTGGTTTCCTTGTTTCGGGCTTGTGCGCGCATTGGGTTAGTATCGGGGAGTGTGTGCTAGATTTTTTGAGTTATATTTTATATATTTTAGGGTGTTGGTGAGTGTCGGGGTCGTTGGGCGTGAGTGGGGCGTGTTGTTGTGTGTTGTGGTTGAGTAGTTGTGTCTCTCTCTATATATTAATAAGTGTCTATATATATATATATCTATTTATATATATATATGTATGTATGTTTATGTATATATATTTTTATATATATATATGTGTGTATTTATATCTATGTGCTTGTGTATGTATGTGTCTATGTGTATATATATATATGTAAATGTGTAAGTGTGCTTGTGTGTGTATATGTATATATATATATATATTTATATGTGTATGTGTATATATGTATTGAGTGTGTATATATATATAAATAGGTTTCTATACATATATATATAGCTATGTATATTTATATGTGTGTGTGTGTTGATGTGTGTTTAAGTGTGTGTGTATTAGTATTTGTGAGTGTGTTAGTGTGAGTGTTAGAGTGTATATATAAGTGTGTGTATATATATATATCTAGTGGTATATATATATTTATAGATGTATATTTGTATATAGATATAGAGTGATATGTATATAGGTATATAGGGGTGTGTGTGTGTGTTTGTGAGTTGGAGGGGGGGGGGGGGCTACAGCCACTGCAGCAACAGCAGCTGCTGCTGCAGCAGCACAGCAGCAACAAGAGGGAGCAGCAGCAGCAGCTCCAAGAGGCAGCAGCAGCATCATCAGCACAAGGAGCAGCAGCAGCAGGAATATGAAGCACCAGCAGCAGCGAGAATAACAGGGAGCAGCAGCAGCAGTAAAGGTAAGCTCGAGTAGCGGGTAGTAGCGAGGTAGAGGGAGATAATAATTAGCTAGATAGATTGATAGAGAGATAGATAGATTGGTGGATAGATAGATTAACTAGATCGTAGGTAGATAGACTAATAGATAGATTAGATAGTTAGATAGATATCTAATTAATAGATAGGTAGTTGGATATATAGGTATATGTATGGATAGATTGATAGATATATATGATAGATAGATAGATAAGTAGATTTATAGATAGATAGATAATAGGTAGATAGTTAGATTTATAGATACTAGATAGGTAGATAGCTAGATACCTAGATACCTAGATATATATCTATCTAAGATATAGATATCTATATGACTATAATAATATATATGTGTATTGGTAAGGTATAGGGGTATATGTATATGTGTGTGGATATCTTTATATATATGTATATAGATACTTAGATATATAAATATATGGTAGATATATATATTTCCTAGCCTAGATTAATAACTAGGTATATAATTATTAGCTAGATAACTAGTTAGAGGGGTTTAAGAGCGGTATCTCAATAACTTGAGATACCGAGGTATCTCAATAACTTGAGATACCGAGGTATTTCAATACCTTGAGATATCCAAGGTATTGAGTTTCGAGCGGGGTATTTGAGCAATAGCCTAGGATATGTTTTGAGTGATTTTTATATGTTTATGTATATATATTTACGCGTGCTAGCATAGGTTTTAGCGGGTTTAGGCGGGGTGCGTGGCCTAGGGCGAGGTATCGGATACCGAGGGTATCCCGGTATCTCGATTAGGCGAGTTTGTGAGTTTAGTAGCTTAATGAGCTCGGTTTGACCTAAAATTTCAGGGGCACCCTAGTTTGACCTAGCTTTGACCATAATTGTCTCCGTTGACCATAAAAGTCAACGTTTGACCTAGTTTTGACCTAGAGTTGACTTTATGGACCCCGGGTTGACTTTTTAACCCGAATTTTACCGGTTTGACCCGTTCGACCTAGAATAGCCCTAAAAGCCTGTTTTAAATTATTTTATATCAGTTTAAATGCTTAGAACCCTGTTTAATCCTTGCTTTTCGTAATAGGTCCTTGCGGCACCGGTCCGGATCTCGATCCTTATCAGTTGCTCAGGACATCAGGCGAGTACCTACCTCTGATAGTTTCTATTTCATGATAGCGTTTATATCACCTGTTCTATAACTGTAATACTTGATTCTGACACATTGTTACACGAGCTGGTACTAGTGGATCCCGTCATGAGATGCTATCCCCCTTACCGTGTTCAGCGGGTACTCTATCACGTGTATTTTATCATGTGCTTCGGGTATTGATTCTCATGTGCTTCTTGTGCTCTCGCCTTCATGTGCGCGAGCTATTATCATGTACGTAGCGTGTTGTGGTTGGATCCAATGATATTAGTGGGGGAGGGGAGTAGGAGTTGGTTATGTGATCAAAGCCAAACAGTATTCATGTGTATGTCGGTTATGCAACTCACGCATAACGGAGTTATCGTAGTGTTTTTTATGTGCAACCTAAGCCGATCACATAACGAACTTGTGCTCAAGGCACTTAGCTAGTATTCATGTTTTCTCACCTGCAGTTACTTTTCCACTACTTATATTGTCCTCCAGTTTACATTGCAGCTACTTATTGTGCTCCAGCATATATTTATTTTCTGTGCATCTTGTATACTTTTCTATTGCTCGTCATATACACCTTACCATGTATTTGGAGTTGCTTTCAGAGTTATGTACTTTGCTCCAGTCCTGATTGGGCATATTTTTTCCAGAGGATCCTGAGGACTATTGCCCAACGTTCTACGGGCCGAGTGTTGACGAGTGCTGTGACCCCGAGACGGAGGAGGAGTGCGCCGAGGAGACGCCTTTAGCGCCCTAGTTAGCTAGGTGGGTTTCCTGGGTTGTTCCTAGTGGCTTATTTGGATGATTGTACTTATTCTTTTGTTGCTGTGAGATATTATAGCTATTATGGCCTTTGACTGTATATTTTGGATATTGTCTTGCTCTCTTTGGTTCTGTTTCTTTGTTTATATCATATCGTGCTTATATTCTTCCCCTAGATTTTGTGATTGAGAGTTCATATATATATTGCGTGGTTGCCCTCCTTTTGGAGAGGATTATTCATATATATATATTGCGTGATTGCCCTCCTTTTGGAGAGGTCATGGCAGATTTTTTTCTGTGAGATATTTTAGATAGTTGGTTGACCTAGAACGAACCTTTACAGCGTTCTACCGCCGATTCTGCGGCTAGGCTGGACGTACCCATGGCTCATGCCCTATTTTCGGGTGCGGGTCATGACAATAGGACTGTTGGATTATTCAGACAAGACCTCAAAAATCGGACATTGTTATTGCCAACAGCAGAACCCCCAGGCAAGTATATTCTCTGATAGTTTTTATTATGTTGATTATATCTATAATTTTAGTTGTATAGCATACATGATTCTGACACTGTTGTATACAGGAGTTGGCATGATTGAGATCTGTCATGAGGAGTCATGATTGGGATCCATCGTGCTAGCTGGGAAAACGGGAAAATGTTAGTAGCTTATGTGATCATACCCAACTCTACTTGCATCATAGCTCACCCATACCTCACGTCGGTGCAGCCTGACCATTACATGCCTCATAGTCTGTTATGTATGATTAGCCTGACTATTGCTTGCATCATAGCTATCCGAATGGTTAGCCTGACCTTACATGAATTATAGCTAGTCATACATAGCAAGCCTGATCAGTCCCAAGCCGATCATATGATATGCTAATGTTTCATACACTTAGCTAGATGTTTTTGATATGTATCTCTAGTATATTAATCTGGCATTCCTTATGCTCTAGTTATAGTTCCAGTTTTCACTTATATACCAGTTTATGGTTATAATATACACTTGTATTTCTGTTCATTGCTAGTACCATTGATGATGACATATGCTCCAGTATTTCTATTTCCAGTATATTCATGCTCGCTAGTATTTCTTATTTCTAGCAGTTATATCAATATTGTATTTTTTTACACTGTATTATAGTTTTTGTCAATATACATGGAATTGTTGTTAGTACTTGTACTTTGATCCAATCCTGACTGGATATTTTTTCCAGACCATGACTTAGAGGACTTATTTCCGACATACTTGTAGATTTGGATGTATTGATTGCAGGTTAGACTATTTATTGTTGTTAGACTTGTGTTGTATTTTATATATTTTCTTCGATATCTCATCGTGCTCTAGTTTCTGTGATTGAGTATTCCATATTATATTGTGATATCTGTGTCTCCTTATAGAGTTGGATATTCGTGAGAGGTTGTTTAGATAGTATTGTGACCTAGACAGCGTTCTACCGCCGATGTTGCGGTGTAGGCTGGACGTATCCACACACTCGTGCCCCTATACCGGGTGCGGGCTGTGACAAACATTACTTTTTGTCACGTCCCACTCTCGGAATACAACGAGTAGAGTATAGAACACATTCCCATGTTACGAGACATATGAATCATTCTTGTTCATATTCGCGATTGTCACCCGTAATGTCTAGGATAGGATTAGAAGAAATATTAAACATATTATTTATATTGACATAACATAACTAATGTACATGGTTATTATACATAGACGATATTCTAGTCTTTACACCCAAAACATTAATTTACATAAACTTTTCAACTACAAAATATATTTATTGTATCCTTGAAAACCACCTGAAGATCATTCCTCAACCTCGTCCACATTGTACAAAGATAGTATCTCGCCTAGAATCTCATCTTCTCCTAGTGAACAATACTAGGTCGTCAGAATGACAACAAGTCCTCGGTCAAGAACGATAAGAAAATAAAAAAAATGATATGATACAATAAGGAATCAAAAGTTGAATATTCATAGCTTTGATATAGAAATTGGGAGGTAGTTGTGAAGAAGGTTTATAACTTACTTATGACTCTAACTAACTCCAACGCTAGTGTTCTTATAGTGTCTAGCAAAACCAAACTGAAGGATCGTAGGAAAACTCTAGAGAGGGGTGGTGAATAGAGTGAAACAGAATAATCTATCCAATTAAAAATTAAGCAGAGTGAAGGCAGTTAACTACTAACAGTAATAAGAAAGACAGATATATAAAGCAATAAAGGTAAGAGAGAGCAAATGCAAACACCAAAATTTTATCCTAGTTTTTCTCTGAGAGGACTATTCCAGGCCCGAGAACTCTTGCTTGGAGTTGTATCCACTATAATCACCAATAGTGAATCACAAGCTTTGATCCGAAGGCTTGTCATCTTATACCACGAGTTTTGATCTGAAGGCTCACAACTTCACACACGTGCGTTTGATACGAAGAGCATGCAAACTTTAAACGGAAGAGGGGCTTGATGAACCAAGCAATTACAACTCAAAACAAACTTCTAACCGAGATCGCACTTGGCACTAAAAGGTTATAGAGTTGATCTAGGAGATGAAAAGTTTAAATCTCTGAGGGTTTTCTCACTATAGGATAGAAATATGTAGAATGGATGAGTTTATGGGAATATGAAATTCAATCCTATTTATAGGGTATTGGCAAACCAAATTCGGCCAGAGTTCGGGTAGGTTTTAATTCAAAATTTTGAACGTTGGGACAAGAAATAGGGGTATAATAACTGGGTTAATTTCATACTATATAAGTGACCGAGTTTGGCTCAAGTTTGACATGAATTTGGTCTGAATTTGGTTGCCTATTCTAGTAAGGTTTGAGTATGAACGTAGGCTGGTTTGGTGGATAGGTTCAATGGTCTATTTGAGTGGATTGGGTTATGCCAGTGCGACTCGATGTACATAAGTCCTAGACTCAATAAACATTAAATTACATAACAAACCAAGATCACTAGATGATGCCAAACTTCTGAAACATCTGCTGACTTGAAGACATCTTTTTCTTGACGACAATTGTCCAAAAATAAACAAATTTGGAAATATGAGTAAGTCATAGACGGTTCAGAGAAATCTTCTGGTATAACGTCGTCTTTGACTCATCATTATTTCTTTATAGCATATGTACATGTCGATATTACTTATTTCTGTCTGCAAGCACATATTAGACGAACAAAACAATATACAAAGGCAAATATTATAACATTAGTGCATATCTAGACAATGCTGAGTTTAAGTAGAAGTTACTTTAGCGATTAATTGATTATTATAATGCTAAACTTAATAGATTAGCCGTATTCAAAATCTCAACTTAAACATTGGGCCAACAAACATAATACAACCTTATTTCACTACTATAAACACAAACAAGTTTCCTAAATGATGATGCAATTCGGAGAATAACTCTTTGAATATCCACTTTAACTAGTTTTCCAACAATAATCCTGTGGGCAGGGATCAGGCTGTGGCAGGGTGGCACGATGCTTAGAGTTCAGCCCTCTCACATCCAGTGTGTAAAATAAGATACATTATCAATGCACCTAATCGATCTTTTTAATCGAAATAGGTACGTCTAACATAATTCACCTAATCGATCTTTTAATCGAAATAGGTATGTCCAACATAATTCACCTAATCGATCTTTTATTTGAAATATGTATTTCCAAAATCATGTACAGGTAAGTGAGTTAAGCCTCATACACTTAATTTGCAAGGCCTTACGAAAGAGCTTAACTATTGATCAGCTTTTTGTTGTTATTATATTATGGGATTTTGTAGGTGGTATTCAAGTTGTTCTCCCTCCAATGCTTTCTAACCTAAAGGTAAAACAATTCTTATTATATTATCTTATTAGTTATGCTCTGTATATCATATCGATTATCATTTACACGTATGCATCTTAGAATGTGTCTGGATACAAGCTTTCAACTTGTTTATATTTCCAGGAAGCAATAAGGAAATTAATATGTTTCATCCCAATTTCGGGATAATCATAGATACAAGAATACATATTACAGAATTAATAATCTTTCAATTGATACAGAGCATACAATACCAAAAATTAACTTTTGGTTCCGGTTGCGTGACTAGTGTCAGTGTCCTACGTATCCTAGACTCTTACTAATCGTCCACTAATAAATTTATTTAAGAATTTTCGTGAGTCCGTCATTATCTAGAAAATATAATATCCTAAAATTTAGGGTTATAGTATAAGCGATAATTTTTTTGATATCAAAATTTTGTTAACTTCTGAAATTCTCAAAAATTTTGACAGAGTTTTCTTTGTATTTCCGAGTTCCATAAATTTTACCAGTTTAAAAATCAGACCCGGAGCAACCCTCCGTACTATTTTTTGGGTACACCGATCCCTTCAGTGGAATAAATCAACATAGGATCACACACAAGTATAATATATAAAATCAAGTATAAACGTCTTAGCTTAGTAAGCTATGATATACCTTAGAAAGCTATATTCAATAATCATTAGCAGTTGTTCCTTTTCATGCTTATTTGACAACAAGAGACATACTTTGTTAGAAGCATAAAAAAAACAAAATTAAGTCATAAAAATCTACGTATACTAAAATTATTTACCAATCTAAACTTGCTTATATAAAAGAAAATTAGTTATTTAGAGATAAAATGGTTTCCTTAACAACATTTATTTTATAATAATTCTATGTGTCATAAGGTACAATATTTATTCCTAGAATAGTGTACAAACATTAGTCATTAGAATAATTCCAAAGGCATACCTAATATAAATGAATTTTAACTTATGAACATACAAAAATCCAAATTCAAGATTGGACATACAATTACAATCCATGGAAGGAATATACCTTATGACCTAACCTTGAAAATCAACATTAAAGTTGATTTAATATCCGAGTATCTATAAGTACTTAAATCAACTAATAATGAAAATGAAATATTCTAGAAATTATAATTTTAAATTCTGGACACACACACACACACACATATATATATATATATATATATATATATATATATATATATATATATATATATATATATATATATATATATATATATTATTGACATATTCAAAGCTAAACTAAATACAACCTAATGTATATATATCATGCTAAGGACTTATAAAATCAATAATAAGCAAATTTTTGTTTATAATATATATACTATTTGAACTTAAGTTAAGAAGCATGTGCATAACCATCATACAAGAAATTTATATCTATAATATTTCCAAACTATGCCTTATGTATTAAATTATACAACCTCCATAGTTAATTCTAAAAATTACCTTTGCATCATATGATAATAATTCTGCTTGTCTCTCTCTCTCTCTCTCTCTCTCTCTATATATATATATATATATATATATATATATATATAGTACCATCAAACTAATTATAAGCATAGGCAATATCATCTATCCTTATGTTCTAGCAATCATCAATCATTATAGAGCATATATATATGTACAAAAATTTAAAGTGTCCACTTAGTTCTATGTATTATATCAAGATACATGTGTCCATATATTGTGTCCATTGTATATATATTCATGAGTTGTGTCCAAGATATGTATACTTGACTTCAAATTCATAGATCCATGATATAGCTTGATTTACATTAACCAAAACCTATAATAAAGTTTTAAACCTTAATTTATGAATTAGAAAATAGGGAAGAAAAGAAAGAGTACTTGCCTTGAGTAACCTAGGATTTTCTTCCAAAATTGTTCCCAAATCAAACCCGATTTAGAATGACAAAGTTATATATATATATATATATATATATATATATATATATATATATATATATATATATATAGATTTAGAAATAGAAAATTGGGAAGGGAATTATAATTATACCCAAGGATTTTTGAAGAAAAGGAAGAAGGAGGATGAGTCGAAGGAACCCGGAGGGTGGCCCGACATCGGGCGCCGGTGGAAAAAGCAGCAGCGACAACCGCATCAGATGAAGACAGTAGCAGCAATAGCTTGTGGCATAAATAGAGGGGAGGGAGAGAGGAAGAAGATGGAGAAGAATAATATGAAGAGGAGGGAAGAACAGTAATGGTGATGATGTTGGTGTTGGTTTATAAGTATTGAATTGGTTTGCTTTGGAATTAGAAGAGGGATGTGGGAGTGATAGGTAGAGGTGTAGAAAAATGAGATTTTAAGCGGTGAAGTCAGCACATGAGTGGTTGGGCTGACTCATGAAGGGAGTTAAGTGTAGGGTTTCCATTACCTCTTATCCCCCTCCATAAAATGAATTTGTAGTAAGATCAATTTACAAACTAAAAATTACATATACATATGTACTTATATATATATATATATATATATATATATATATATATATATATATATATATATATATATACAAAAGGGATATGAGCCATAGGCTCATATTCCTATATGATCCATACATATGTGGACCAATAGGAACGGATTTCTACATCCCATGTGCACCAATGTGCACTAGTACACTCCATTCTTATTGGTCCACGTGTGCATTGGCTCATGTAAGAATATGATGTCTCCTCATATCCTTTTTTTCCTATATATATATATATATATATATATATATAAGTTATATGTAGATATTTACGTATATAGGACTCCATGTATATATATATATAAATATACAGTTATGACACTTTTTCTTCATATATACTAATTAGTATAGATCCATTGAAAAGATGGGTCTCACGCAAACCAAAATTTATAGAATTCTCCTCGTAGAATTGTTCTCAAGTACAGAATAGTGACCATCTTACCAAATTCTATAAAGAGAAATTGCCATCCTTGCAGAATAGATTTTACAAAATTCTTCTTAAATAAAGAAAATAGTCATCACGCTGAATCACTCTTGCAAATTTCCCTTATACCAAGTCAAAGGGTCATCCTCACAAAATTTAATGGTTCTCTCTAATGAGCAATAATGCATCGTATTGAACGTTCATTAATAATATTACTTCCTCCGAGACTTTTTTTGACAAACGAGGACGTTACATCCTTTGAAGCATCAGGTACCCACGTGGGTCACTACTGTACGGTTGTAATTATCATAAATTACCCATGTGGGCCACCTTCTTTACGCTGTAATTAGTGTAAATACTTGGATATTGTTTTTTCGGTTGTAATTCATAGAGATAGACACAAGGAACATCGCCTTTATAATTGCAATAATAATGGGAAGCCACATGAAAAACGCCTAGAGATACTAGCCTCTAATAATTTCGAAGCCTCACATAATAATGCCTCACATAATGAAGCTTCGAAAAAATGCAATCTTCACAGAATTATCCTTGTAGAATTTTGTTGAACAAGAGTGAACAATCTCATACAATTATGCTAAAATACATAATCTTGCAGAATTGAGCCATGTGCATTTAATACACTAATTAATATGCCAAAATGACATCTCGCATAGTCAGGACAATACTCGATTGGCTAACAACTCTGCCAAACTGATATACCATATTGTCAGATTGACACTTGATTGTCCGATGCCAAACTATCAGCACATAATTGGCTAAAAGTTCTGATAGACACTCAAGGGCTGATGGCTTTGCCGATATGTCATATAACCTTAGAATCCCTCGAGCACCAAGACAACAGTCACCTACGTAGGATGACTCTAGCGACAAGATGTATTATAGGCAACTATGTGACAAGTAACTGAGACATCCAACTTAGATTTTTGCCTCACTAGCAACTACTTTCCCGCATAATCCTATAATTCTGCGAGGTAGTGTAGATTCTTGTCTATACCAATAAATAGTTAATGTTATTGAATGAGGGTTAAAAATTCAGTTGAGACATTGGAAATTAAAATCTTGGAGGTTAGTTGGTGAATAAACTACTTTCACACACACACAAAGAGAGAGAGAGAGAGAGAGAGAGAGCACTATGTCCGACCGAGCACCTAACACATCGTGCAAATTGTATTGTATACTTTGTCTTCTCTATCATGCCACGATCCCGCAAGATCGATAATCGTCCCCCGGGCATGATGCCATGCGAGCGTAAGGCACACTCGCACAAGGCCTAGGCATAATGATACACATTGAAACACATGCAACGGAGTACATAAAAGTTGAATAGTACACATTGAACAAAGAAAAGTTTACTTTATTGATAATGTACATCATATATAGACTCTTGATTACAAGCAGAGGGTTATCACGTGGGCTTACAAAATGGATGCCAAAATAAGATAGTCGTTCCGTACATTGTATCCCATAATAAGACAAGGGACCTTGCGTACGAGACTTCACCATCGCTTTAGAAGCATAAAAAATTATGCCTCCACAGAATAGTAGATTCAAGGGAGGGATGGCGCACTTTTTCATAAAATGAACCAACAAGAGGAATGACGCACTCTATCAATATTTCAGAGAATGACGTACTTCCTTAAATAGAGCAGCAAGGGTATGCTTTGGTTTAGTTTTACAAAGACAAGCACACAACTCTTACATTTTTCCCTCCACACTTAATATAATCTGACAGACTGGCACAACAGTTGAGAAGATCAGAATCATTATTGTAAGAGATTTTTAGCACACAAACACAGGTTGTCGTCTAGTGGATTATCTGGACAAACTCTAAAAGAGTGCGTCATTGTGCCAAATTCTAACAGAGTTCGCCGTTGTGCTAAACTCTAACAAAGTGTGCCGTTGCAGCCACTTTCTCCAATCTCATCAAAATGCGCCAAAGTTGATGAACTTCTTCAATTGCTCGCCAAAGACCCTAACTGACAGTGAACAATTATGATTACGTGTCTTTCATGCCTTGTTTCTCATAAAACGTGCACAAATAACTATTCCCATGACATACACTTTCCTCGTATAAGAAAGCTACATGTCAATCAGGTAGCATGTTGTGCACCCACTCAATAAAATATGGATTATAAAATCCTTAAAAGTGCACGCATAATGGTAAATACAGTATAAATTGATCATTAGTGTGCGTACATCTCTATAATTGTTCCTAAGTGCTATTAATACATGATTAGTACATCCTTCATAGGACGAAAGAAAGAGAGAGAGAGAGAGAGAGAGAGATAGAGAGAGAGAGAGTGTCACGACCCGCACCCGATGTAGGGATGCAAGTCGGGAACAACGCCCAGCCTATGCCGCAGCATCGGCGGTAGAACGCTGTCTTGGTCAACTATACTATCTAATTATCTCACTATAAAGCATAAACCTCCAATAATATCTCAACTCTAAGATGAGAGTATAATCAACTTAGTTCAACACAATACTCAATCACATTACTATGGCACGAGAAGATATCAAAGAAGTTTAACATAACTATGCAGTTAATATAATAACAACAAATAAAAATAATATCCAAACACAAATATATGCCGAAAACAAATCCGGTACCAAAATGCTAAAGAGAACTAACTATGCTAACTAGTGAATCCGGCTAAATCTCCCGACAGTCATTCCAGAACTAGTGGGTCTAAGTCTGCACCATCTATAGGCTGAGGTCCGTAGTATGTCGGATACCAATCTTCCAGATCCTCTGAAAAATATTTTTCAGTCAGGAATGGAGCGAAGTACAACCCAATAGCAGTTCTAATTAATTGACAAAAACTATAAAGCAGTAGAATAGAAGATGCTATCTACGATGAGAATATAATTGATAATCAAGAACAATGAGAGAATAAGCAATACTAACAATAGAATATAATCAATGCGTACAAGAATAAAGGAATGAACTATAATGTCAGACTAGAACAAGGTAATCAATGAACTAAATAATAGAATCTATAATAACTATGTGATTTGAGATACTAACTAAATATGTGATCGGCCTGGGAGATTCAATGATTACACTAAGGAGCTAACTCAACCATACGTGAATTGCATGGTTAGTTAGTAGCCAATGATTATACTACTAGTCGATAGTTTCTTGATCACATATTTAATTGGTATTTCCCCCGCCCCGACTGATATGATGGATCGAATCATGACACGTCACTAGCCAATGTATCCAATGTTTAATCTATAATATTCAATGTTATCCAATACCAACAAGGACAATATCCGATACCATCTCCATAATCAAGGTAACATCCCATGACTGACGATCCAATAACAATACCAATCCGTGTACCATCGTGTCAAGAATCATAAGTAACATTTCTAAATACTTGAATTATAGTGGTAATAAAATAATAGAAACTATCAGAGAATGTACTCGCCTGTGATCCAGAGCAAATGATGAAAAAATGATGTCTGAACTGGTGTCACAGACCTATATATGAAATATTACATTAATACAAGTTTTTGGGAAGAGAAATAAATTAAACTAGTCAACTTTCTAGGTCATAAAGTCATTTCTAAGTCAAAAGTCAAACTAGGTCAACTCTAAGTCAACTATGGTCAACTATAGTCAAATTATGGTCAACTACCTATTTCTAGGTTGCATGAGTCTAACTCAAATATATTGGGCTCACACACTATGAATCTAGGCCATACAAGCTACATCTTAGGATATTAAGATACCGTATCTCAGGATACGCAAACAAGGGATAAATATAACACATATGTACATATCAAACAATATTATATATATAAAATCATAATTACAAATTCTAAATGGATACCTTGGTTTCGAACCAACTTGGTATCGCAATACTAAACCTCTATCTTGATATCCAAACCCAATACCTTGATTATCCTCCAATACCTTGATACTTACCTTGGCATCTCAAGGTAAATTCAAAACCTTATTTATACTAACTACCCAACAATAATTATAAACTACTATGCATTTAATATTTATATAATACTATATACCTTATTTTAGTCACCTTAATACCAACCCATAATTAGTTTACAACTATCATATTACTTATGCCAATACCTACTACTCATACCTTGGTATATCTTGATACTTACCTTGGTATCTCAAGGTAATTGCCAAAATCTCATATATATACTAACTACCCAACAATAATTACATATATCAATCCAATATAACTCTAGTATGTACTAATAGAATAATACTAACTACCAACTACACACTAACTATTAAAACATATATACGTACATACATACCTACAAATATATAATATATAAAAGATACTCATAATAATTGATAACTAAAATATACTAACTATTCTAATGAATTTATATGCTACAACTAAATATATACATATATAGTATACTATAATTCAAATAGCAATTATGAACATATTTATATATATATTAATTACCATATATATATACATATATATCTATATATATATTAATATCTAATATATTAAAAACTGCCAAACTGTCGCTAAATACCCTGTCCACTGTCACAGAAAGCTGTTGTGTATATAGATACACTACAGGTTTTGTGACAGTTTCCTGCACTGTCACTAAAAACTGTCGCTGAAGCTTCTGATACTCTGCTGATACACTGTTGTTTCAGCGACAGTTTTCTGCAACTGTCGCTGACTACTGTCGCTGAAAAGCTGCTATTATTTGCATTTGTTGCTGCTGTTGCGACACTTCTGGCTCGCTGCTGTCACTGAAAATATATGTATATATATATACAATATATATATAAATACATATATATAACCCACCATATATATTTATATAATATATATTTAAATACATATATATAACCCACAATATATATTTATACAATATATATATAACTATACATACACTTATACATAATAAATTGTATAAAATACCACATAGTAACATACACACACACATATAGTAATATGTATAAATAACTATACATATATGTATACATATATATAATCATACAATAATATAAATACATAATAATATATAATATAACTATATATATAACCATATATAAATATATCTACTATATTATATATACATATGCTACCACTTATAAATATATATCTACATACATATATATATATATATATATAAATAATTATATAATAACTATAAATAATTTAACTACTTAATTAAACATACACATATATTATATAAAACATATACATATATTTACATCCCTAACATATATTATAACATATATATTAATGCATGTAGAAGAAAGCTACATAATATATATTCTATTAATACATATATAATACATAGATCTATGATACAATAAACACTATAATAAATATACATAATATATATATAATATATATAGATAAATACACAATTATAATTCAAGAATTAAAGCATAATTAATTAGATCTACACATAAACACACAACAATTGGAGAGTATCACACCGTATCCCACTAGATCTAGGATACGCATGCGACACGAGTCCACCACACATCCAATTGTACCCCGAAGGACACAAATAAATCACATATAATATTTATGAACAAAATAAAGTGTCAAATGTAGATCTATGTGTCCGTGTCAAAATACGATATGTACAAAGTCCCGTGTCGGAGAAAAAACTCCCAAAACAACACGTATCACCAAATTGTTGGGATACGACCTACACGTACCCAATTGTGGACACGACACTAGCTCCAAACACATAAACATATGCCAAATTGATCTATAGGATCAATTGACACACACAACAAAATTTATTTTCGGAATTTCCCCAAAATTGACACAAAAAGTATCATAACTTTCTCCATAGGCCTCCTATGAACACAAAACCAAATTCTATGGGTAGTACATACATATGGGTTAATTATTCATGATTAAATATCAGATTTAGAAGCTATTTTAAGGGCAAAAATTGAATTATACCTATTGGGAGATGGATTCCCAATGAAACCTCTAAAATTGGTGAAATTAGCTTCCAACTTGTAGATCCTTGCTCCTCTTTGTAGATCCTTTCTTCCTCCTTCTAGATCATTGCTCTTTTAGTCTCCAATGGTGATTTGGAAAGTAATTGGGTGGAAATTTGGTAGAAATTTGATGAAATTTGGTTGAAAAAAAATTCTAGATCTAGATTTGGAATAAAAAATGAAGAGAGAGAAAGTTTTTATCCCCTTTATATAGGCCTCACTTGCCCCCTCCCTCAAGCTACTATGTAAAGTCTAAAATACCCCTTGGGGCCTCTCATGAAGAAATTAATTAAGGAGGGAAGCTTCTAGTCCAATGGTTTAATTAATTTAATTATCCTCCTAATTATTGGGCTTTTTAGTTTGGCTCAATTCTAACAATTAATACATGTTGGTCCATGAGTCTAAACTAAACTAGTTAGGTCCACTAACACAAGTCCAAAATAAATAAATCTATCATGCTAATAATAAATAAATAATACAATAAATAAATATTTAACATGCACAATATTCAATTAATTATAAAATGACCAAAATATCCTTTTCTAGAAAATACGGTAGTGACAGAGAGAAAGATAGAAGCTTTTTGGTGCCAGTGTTGCTCGAGGTTCCATGCCTTCAAATTCTTAAGTGTTTGTGTGTGCATCTCTTCTTTGGTGTCAAGTAGTCCAAGGAGTAAAGTGATCGACTGCAGATCAGACTCTATAGCTATACTTTTCCAGAATTATTGTACTCTAGATTCTTGTATATGATTTATTGTACTTCTTCTTTTCTTTTAAAGTTTGTAACACAAAAGTTCGTATAACTTTTTGTTTATGGCAAACAAAATGGCGACTCTCCTGGTGAAGACCTTCTCCTCTGATGAGAAGGTAATAGCTCAATATGACATCGCATTAGTTGGCACAATGCATAAGACTTTGGTCGTGAAGTTCAACCAGAAAGCCTATGAAGAGATGCTTGCTGGGGGTAGTGCTAACCCCTCAACCATAATCAAGTCTAAGAAGACCTGTTGGATCTGACTGCCTAAGCCTCGCTCCTCCTACCCTGACGTTGATGTTAATAAAGGAAAGAAGGTGCTGAACACTGATAATAAGGGTTCCCTCATGGTTTCCTCATCCCCAGTCTGTAACTTGATGGATATCAATCTTTCATCCCCAGTTTGTAAATTGGAGGATGCCCCCCTTAACTGTACCTGTATGCTAATTATGGGGTATAAATTGCGACAACCTCGCCACAACAACTAAGGGTTGAATCAATCATTCCCTGACAGAGGAAATCACTATGATTCCTAGAGGATTGTTCATCCTCATGCTGCCTAGTTCGCACAAGTTTAGTACAACGAGCAGAACAAATCCAATATGGGCTGTGTTGCTCAACTCGATCTACAGGGTGTTGGCACACTTCCTACCACATCTAACTCACTTGTCAAGAAAGTTGCTCAATAACCATGCCATTTAAAGAAGAACATCCTGTGCACACAAAACAAGTCTAAGAAGAAGACTCCTCTGCTGACAAAGATCAATATTGTGCGCACAGCAAAGGGAAAGTTATGCACCACTACCTCTGAAAATCAACATTGTGTACCCAAAGTGCAAAATCTGCTTACAAATTGTGCGCACAAATACAGAAGATGCGTACTTCAGAAGAATGCGCCATTGAAGCTAGTACTTTGCTCTATACACGGGGTACCAAAAATGTGTGTGAAAAGTTTAATATAAAAAATATAAAAAATGAGACTCTGTCTACTTCTCCTTCTATCCCTCATCCCTCTGACCAACGCAAAATTCTTGTACAGAAGCGTAAGGAGAGAGAACCCTCTCTTCCTACAAATATGCTTCCAAATGAGCATTATTGTGGTTGCCATCAAATTATAATTAACTGTTGTTGTACCAAAATAGTTAAATCTCCTTCTAAACGGTCTATATTTGACCGTTTGAGTTATACCTTGTCCACCGAACACCATTTTGGAAAGCAAATTGACAAACAAGATGTTGATGAGGAATTACTACTAGCTCCAGTATATATGGCTTCAAGACTCTCACGAAGAGGAAGAGGTTCGGGACGAAACACCTCATGAATACCTATTCAGAAAAGGTTCGATTAACTGGTCGAATCCTTTGAAGGAGTATACCAAAACACTCATTTGAGCTACACTCTATCGTGGCAAGTGGACACTCTTCAGGATCTGAAGATGACTTCCCTAGGGGTAGCAATCCCCTTGGATCCGATAGTGTAGATTCCAACTACACGATGCAATCCACCAGCCCTTCAATCGTCTATAAAGAGGTTACTACATATGCTATTGGTGATGATCAAGACGTCTCCCTGCTAGAAAGCACATAACAACGTCTTAACTCATTGGAGGCCGCATTCAAAGATATACATGCTATGATGCAAAACATGCATCAAATAATGATGGTTTAGTATACAGTAACAGCAACACCTATAATTGCCACAACATCTATACCTGGACGCTAAGTATCGCAACGGTCCTAGGGTCACAATAACATATATACAAAGAATTATAAATATAATATCAAAAGCTACTAATAGCAATAAGTACAGAATACTATAACAAAGGCAAGGTACACTTTCCTGGAACTCCAAGCTGATAATACAAAGAACCTGCTCTTGAATCTACGTTTGTGCGATCCTAAGAGCTTAAATATATAATATCATAAAATTAGTCACTATGACACGGTTCACTAAGTATGAACAAAAGTACAACTACTCTGCGTCATTAATCATTAGACAATTATGGTCTAAATTAATCATGGGTACAACTTACGCAATGTCATCAGTTATTTAGAGTTTAAAATAATTAAGAGTTCTAACTAAGTAGGTTGGCTAAGGTTCACTAGTCAAGGACCAAGAAAGTGTGTAAACACCAAGCCTACTAGTCACATAACATCGTCTAGTCCTCTAAATGTACAACTTCTCATATAACATAAATATAGTTATAACGAAGGTTCATGTAGGTACTAGGTGTTCTCATACTAGGTTTTCATATACAACATATCACCAACCTTGGTATTCACTAAGTGTCAAACTATGTTAACCAACCTAGTGTTAGTTTTGTCTGTTAAAACATGCACTTGACCGTTAACAATATGTCAAGTTAGGGTCATCACAAACAATCACATACTCTATTCCTTAATTATATTCATTCATCCAACTATATACAACTCTCTTTATACCACCAAATGTCAAGTATACATAGAGAAGACAAATCTAAATTTATAATAAGATCATGGCATATACCTCATTCCCAACTTGCATTTGTCATGAAACATGTGTGAAAATACTACTACAACTAGTGCACAACCATAGCATGGCATCTTCTATATTCTAACATAGTGTTTATAAATACTAAAACTAGCTAGCCCAAAACCTAGGCAAAGTGCACTACTAGTTGCACAATATTTAATCATGTCTCAATCAGGCATTTATTTATATATAATACTCTAAAAAAAATTGTATATTAAGAAATTTAGTGATAATTGGAGTAAAAATAATGTTTTGCAAGTGGTTGCTTATGTTTTAGATCATAACAAAGTGAATAGGACAATAAGTGCATAAATAACATTCAAGTCTAGACATGAGAAGTAGTAAGTGTTCTTAGTGTAATATCATAAAAAATATGAATAGAAAGTTAGTAAAATTTAAGAGAAATGTGAATTAAATTTAGTGAGAGTTGAGTAGGTGTAGTTTGAGCTCTTACCAACGTGAAATAGGAATGCAAAAGAGGACTGTGCACTGCTTGCTCATATATGTCCATATTTGAACACTTCAGCTCGTAGCTGCTGTCTGGGTCTTCAAAATATTTCTCCAAGTGTTATGGGACTTAGATAGATTATGGGAGAGGTATAGGATGAGGATATGGTAGTTTTTAAAGGAGTTTTGGTGCAGAAAGTTGAGCAACAAGGTGTTGAAGTGGTGCTATTACTGGCGGGTTCAGCTGGGTGTCTTTGGTTTATAGGGGGTATTTGGGGGAGAGTTGTAGGATGATTTATGTGCTGATTTGTAAAGAAAACTTGTTATGGAGAGGTAGGATAAGGATATTTTGGTTCTATGGTGGTGGTTTGGAGGCTGTGGAGGTGGTGGAGTTGCCTGAGAAGAGGATACACTAAATTCGAATTCAGCCTGGATACCTCTGATGGAGAGCTATTTTGAGAAATTTGAGTGAGTTTTGATGAAAGGTTTATGAAGAGAAAGTGATAAGGACAGGGAGAGGAATGAGAATATAAAATTTGAGAGAAAGATACTTACTGTAAAGGGACATAGGGCCAGAAAGGTGAGGGTGTTGCTGAATTCGAATTCAGCCTGGGTAGAGTTGGATAAATGGAGGTGTGGAGGGAGATGGAGAAGGAATTTGGAGATGGTTTGTGAATAAAAAATATAAGGAAGAGAGTTAGGAAGAAGTGTTATTCAGTTAGTTTGAATGGGGAAGATGAAGAGAGGGGAGTTATGGACAGTCTAGTGGGAAGGAGAAGAGTTTGGGGTTATAACTTTTGCTAGTGGGGAGAGGAAGAGTTTGGGGGTTACAAACTTTGGTGTGAGTGGAGAGATGAAAGGAGAGGGGGTTATATGCTAAATTTATTCTTCCAAAAATAGATTTTGGTGTATGAACTATTATGTTTGGTGTTTTGTGAGTTTAGAGAGGGTGTTTGGTGTTCTTGACCACTTAATTAGGTTTTTAAGGTTGGGTTTGTGGGTTAGCTGTAGCTTGAGTCAAATTAAGCTCAAATGGTTCAATGTGTCACATATTTTAAATTAGCATATAAAATATATAAAAATAGATGTGACCCAAAGGATTAGATTAGGATAGTCTCAATGTAGGTTAGTGTCAGATATTTGGTTGTAGGAATCTGATCAGTGTTCTACATCAGAAATCCAAGCTACGGTCACTAGGTGAAAAATTGAGATTTTATGACGCATAAGTATCGAGAATATTGTGTAGCTAAAAATAGAATACAAAAGTGTGAGTTTGAGAGTGACACTAGGGTCGGGATTGAAGATTGGTATATCTGAATTAAGAGTGTGAAAGTTGTTGGTCAGTAATGGCTAGTGTAGTGTTCCAAATATTAAAACTATAGTAAGGTGCACCAAAGATATCATAATTGAATTATGTATAATAACTCCATTTTTCTAATCCTAATTATTCCAAAATAAATTATAATATCACACTAAACTATATATACCTAAATTTGGGTGAGAAAGTTTACAATCTATCCACCTTAGAAAAATTTTGTTCTCAAAATTCAAAATTAATATCTCTAACCCAAACTCATCATATCTCTAAATATATAAAAACATCTTGGTAGTTACTCATACCCATTCTAAAAATCTTAAACTGTCATATACATACAGTTTAATCGTCTAAGGCTGTTGGTCCTCAAAATATCTTCTTACCACCATGTACTATCTCTTTATTGTTATCATGCAAATCGTCATCTAGAAAAATTTACCACCTATAGGCATAGGATACACAAGGATGTCGCAACACAAACTTAGTTTAAATCTTCCAATATCTACAAGAAAAATGATGTCATACCTTAACTCTTAAAGGAGTGCATGGGTTAGGAACTAAAATCTTACAAGCACAAAATCTTCAAGGCTACCTATGTAGTATCTAAATCATTTATTCTACAGCTAAGACTGTTATTATTTCTTCATTCTTTACTTGGTACAACGTCATCAACCTATAGTATCCCCATTAAAATTCTCTAACCTAACTTCTTATAATTTCTTTTAGCAGCAATAAGTCTAATCTAGTCAGTCAGTCATACATAGTCTAGAAGCCCAACTCAACGATTCCTAGGAGAAATACATATAATGATATACGATATAAGCCCCTATTCAAATACATAGTACAAAAAAAAATATATATAAATTATATAATAAATATCTATTCAATCATTCTAAATATCCTAGATAAAATTATAACCAATACAATAATGAGAATAAGATTTCTAAAATCCAAAAATCCATCGGCTATGGTAAATTGGAAATAGGTTATCATCACCTACTACTAAGGATAGGTCCAGCAAGCTCATACCCTATTAGCCAAAAATCTAAATCCCTGATCCTAATCAGTTTATGTGTAAACCCATAATATTTAGCTATCATTTCTATAAGACTTTTAACTTCCATTTACACTCCCCTACTATGTGTAAATCTATAATCTAAGGATCTTGTGATAATCCTCTACAGAATGACCAACAAGTCAGTATGTGATTCTGAACATGTGTTTAATTCCTTGAAATTCGTATCACTTCGAGACTGATCAACAATTTTAACTCGCACTAAATTCTCAAAATTCAAAAAGTATTACAATTCATAAATACTAAAATTATTCTTTCTCAAGTCCATATCACAATGCCTTCTCCTTGGATTGTGCGACCATAATATATTTTTCTTATCATTTTTTATACGCACCTTCATATATTTTTAGTATGTTAATCTTGTTTTCAACTATAAGCTTCGCCAATCATAACCCAGTACTTTCTGCTTCGTAGTATAGATCTTCTAGGCAAATACCGAGTAATAAAATCTTCAGTACTTCCTAGATTCTTCTCTTAATTTAAAATGCTCAAGGTGATATACTCCTTGTGAATCTCTTTTTGTTACCATTCTACCTTATTCACCTTGAACCTGAAATTTTTCCTAGTTTATTCCATGTATACCCTTCATCCAAATTATATGGTTACCATCTTGTTACAACTTTCCATCTATTATAGGCAATTAACTATATTAAACTCAAGACTATAACATCTATCAAAAATCTCATCCTTCAACCTATTTGCTCTATCACAGATACTAGCTTATCAACCCCAGTAATCACGGGTGGAACTCACTTGTTCAATTAATATTGACAACCCAAATAATCAAGTACATCTAATTTGATTTTGAAAGCTATACTTTAGTACTCGAGTTATATAATTACTCAAATATTAGGTCTAGCAACCTACCTATCTATTTAATCTAGACCTATAGTCATCAATAATTTAAGGGGGTCGTAAGATCTAGTTTTGATACTAAAAGTCACAAGACAACTAGAGATTTAACCACTATGGCCTGCTACATAAAGTTTTAATTTCTAATGTCATATTACCATTCCTTGTATCATCACCATGGGCCACAACTAATCCCTAACATCTAGCTATGTATTCCATAAAGTATTCTAGAGTATTAGAATCAAACTTTTCTAACTTCTAATACTTTCAAATTACTGCTACCTTAAGAAAAGGTAAGGTTTTATTAGTTCTAGGCCTCTAATACTAAATTTAATTCTCATGCTAACAATCTGCACTAGCTCTAGCATATAGGAATAACCTATCTACCTACCCTACTAAGGGTAACCATCTTCTCAAAACTTTATATCCAGCATGTCTTCTTTCGCCTTGACAAGGAGCTGCTTCTGGAGGAAACACCACGCACGAACGTCCATCTCTCTGAAATAGGGAGAGATGATAAATAATAATAAAGATGTCGAGGGGAATGAACGAGTAAAATTATGAAGTCCAAGGGCGATAATCAAATACTAATTTTTTTCAAATCAGTTATGGATTGAGATAATAATACTGCTAATCCTGATCACAAGCTCGCTCGATACCGAAAAGTAACCAAAACAATTTAATCAGGACATACATGGGCTACCACAAAAATATGTCATGCCCTAGTCCTAAAATACGTAGAACTAGGAATACGTAACATGCCACCTACGCATTCGACCAGACTCTGGTCTGAATCAAATACGTATAAGCAATAATATTATGGTCAATATCTACATAAAACAGTAAATATATCTATGTCTCAATCCATAATGAAGAGAATACATCAAGAATGATCTACATGTACTAAAGTCGGCCACCCAGTAACACAAAAACTCGAATAGACAAGAGAAAGAAATATGAGTCTATAAAAACTAAGCTATATCAGTAAATGAATCAATAATATGAATAAATAAACATATCTCCGGTAGAAATGATATAAGTATCTAGTACCAATGCCGGTATAACAAAACAACACACATTAGCAACTCCAGGCTGGCTCCCCAATGATCTATGCTACAAAACTGGCAAGGTACCAGGTCCTCAGAGTGACGTAACAAAGTACAAGAAATAATATGCCAATGTAACAGTAAAATAATAAGCAATGTGCTCAAGGGTATCTATCATAACCACGTCCGCTAAACCACCTGGGCGTGTAGGTCTGCATAGACACAATAGTAGCTAGTAGTACTAGAAGCAAGTAGTAGTAGTAGTAGTAGTAGTAGTAGTAGTAGTAGTAGTAGTAGTAGTAGTAGTAGTAGTAGTAGTAGGTGCGTACAGGCCCCATCAAGGTACCTGCCATACTATAGGGCCCGAAGCGCAAGCATCGGTAGCAAGTATTGTGTGGTAGCCCAGCGGTATGGTAGGTTCTCCCCAGTCCCCATGTATCTCACGTCTCAGGTCCATAGCACTCAAGATCAATCACTAACTATGTTGTGAGTTAATGTGTAGATAAACTCATGTCAACTATCTCAAGTCACGGATCCTAAATTCTGACACAGAAGCCGGGAACCTCGAATGTCTCAAGTAAAGCTTCTGTACATACAAGTCATGTCCAATGTCCTAAGGTATATCATGTAAGAATTAGCACGAACAAAGGAATACGATGATAAAGCAGTCTAACGATACCCGATTTTGCGAATGAAAGTCGGCACCCAAATTCAATTCGGACGCTAAGTATTGCAACGGTCCTAGGGTCATAATAACATATTTACAAAGAACTAGAAATATAATATCCAAAGCTAGTAATAGCAATAAGCACAGAATACTGTAACAAAGGCAAGGTATACTTTCTTGGAACTCCAAGCTGATAATACAAAGAACCTGCTCTCAAATCCACGCTCGTGCCATCCCAAGAGCCTAAATATATAATATCATAAAATCAGTTACTATGACACGGTTCACTAAGTATGAATAAGAGTAAAACTACTCTACGTCATTAATCATTAGACGATTATGGTCTAAATTAATCAAGGGTACAAATTACACAATGCCATCAGTTATTTAGAGTCAAAAATAATTAGGGGTTCTAACTAAGTAGGTTGGTTAAGGTTCACTAGTCAAGGACCAAGAAAGTGTGAAAATACTAAGCCTACTAGTCACATAACATCATCAAGTCCTCTAAATGTACAACTTCTCATATAACATAAACATGGTTATAATGAAGGTTCATCTAGGTACTAGGTGTTCTCACGCTAGGTTTCCATATACAACATATCATCAACTTTGGTATTCACTAAGTGTCAAACTATGTTAAACAACGTAGGGTTAGTTTTGTCTATTAAAACATGCACATAAGCATTAACAATATATCAATTTAGGGCCATCACAAACAATCACATACTCTATTCCTCAATTATATTCATTCATCCAACTATATACAACTCTCTTTATACTACAAAATGTTAAGTATATATAGAGAAGTCAAATCTAAATTTATAATAAGATCATGACATATACCTCATTTTCAACTTGTATTTGTCATGAAACATGTGTGCAAACACTACTATAACTAGTGCACAACCCTAGAATGGCATCTTCTATATTCTAACATAGTGTTTATAAACACTAAAACTAGCTAGCACAAAACCTAGGCAAAGTGCACTACTAGTTGCACAACATTTAATCAGTCTCAACCATGTATTTATTTATATATAATACCGTAAAAAAAACTTATATATTCTAAAATTTAGTGAAAATTGGAGTAAAATTATGTTTTGCAAGTGGTTGCTTAGGTTTTAGATCATGACAAATTTATTAGGACAACAAGTGCATAAATAACATTCTAGCCTAGACATGAGAAGTAGTGAGTGTTCTTAGAGTAATATCATAAAAAATATGAATAGAAAGTTAGTAAAATTTTAGATCAATGTAAATTAAATATAGAAAGGGTTGATAGGTGTAGTTTGAGCTCTTATCAAAGTGAAATGGGAAGGCAAAAGAGGACTGTACACTGCTTGCTCTAATCTGTCCAGATTTGGATACTTCGGCTCGTAGCTATTGTATGGGGCTTCAAAATATTTCTTTAAGTGTTTTGGGGCTTAGATAGATTAAGAAATAGGTATAGGATGAGGATATGGTAGTTTTTGAAGGGGTTTTGGTACTGGAAGTGGGGGCAACAAGGTGTTGAAGTGGTGCTATTGCTGGCTGGTTCAACCGGGTATCTTCGGTTTGTAGAGGTTTGGGGAAGTTGTGGGATAATTTATGTGCTGAGTTATAAAGAAAACTTATTAAGGAGAGGTAGGGAAAGGAGATTTGGTTTCTATGGTATTAGTTTGGAGGATGTAAAGGTGGTGGAGTAGCCTGAGAAGAGGATACACTGAATATCGATTCAGCCTGGACACCTATGATGGAGAGCTATTTTGATAAACTTAGAGTGATTATTAATGGAAGGTTTGTGAAGAGAAAGTGATAAGGACAGGGAGAGGAAGAATCATACAAAATTTGAGAAAAAGATACTTACTATAGAAGGATATAGGGCCAGAATAGTGGGGGTATTGCTGAATTCTGATTTAGCCTGGGTAGAGTTGGATAAATGGAGGTGTAGAGGGAGATGGAGAAGAAATTTGGAGATAGTTTGTAAATAGAAAATGTGAGGAAGAGATTTAGGAAGAAGTGTTCTTTAGGTGGTTTGAATGGGGGAGATGGAGAGAGGGGGGTTATGGATAGCTTAGTTGAAAGGAGAAGAGTTTGGGGTTACAACTTTTGCTAGTGGGGAGAGGAAGAGTTTGGGGGTTACAAACTTTGGTATGAGTGGAGAGATAAAAGGAGAGGGGGTTATATGCTACATTTATTATTCTAAAAATAGCTTTTAGTGTATGAACTGTTGTGTTTGGTATTTTGTGAGTTTAGAGAGGGTGTTTGGTGTTCTACTTGACCACTTAATTAGGTTTTTAAGGTTGAGTTTGTGGGTTAGCTGTAGGTAGAGTCAAATTAAGCTCAAAGGGTTCAATGTGTCATATCTATTAAATTAGCATGTAAAATATATAAAAATAGATGTAACCCAAAGGATTAGTTTAGGGTAGTCTCGATGTAGGTTAGTGTCAGATATCTGGTTGTAGGAATCTGGTCATTGTTCTGCATCAGAAATCCAAGCCACGATTACTAGGTGGAAAGTTGAGATTTTATGACGCATAAGTATCGAGAATGTTGTGTAGCTAAAGATATAATAAAAAAGTGAGAGTTTAAGAGTGACACTGGGGTCAGGATTGAAGATCGGTTTGTCTGGATTAAGAGTGTGAAAGTTGTTGGTCAGTAAGGGCTAGTGTAGTATTTCAAATATTGAAACTATAGTAAGGTGCACCAAAGATATCATAATTGAAGTATGTATAATAATTCCATTTTTCTAACCCTAATTATTCCAAAATAAATTATAATATCACACTAAACTATATATACCTAAATTTGGGTAAGGGAGTTTACACCTTATGATGCCCACATATCGTAATTATGTACAAAACTCTTACAGGTCAAATGCTTCCTCATAATCGTCACTTCTTCGTAACGTCTATTCCGACAACGAGCACATAGACACTTAATTTTTGAACCATCCATATAATCGGGTTTGCTCATGGCATACTCAAGAAAATTTTCAATGCATACCTTAAATTCGTCACCCGGACCAATCCTGCTCTCGTGTAGCCGTCTGTACATCCATTAACGATCAACCAAGTAATGATATATTGCTTGGTAGATATGGATAATTCTGTAATTATATGTACAAACAAAATTAGACAACATCGACATCCAATACCTTTTCGCGTAGTATCAACTTAAGTACTTTATGTTACATTTTCACGTTCTAAGTATGATTTCATAATCCAATAAATAAATGGCTCAGAATAATAACCAAATTCTACGAACAAAATTTTAGCAAAGCATACCTATTTAACAAGTTGGAGAAATTTTGCACTTGCAAAAAAGATACCTACTTGTCCCATTCTTGAAAGATCAAACTTATTAAATAGGTATTCGTTTAGTAAAATGGCGCAGGTAGAAGTGCACACTAAAAATGAGTACTGAATCAATGCATCATTACTGCAAAGAGTAGGGATGGACATTAATAAAGAAGGATATGGATGGCTCAGAATACTAGCCAAAATTTATTATAGCATACATTAGTCTTAATCTTCTATGTTCTGTTCATCAGTGTAGTATATGTTCTTATTAAATGTACACATTCTATGTACTTATAAGTATGATTTTCAAAATCCATTAAATGAATAACAACATCTATAACTTTTACAAGCATAATTTTAGCAAAAAAGATACCTATTTAACAAGAAGTTGGCTAAAATTTTCTCTTGCAAAAAGAAGACTGTAGAAGCATGAAAAATCTGAAGCCATGCACCCTCAAGTTGAAGGTGGGCCGCATAGAGCTCATGCCCCCTCAAAATTAAGATAAGCCACATAGTCTGTAAAAGTTATCTATGTGGCTAAGAACTGCCAAAGAGTTGGAGGCCACATAAGATCCCCTGATATGACATTCAATGCATGTCATAATGTTCTGACATGGCACTTATTACCCTGATCGTTTCGTGAATCGCAAAAGTGGTGGCAGCACACAAAAAGACAAAAAATATATTAATGACTTTGTCATTAGTACAGTGCCACGTTGTAAACCTCCTCACCCAAAATTAGGCCTACTTGGCTTAGATAGTGAAACTAGGTCTAGTTTGTACCCAATTAGAATTAGAACACGATATTTTATTTAATTATGCAATATTTATATCACCTAGCGCACCCTACCGTTGCTTCGATAATTGGAGCACTACACTAGCCATGGCCTTCCTACAAATTCTACACTCTTACCCTAGACATGACCGCCTTCTATTCTGACCTCGGTGTAATTTATAATTATGCTCCCTGGTGCTACATTTTGGTCGCACAATAAACGTCGCGGACGTTATTTCTTAATTCTAAATAAATCCTGACCTTGTACCCTTGTGCGTTCTAATTGAAATTGGGAACACAATCTTGACCATTTTGTACAACCCAAAATTTATTAATATTTTACACTGTATCCTCTACGTCTCTGACACTTGCATCCCACCTAATTTTATTTCCATGTACTTTTAATTAATTCCAGAAAACCGTGGACGGTAATTTTAATTAATTAATTAAAATTTAATTTCCTTCTTTGTGCAATTTTCTTAATTGTTGGGCACGTTTATGCAAATGCATTGAGGTGCCCCCACCATTGGATAATACGGGAAGAAAACCAATTTTTCCTTCACACGAAATTTTTTCATAATTTTTGGGATGTACAGCGCGCAACATCGCCCCCGTATATTAAACCTATCATTGCATTTAAACAAATGCAATTATGGCCCTCCAAATATCCTCATGTGAGCCTAAGGCCCATCCCAAGAGGATGTTGACCAAGCCCACTCCTAGGTCAACAAAATCCTAGCTCACATGTATAAATATACATCATTATTCCTTTTTCTATATTACATCAAAACCCAAAACACATATAACTACATCAGCCGACCCTTTCCCCCTCCTAACATACTGTTCTTCTTCTTCCTTCTCCTTCTCGCCACCGGAGCCAGACTGGACCTCCGCACCTCACCGTCGGTTGCCACCTGAACGTCATCATCCCCTCCATGTTTCCTCCTCCGCCGCCTGAACCACGGCTACCTGCACCATCCCCATCTCCCCGAGCCATCGACGACTACACCTTAACCGAACCACCACTGGCCACCATCATCTCCGTTCCCCTCATGCCGGAACTAAACCACCAGCCTTCCTCTTCCTTCCGCCTGAGGACACCCGCCGCAGTCGCCTATCCCGACCACCACCTCTTCCAGTCTGCCGAGCCACTGAACCCGAGCATCGCAGTCGACGACCCTGGCTCGACCCCTCCGCCTGATCTGACCGTGTACCGTTCCTCCGCCTGAACGCTGCCACCTCCCTCCGGTGAACCCCGACCCGCTGTTGTTATCGACCTTCTCCCTGACTTCATCCCGGCCGATACCACCACACCACCAGCATCGTGAACACCTCTCCTTCCCTCTTCCCGACCTCTTCCTTCCAGCATCTCCAGTCATCCCACCATCAGCACCTTGCCGTGACCCACCGGCCCAGCCGAGCACATCTCGTCATCCCCACCACCATTGCCATTCCCTCTCCTGGCCTGAAACTCCTCCTCATCCTTCAACTGGCCGAACTTCCCCCCTGGCCGGAGTTCATGTCACCACCACCTGCATTATCAATACCTCAACATCATTTTCATCACCATCCTCCCTACTCTTCACCATCATCATCCCCTTTACCATTATCATCATCATTATCATCACCATCGCCATCGCCGTCTTCATCATCACCATCGCTATCGTCGCCGATATCTTCATCATCCCCATCATCAGGATCATCAACATTATCATCATTCCTATCATCCTCAACATTGTCATCATCATCATCCCAAACCATCATCATCATCATTCATTCTTAATACATAAACCCTAATCATCACCTCGTTATCACCATTATCACCATAATCCTCGTCATCATCATTATCACCAGCATCCTCATCATCACCATTATCCACATCGCCATCTTCATCATTTGTAATCATCATCATCAACTCCATCGTCATCGTCATCTATATAGTTGCCATCATTATCATCATAAACATCGTTATCGTCATCATCATAAACCCGTCAACCTTGCCAGACAACCCGCAGCAGTCACCCCCGATTCTCGTACCTGTGCACGCTGACCCCGAAGATCTGTTGGATTTATCTGTACGACTTCAGGAGCAGGTTATTGGTGCTACGCAGTCTTCTTGCCAGGCAAGTATATATTGCCTTGTTGTACTGTTTAAATTCTGTATTATTAGCTATATGTTTATTTTTATATTTGTGCGTCCGAGAGAGACTCGGGTGCAGTCAACAGAGGCATTGACATTAGGCTTGTGTCTGACCTAGCGTTTAGTAGACCCACCTAAAATCGTGGAGTTATTATTACGACTCCCCATGCCTTGACACATCTCTTACACGTGTTATGAGTCTCATGTAGGGCACAGACCTGCGTATGCGGTTGGCCACCTATACGTGTAGGCATGAGACAGATAGGGTATAACTGCTAATAGTGATGCATGTTAAAAGACTTAGCAATTATTAGTAGGCGGAGCATAGACTATCATGGTACGAAGGTCCAATCCTTGTCCTTGTTTGGTCGTAAGGTTGGACTATTGTTCTAGCGATAGAGTATGAGCCAGAGTTACGATGCCCTGGCGTAGTAGCTAAGGCATGTTGTGGATACAACATGCATAGATCATTAGACGGGGAGGACGACTTGTAGGCATATGGTACACCCAACTTCCTTTATACTGCTGCCACACTCGACGGAGTAATATGGACGCTATATATTATACTGCTGCCACGTTCTTCGGAGCGATATGGACGCTATACTATACTGCTGCCACGTTCTTCGGAGCGGTATAGACGATATATTATACATATGCCATGCTATTAGGAGATGGACATTATTACTGAGTGCCCTCCTATGTGGGCATATATGGCATATACTAGCCAGTTGTCATGAATGGTGAATTACGTCAGCATATGTCTAGCCTATACTTTTCCATACACTCAAGTTGTCCTCAAGTTGTATTTCACTTAGATGATTAGGTCACCCTTGAGTTTTTACAGTATTTACTTTATGGCATGCTTTTATGTATCTTGTTATGTCCCTCTGAGGACCTGGCCCTTTCCAGGTGTATTATTCATGAGTATTCGTAGGAGCACAGATCCGGACTTACTACGTATAATGCGATAAGGTCTTCCCTTCGAGCTGTGACTGTTAGTTGATATTCTTATATTGCATTTATCTTGTTTATCTATATTCTGGTTCGGTAGTGGATTTATTTCCATCCGACTACCATCATTAGATACTTTATATTGAGATCCAGTTATAGATTTTGGTTATTCATTTATATACGATTTTATGTGGATGAGATCTAGATTATGCCTGTGACTTGAGATATTTTATACCACTTATGAATTATTATTCATGATACAGTGTACGCATGTGTTATGGTTTTCATATATTGGAGTTGCCATATACATGCGGCTGGCATGCTTATGTGTCCTAGTCCTACGTATTTTGGGACTAGGGCATGACACACGTATTCACTCGTATGTGGCCACGACTGTATGTGGCCTCGATGTCATACGGCCAAGGTGTCCGTCAGACCTAGGCCAAACGAGAGCACGTATGCGACCAAGACTCTATGCGTCCCTCAGCTTGTATAATTTTTTTGTTACAACTAAAAAGATCTTCACACAATCAATGTTGACCATGTGTCCAGTTGACCAAGTCACGCACGCAATAGGTTGAAAATAACCCCATCTCCCAACCGAGATTTTATCAAAAATATATCTCAACCAAGGCCACGTGACAGCCTGACCGTGGTATGCATCTACAGTTGTAACCGTATTCTATTGAAGGAGCCCATACGGCCACCAAACAGGGGCACATAGCATATGTGCGTGCATGAGCCACCCTGCTTGAATGGCTATAAATAGCAGGGTAGCATACCAACACACATATACACACAGAAGGACAGACATACATACATATATGCACACGAGAGAACAGAAGAAGGCATTTCTAATTCCCTCATCGGACCGTCAACGGAGTAAAGAAGTCGCTGTAGCACTCGATCTCCATCGTCATATTTCCCATAATCAAAATATATTGTACTTAGATTTTCTGTCTAGGATTTCTCTGTACTCTTTTGTTTGTTAAACAACAAAACTTGTTCAAGCTTGAATTAATGGCAAACAAGGTGGGGACTCTGCTGGAAACTTTCTTCTCCCCTGACAAAAAGATTATGACGCAGTTCGATGCGATAAAACTGGGTTCGACCCAGAAGATGCTGGTTATACACTTCGACCAGCAGGCTTTCGAAAAAATACTTTCAGAGGGCAGCGTGAGTCATTCGCCCAGGCTAGAAAAGCCTAAGAAGATTCGCAGAACATAGGTAGAAAAGGCTGATGTGGCTCGCCCAACTGCGTAGCATGCGCTCCCTGTCTCTCTCCCTGTTGTTGAGGACCCAAGACATGCGTCTACCCAATCTATCTTGTCCATGCAGCAGCCACGTCTGAGGAGAAGGTCGCTCAGTACTTAAACTATGGCAGAGGAAAATACTACGATGCCAGAAGTTTGGGGGTTAAGGCACGGTCCATGAGCCCACAAAGAAGGCCGCAAAATAAGAACTATACTGCACCAAACTGCAGCCGCAGACAGGTAGTTGCATGCGCTCCTGATGGCGTAAAAGGCTCTCTCTTCGACAGACTCTCATGCGGTGCTGACTCCATGCGCCACTCTGACAAAGGGACAAACTTGGACTCCTCGTACTATGCACCAGTACGTGCGAAGATAAGAAAGTATAGGAAAGTGTGAGCACGCCAAGCTCAGACAACAACTCATCTGGCTGACCGTCAGCATGCACCGCTAACTATTATGCGTACCCCTGACAAAAAGTTGTACAAGACCGACCCATGCGCCTAGCCCGTAGTGTCACGGGGGAAGGGGCAGTCTCAAAAGTCTTACATCAGTGACTTGGAAAAAGTTCTTGTACGAACCCCTTGGAAAAATGTAATCCAGTAGGTACACTTATAACATTTTGTGCTTAAAGGAATCTTCTTTTGACATGCCTTTCCTTGGGGTTAGCCAATCCTATAAATCAAAAGGCGCACAGTAAGGTTTGTTGACGATCCCTGGCTACAATCCTAGGGATCTCATAATGCTCATAAGGAGGGTGCAAAGATGAATCATCCCTCGCCTGACTTGCGTGACGTGATCAACCACAAACGCAAAGCAAGGGAGGCAACCACGACATGTAAGATGTCCCCTCCAGGGCATCGTTGTGCCCACATCATCATCAATTTCTATTGTGCTAAAGAAAAAGTACCTGCAAACATGCAATCGGTATTTCAATGACTACAACCAAGAGCACCCATCCGGCAGTATCCCGAAAAACATGTACAAACACCAGAAGAGGAGGAGTTTTCCTTCGCCTTATGTTGCTCCACTTGGAAGTCTCCTTCTACGAGGGGAGGCAGAAAGTCCAATACCTTCAACCCTTCACTCTCATCCAGCATGCTGAGGAGCCGGAGGCAAGCAGCGGTACCCGCAGAAGGAGTTTCCTGGGCACCCGCTCGAAGGAAAAACTATCAACAACTGGGGGTGGTACTTTCTCAAGACCCAAGATGACTCTGCAAGCTACAGGTAGCAATCCTCCAAAACTCTACAACAACCCATCATTCCAAGAAGATAGTGATTCGCAAGGAACAAACACTGAGATTCCTGGGGGTAGCCACCCTCATCATAGTGAAGAACCTTCTGATGCTGGGGGTAGTATTCCCTCAGAATTTGAGGAAGATGCGACGCTGCCAACTTTTCTCGAGGACTACTCAATGCAAGAGTCCTTGGCGGAAAGTGAGAGATCCGGGACATTCTAGTCAGCCTCTCCCCATGTCAGGACAATATATATGGCTAGGGATAACATTGAAGAAACCAGCGACCATCAACGCCTCGACACTCTAGAGACGATAATGCACACTATGAGTTCCTCAACGCAAAACTTGACCCAAACAATGTTAGGGGGGCTCAAGGTAAGCATTGTCTCACAACCACCCAGGACCTCTGCACAAGCAAGCCTGGAGCCTGGGACCAACGGAGACTCAAACGCAACCGCTCCTCCTGTTGATGGCAATCACACTCTTCCAAGATCGTCTGCTCCCTCCACAGTAGATAAAGCCTGGGAAGCAATATGATAAATATGATAACTTCGAGCCCGGATGGACTTAATGGACAGTAAGGACACACTGCACGAGCTCGGGATATGACAACCATATCCCCTTGAGTGGAAAGATGTGCCATATTCGCCCAAGTATAAGCCCTTCTCCATGAATCTATTTGACAAAAAGATATCTTCTCATCAATATATGAGTTATTTTAAGACAATAACGGGTCATCTGCCTCACAATGATGCTCTTCTCACCAAGATCTTCGTCGGGGCATTGTCCAGAGTAGCCTTCGACTAGTTATGTAGTCTTCAAGACAATTGCATCTCGTCATTTGAAGACCTCAAAAGCCTCTTCCTTGCCTAATTCTATGACAAGGGAAACAACATGGTGATATCCTCTCTGATGGATATTACCTAGGAAGAAATAGAGAATGTACGAGAATTCATAGAATGATACAGACAAGATGATCTAAAGCTTCCTCCTAGCAATCCTAAGTCCACATTAATAGACACATGCTGGAGGAACCTACTTTCGGAAATAAGGCTTTGGACGAGCGCCACTCAGTTCAAAGACTGAACGACATTCATCATAAGTCTTGTCGCTGCAGAGAAGAATGTGAATGATGCTCGACTGCTGGAAATACAGATTACTGTCGCTGATGATAGGAGAAAGCACCCTTACAACAACAATAACAACAACAATAACAATAATTAAGGCAATATTGGCCATGACGACAAAGGGAAGCAGGCCCTCACCGTCAATTTATCCAAAAAATCCCCCATGCCGGATCAAAAATCAACTGAAACTCCCAAGCCGAGGGAGACCTACTCTTTTGACGACGATGACGTCATAGAAATCTTTGACGTACTGGTGAAGGACAATAACCTTCAGCTGTCCGAGATTAAATAACCTGATGAGGCAGATAAGATCGATAATCCCCAATACTGCCACTATCATCGGTATATCCATCATCCAATATGAGATTTCTGTTGAAATAATACAACCAGCATATGCTTGATTCAAAAGCCCTTGCCTTGGATTTGATGACAATACGGTCGTTTCCAACATAATATCTCTCCAGTTGGTGATTTTCCAGTGAGGGGGGACCAATACGGTATTTTCCCAATTCTGAGGGCAATAATAGATTTGACCATATTATTTGATCCTAGTATTGAGGAACCAATAGAAATCCAAGGTTAAATATTAGAACTAAACCTAACTTTCATAGTGAGATAGTATTAGAGAACTATAAATTTAGATCCTTGTCATGATATTAGCAGACAGTACCTTAGGAAGCCAAGAGCAATGAATATAACATTTTCCTTGATTATACCTCAAACACAGATATTATCATACCATATTTTCCTTAGAGAACCATGATATTATCAAGAGTCTCTCTATTTTAATTTTATATCTTGTTCCTCCGAAACCTTAACGCTCGCTATTTGTGCGACGACTACAATTTTTGTTCATCTTTTAATTCGTGCCACCTAACCCTTCTGATTGTAGGCCAAGTGATTTCATTTTATGTTAGGATATATATTTTGCTAGGATTATAGTTGTTAATCCTGAATTATAAAATTCTGTGCTTGGTAGTTAGAACTTTATAGTTTGAGTTGTTTATTTAGATTGTGATTTTATGATTATCCTTTAGTTTCAAATCAAGTAATCTGTTCCACATATCTCCATACAGGTTAATCCTCTTTCACTTGAGAGCTAGTAACTTCTCCATTGTTACTATTAACACTTTTGTTCTATAAGCACTATGATTAAAACTTAAGATGATCATTACCTATATAATACAATAGGATACCCTAATAGGTACCAAGATCTTTCTCTCGTATACCCCAACAAGAGTTTCTACTTTATCCCCACAAGGCAGTTACAATATTAGTTAATTCTTTTAAGTTGGGTAGTATGCCTCACAACCTAGTATCACATAGTCCTTTTGATCCATTAATGAAGTGTAATTGAATGACACCAACTATAGACTTGCATAAGAAGATAGCGTTTATCCAGATTGTAGAACTTAGAGGTCCATACCCCCATTTGGTCGACTAGAAACTTAGACAAGGAGTTAGTATGGCAACTGTGAGGTACAACACCAGACGAGTCTTATCTTCTTTGTGAACTTGAATTATTTTGTACCTTCTTTCATCATAATCAAGCGTACTTATATTTTCTGAACTATTTCGACCTATGCTGCTATTATAGCCTAGTTTTGCAAGCTTATTCTTTATCGAGTTTGTTCATGACATATCTGTTATTGGGGTCTGATCAACCACACTAATACGTTGTCTAATCAGAATCAGTGTATTATGATATGATCAACCTTAGTGCGCTTGTTTTGCTCTTCGTATGACTACTTTACGTGGATTAAGATATATAGTTGACTAGTAGACGAATATCCTTGCCTCTAGACAGGTCAGAGCTTATCACATCGGTTACATAACTATACTAATATGAGCATATGAATAGAAATTTACCAAAATATGATTTTAATCCACAACTGCCTTGACAATTCTCATTTGAATTCTTTAAACGCCTTGATCCCCATACTTGTATTCTATCACCTCCACCTTGAATTCTCTATTATTGTTTTTCGTCTTTTCCTATTTCAGAAAGATGAACGCTCGTGCTTGGTATAAGTTTGATACACAGAGAGTATTAGATATACCCCATAGACCAATCACATGACTTGGTGACTATCTTTTATAATTGATTAAGGGCATATCGCATATGAGATATTTTGTGTGTTAAACTTTTATGGATTTAATAATACGATTAAATAATTTGAGAAAGTCATTCTTAAATGTATAAGCCTTGTGTGATAGATGGGTAAATTCTAAGTAGGGTAGAAGATTGCATTGTCAACTTGAGATGAATTTTCTTTAGAATGTGATCAAGTAAGATTAGATTGAGAGATTTAAGTCATTTTAATTTAAATTTTTTTTAGAAGAATGATTAAGATAATGAGGATTTAATGAATTTTGAAATCTTGATATTGCAGACCAAATATTTATACTTTAAGCACATGATTTAAATTTTGAATATTGAAGGTTGAATCATCGATTTAAATTTTGAGGATAAATATAAAATTTTAGACTTGAATAATTGGTGAATTAGATTTAAATTTTAAAATTTGATAATTTGAATTAAAAGTTGAATTTTGATTGTTGGGTCACCTATTTGAAATATTGAGGATGTAAATTGAGTTTAAACATTTGAAGAGTACAAAGTTCTTAAGTTGAGAATAGAAATAAGATTTGATTAGAATTGTTTATTGTTCAAAATCTAGAGGAGATTATGATAGTTGAAAATTGTGATATAAATTTTGATGTGGAATGTCATATAGATTTGAGTTAGATTTGGATGTTGATTATTTAAAAATTGAGAAGAGATTACTACAGGTTAAATTTTGATTTAAATAGTGGTTATTTTAATTTTAAAGTGATTGCGATGGATTTGAATATATTTCGTTATTTAAATTTTTAGAGAGATTGCGATTGACTTGCCTTACATACGAATGTGAAGGATTTAGAAAATTATGTCTTATTTTTATTTCGAGGACAAAATTCTTTTAAGTTGGGTAGATTGTAAACCCTCTCACCCAAAATAGGTATTTTGTGTCTATTTTATATTATTATATTTATTATAGATGTTGAATTTCTTTAGAGTATTCTCTTAGATAATTAGGAAATAATTTTTTTGATATATTTACTTAAATAAATATTTAATTCGAATCATTTTTAGGCTATTTTAGATTTTTGGAGTTTTTTTAGAACTTTTGGTAATTAAAACCTAGAAAACATAAAATTTTAGGACTTTCATGATTTACTATGAGATCATACTTGCATGTTGTAACACAAAAAATTTAATTTAGGGTTAAAATATTTAAATATATTCTTCTGTAGTTTATTTAGAATTTTAAGAAATTTATTTAGATTTTTGAAATTATTTAGGATTTACTTGATAGATGCTAATTTAGTGTTAATAGATATTAATAAGATTATATATAAATTATTTGTATTATATTTAATTATATTTAAGATTATAAATTATTGAGATAAAATTAAACTCTATTTTTAAATTAATTCAAATTCTGAGTCTACTAGAAAAGCAACTTCATGCATATCCTATCCTTATTTAAACTGATCATAATCATATCCAACTTAGCCAATCCTAGTCGTATTCAATTAAATAGTCTCCACCATTATAAATAACTATTAGAATTATGAAATAAACTCATCTTTTATATTTTTCTTCCTCAAACTCCTCTCTTTTTCGTCCAAAAATAGTCAAAATTAGTCATAAATTCAGCCTCATTTTCTAGTAGTTATGACGACTTAAAAAGACGATATCTCCTAGCTCCGGACTCCAAACGCGCTCCAATTTTTTTTGTTAGAACCATATCAAGTTTTGTTTTCTAATAGATAAATTATTTCAGTAATTTCAGAACCTATTTTTCCAGAATATTCTGAAAGTTTCAGTTGTCCAAAACCATAGATATTTTCGTATTTTTGAGTTTTTGGGAGATCCCGAACTCAGAATTACAAGCCGTTTGAAGTTTCAAAAATATGACATATTGAAATTACATAAAATTATTTTTTCAGAATTTAATGTACAAGTTTAATCTACTATAAAATTTGTGCAACGTAGACGTAAATAGGAAACCACCGAAAACTGTCATCTGTGCGCCCTTGTGGCCATAACTCTTTACCGACTTATGATTTTATGAAACTATCAATTCCAGCGTTCATGTAGCATTGAAATCTATAGGATTCCACACACAAATCTAGAATTTGAGTTGGTTGACTTTTTGGTCAACGGATCGCCTCGATTTGCGTGCTACGGATCATAAATCCGTAAAGTTGACTTTTTTGGGACCAAAATTAGAGTTTAACAATAAAATCAGATTGTAATAAGATTAAAATACTATTTTATGTTATTTTATTCAGAATTAAAATAGATTAAAATAGAGGAACCTATTCACCCAATTTTGTAACCTAACTTGTTTAATTTATGTGACGGATAAATCGGACGACGCCTTGAGTTGGGACTTCATTCTTTTTCAGAGAAGGCAAGTATACCTTGCTATTATACTATAATTTATATTCCATATGATGCATGCATTTTATTTCTATTATTTAGTTCATATATTTTAACTGCTATATAAACTGCACGTCCAAGGAAACTTGGGTGCAACGACGGTGTCTTCGTATTCTATTTTTATTATGTATATTCATGTGACCTAGTTTATGAGACCACCCCATTATCATGAGGCATTCTTAGGTTTTATTGGCCGTGACACAGTTGTTACATGAGTGTGAGTCTCATATAGAACACAGACTTGCATGACAGGCTGGTCTCCTATACGTATAGGACATGCGTTAGGGATAACTGCTGATAGAAATTGCATGTTAGAAGACTTAGCAGTTATTAGTAGTCCATGGACATAGACTATTATAGTACGGTGGTCCAATTCTTTTCCTTGTTTGGTTGTAGGGTTGGGCTATTGTACTAACGATAGGCTATGAACCAAAGTTACGACGCCGATACTTGCACTCTGTCTCGACGTAGTAGCTATTATCGTGTCATAGATATAACATGCTTAGAGCAGGGGGTGGGGAGAACAACAAGTAAGGCATTTGGGCTCCTTTGCACTTTTTTTTCTGTAACTCGTACGCTCCTCCGGAGATATGTGGCAGTGATGACCCCTATATTACTGGCGGCCTCTGGCGTTCAAAAGACGACATGCTTTGTAGGCCCCTGATTCTCTGAGAGAATCATGCTAATCCCATTTATGGCCAGATAGCCCACTTGTTGGAAAGTTATTCTCAAACTGCATTCACTTAGACGGTTAGGTAACCCCATTGGATATTTATTTTCAGTACTTTATTGTCATGCTTCTATGTATCTTGTTATGTCCCACTGAGGACCTGGTCCCTTTCCAGGTTTAGATGTTCATGAGTATTAGCAGAAGCACGGATCCGAACTAGCTACTTATATTTCGAGGAGGTCTTCTCTTTGAGTCACATTGATTGTTAGTTGATGTACTTATATTATTTTGTTTATCTTATATTTCTAGTTTGGTAGTGGATTTTTTTCCACCAAACTATTATCCTTTGATACTTCATATTGAGATTTAGTTACATAGTTATTGGTTATTTATTTCTTATAATTTCTATGGATGAGATTTAGTTATGCCATGTGACTTATGATAATTATATACTACTTGTGAATTGTTATTCATATTATAGCGTACACATATGTTATGGTTTTTATATATTGGAGTCTCCATATACAATGCGGCTAGCATGCTTACGTGTTCCTAGTCCTACGTATTTTAGGACTGGGGCGTGACATGGCACTATTACAAGCAAAGGGTGATCCACACCCGAGCTTCTGAGTTCTCGCGCATTCGTTGCAATGAACGGGGAAAGCAAATCTTGGATAATGCATTCTAGGCCAATCTGTATACAGGCGCACTCTCCAAACCCCTCAACAAAGATGGACAATTTTTTTTCAGAATTTACGCCAACAAGAGAAAAATGACTGGTGCACTAATAAAAGGTTAGTCGGGGATAATCGCCCCCCTAACATCATGATCACGCGCACAATTGAGAGAGTTATGCGCCACTAATTATTAACTAAATATTGGTGCGCCAAGCCAAGACCTGCGTACAAAATTAAATGCGCATAGGCAAACTGTGCCCACTCTTCCTGTACTACAGAATGTGCGCCAAACAGGACAACGTCCTCACGATGCGCTGTTTGTGCGCGTGTACATGCGAAGAATATTCAGAATTTTTTTCCTCCTCTTTAAAGAACAAGAGTGCGAGAGATGACGGATTGTACGCCAATCAAGTCCGCACCTCACTTTACACGTAGAAAACTAAAAAGGTACATAGGAGGTTTAATGTATCTCATGTAATAATGCCTTCCTCCTCCTTGTCTCATCCTCCTCCTGACTTACGCGAACTTATTGTACAAAAATGTAAGGAGAGAGATCCCTCCGACCTTGGAATGGTGTTTCATAACTAACATCATTGCAATTATCATAAAGTTGTAATTGAATGTTGTTGTGCACCAACAAAATGGTCTGCGTTTGACCGATTGACTTATACTATTGTCTCTTAAATCCCGACATGCGAAGCAAATCGATAACCAGAAGCATGACGATAATGAACTACTCTTTCCTCTAGTATACATGGCCTCGCATCTTCCCCATGCCAGAAGTCATTTGAGATAAAGTTCTTCAAAGACACCTAGTCAGAGGAGGTTTGACTAACTCGTTGGCTCCTTTGAAGGGGTATACCAAAATACCCACTATCGAAGACCTGAGCTATCCCTTCACATAAATCTCTATTCCTCAAAATCTGAGGCTGGGAGGGGATAGCAACCCCCTGAGTCTAAAACTGACAGTGTAGACCCTAACTATACAGTTCTTTCCACCAACCCTTCTTTTGTACACAAAGAGGTTAGCGTCTATGCAATCGACGATGAACAAAATGCTTCTCCGTCATGAAGTACTGAGCAACGCCTCGACTCATTAGAGGCTGCAATCAAAGACATGCATACCATGATGTAGAACATGTATCAAATGATGGCGGTCCAACATTCTGCTATGCTAACTCTTGTCCAAGTGGCTGCATTCATGCCCGTACAGTCTACTCATGGAACAACACTTCCTCAAGGCAATATAAATCCAAGGGCAGTTCCAAACCAAGAGTCAACAATACCGACTCTTAACCTTCCTAATATTGGGGGTGGACCTCCGTCGGTAGTAATACCTGTTTAACCATCATCTCTTCAGTCAGCTATCCCACTCCAACTGAAAGATCCTCTTGAAGCTATACAACAATTGAGTGCAGAATTCAATGCTTTAAATAACAAAGACCAACTCCATAAGATGGGAGTGAAGCAGCCTTATCCTCCTCATTAGGATAATATCCCCTTCCCTCATAAATATAAATCTCAATCGATAGTCTTATTTGAAGGAAAGACATCGCCGAGCTAATATATCTACTTCAATATGATGATGGCTCACCTACATAAAGAGGACGCTCTCCTTACCAGGCTGTTCGTAGAATGCTTTGCCGGCATAGCCTACGATTGGTACCGCACTCTTCCTAATAACTCCATATCCTCGTTTAACGACATGAAATACCTTTTGTCACGACCTACACCCGAAATAAGGGCACGAGTAGTGATCAACGCCCAGCCTACACTACAACATCATCTGTAGAACGCTGTCTGGATCAACCATACTATCTAAATATCTCATACAATATATATAAGGTACCTGTCAATGTCATCTCAACTCCAAACGGAGGAACAATATATTTATGATAATGGTAAATATTACTCAATCACAATATAAAACTATAGGAGGATGAAAGCACGATATGGAATAAAAGAAGAAAAGAGTCACAATACATCAACAAGTCCAAATCCATAAGTCTAGACATAGCCACTCCCAAAATAATATATACATGCCATGAGTCTAGAAATGAGACTAATGCATTGTCCAAAATATATAACTAAGCCTCCTCAGACACTGGCACTAGGTCCTCCTGCTCTAGGGGAGAATTCTCTAATAGCTCACCATCCTACGGCCTGTAATAAGTAGGACACTGATCCACAAGTCAATCATCTGAAAAATATATCCAATTGGGATTGGAGCAAAGTACAAAACTCTAAAAGAGTTCCAAATACATGGTAGAGTATATATAACAAATAATAGAAATGTATACAAGATAAAGCAATAGAAAATAATAGTGAACTAGAGTGAACATGTAATATACTGGAGAGTAAAGAACAGGTAATAGAGAATAACTGCAAATAAAGAAAAAGATAACACTAGCTAATGTGCTTTAGAGTACAAGTTTGTTATGTGATCGGGTTAGGTTGAACACGAATACAATATAATAACTTGATTATACGTGTGATATATAATCGACATGTATACGAATACACTGGCTTGATCACATAACCAACTCCTACTCCCCCATCCCCAACCAATACTTATGGATCCAATCACCATACGTTACAAACACGAATAGAAGCACACTGAACACGAGCAATATGTGAACATGAAGTACACGATAATCAATACCCGATACACATGATAAAATATATGTGAAGGAGTACTCGTTGAACATGGTAGGGGATAACATCTCATAACATGATCCATTTAGTACCAGTCCGTGTAGCTATTGTGTCAGAATCAAGTATGCAGTTCTAGAACATGTGATATATATACTATCATGACTGAAAACTAACAGAGAGAGGTACTCGTCTCTGGTCCTGAACAAAGTGTCTCTCAATGTCCAAGCTGGTGTCACACAATCCTATTTAGAAAATATTTTGTCAATTGGTGTAATAAGGGATAAATGAGTAAAAAATACACTAATGCATGCTTCTAGGTCCATTTCTAAGTCGAACTAGGGTTATACTAATTAATTGGTCTATAACTAGCTAATACTAGCTTAGCTTATTACTAACTACTTGACTCCACTGATACTTGCCTATGGTACCACCCAATGACTCTAATAAATATACTTGACTCCACTGATACTTGCCTATGGTACCACCCAATGACTCTAATAAATACTAACTAGCTGCTATAAACTAATACAGAGACTCATAAACTAATACAGAGACTAACATATACTATATATAATTATAACTCCACTCTAACATGCTAACTTATAATTCATACTGAAATCTTACCACTATAACTAATTGTTACTAGCCTTACTTGATAACTGATACCACTTAACTAGTATCAGTACACTAATATGAAATTTACCTTAAAATACTAACTGATAACTCCTAGATCTCTAACTAACTAATATCACTAATACATAACAAATTAATCATCTACTATATACAACTAATATATGTCAATAACTAATCATCTAACTACTCACTAACATATTAATCTAGTAAACAACTAATACCATATCACTAATGCAACTGATGCTAGCTAATCACCTTAATAAACTTGACATAACCATTCTCCATAAGCTATTGTGCAGTGTACTTCTAATGCACCTGCCACTGCTGCCACATGCCCCCAAGCAACTACTGCTCCTGCTTGCCGCTGCATCAAGCTTGTTACAAGCTCCTGCCACTGTTGTTGTTTAATTCCTCTTCACAGGACATACCCGATCACTAAGTACTACTGTCCCTTGTTTCCCCTTCATATGGGGAAAGACCAACTTCTCAAGTGCCCCAAACTGAATGCTAATGCATCAGTTACAAGCTGACCCCCAATCTACTGTCACACTCTTTGGTTGTTGTGGCAACAATTCTGCCACTGCTGCTAGTCAAGGCTGCCCCGACCCCCAATCAACACACACCAAATACATTCAGACACACACAAGTAGCTAATATCAGCAAGCAAATCCCCCCCGGTGATAGGGCCTACTCGTGTCCAATTGTGGACACGTAGCTAGTATCCCAACCCCGATCTAAGTCCAATATGACTAAATTAGGCTCATGACACAAACTTGATGTGTCCACCTCATAATTTCCCTAAATTGTATACAAAAAACTATGTAGAAATATCAATTCTTAACAATTAGGCCTAGAACTTCATCCTATAGGTAGCCCTATGCTATTGGGGTGTTCCTAAGAGTTAAATGCATGATTTGGAAGCTAGAATGAGAAGGCATTCAGAATTTAACTATTGAGAGATAGATTCTCAATAAAAATATAATTAGACATGATTCGGACACGATCTCTCCACCAAAGCTCCTCCTCCTTGTGTTCCTTGATTCTCCAAGCTCTAAGGCTCCTTGAGGGATGAAAATGAGAGAGAAATATGAATGAATTGAGAGGGATTGATGGAGGGATGAAGGAATTGGGGATCTATGAATTAGGGATCTAGAAATAAAGTAAATAAAGAGGAGAAAGAGAGAGGAGACCCCTCTTATGTGGCCGACCCCTTTCCCCCCTTCCAAGTCACTACCAAATGTCCAAGTTGCCCCTCCACTAGTGTCATGTAGGTTCTAATTAGGAAGGAGTAAATTAGGAAGGCTTCTAACTAATCCAAATTAAATCTAATCCTTCTAATTAATTAGTGAGAAATGGTCTATTGGGCTTGGTCCAAGTTAGCTCAAATGTTTGTCATGACAAGTCTAATTGGGTTCACAAGTTGTCAAGTCTAACAAATAGGCTAGCCTACTAACTATAAATAATAATACGAGTCACTAAATAAATAAATAACACACCATTAATAAATAATTTATACAAAGCACAAAATAATTATATATATTGCACTATAATTAAATATAAACTCTAAAAAATAAAATAGCTAGGCTAAATTACTAAATTATACCTATTCGAAAAAAGTGATGGTGACACCTTTTTCTTTCACGATTCTATGAGGGAGGCGTGGACATGACTATATCTTCACTCATCGATATCAATAAAAAAGAGTAGGAATCCGCTCGTGAATTCATAGAGCATTTCAGGCAAGCAACTATGAAGTTGCCCTCGGTATTCCAGACTCCGCATTCATCAATACTTGCAAAAGAACCTACTGCCTATAGAAGGGCTCTGGATGGGTCCATCCCAATTTTAAGACTGTACGGCATTCATCATAGGAGTCGAAGCTGTTGAAGGTAGCGTGAAGGTGGAACGTAATTTAGGATTACAAATGTCCAATACAGAAGATAAACGGAAGCACCCCTCTAACAACAATAACAATGCGAATAATCCAACAGTAAAGAAAATGAGGCCTTAGAAATAAATCTGTCAAAGCGACTCACCTCTCCTCCAGCACAAAAGCCTCCAAGGTCTTCTAGGCCTAAGGAAGGATATTCCTTTGACGAGAAGCGATATCCACAATATTTTTGAATGCCTGATAAAAATCAACATGTTGCAGTTGCCTGACATCAAGCGAACAGATGAGGCCGTTAAAACAGATGACCCAAAGTATTGCTTGTACCACCGATATGTACGTTACCCTACCAAGGCTTGCTATGTATTAAAAAATAAGATACAACAGTTGATAGATGTTAAAGCTATCACTCTTCATAACAATGACAAGACGGTCATCGCTAATATGGTATATCTTCAATTCGGTGACTTTCCAGCACAAAAAGTCCTAAACGGCGTCATCCCAATACCTCGGGCTACGATGGAAAAGATAAATCTTTCGTCTGCTCAAAGTCAAATAGAGGGGTTGGTGCCTCTTACCACAAACTACGGTGAAATTATGTGGATCCATCCCGACTTGCTGCCAGATTGGGACCATGGAGTAGCATCTTCCAATTCAAAGTCCAAAAAAAACAACCAAAAAGTATAACATGCAATATGATTTATTCGGATCATCACTCAGAAAAGGATCAAGATCAACCTCGAGAAAACATACTTCTAAAGATTAGATTTGAAAATATGAATATAGCCCCACAAAGTTCTACTCGCAAGCGTAGTATGACCCCCCAGCAGGAGAACAAGACGGACAACACCCCTTTGTTTATGGCACAACAAATCTTCGTTGCGCACGAAGGAGTCCCTGAACACACTCCTCTCCCACCTACAACAACTAAAGCATAAACCTCAACTACTATAGCTAAGGAGGAGCAACCTCAATTTTATTGATACAACCAGCAATCTGAACGCGTGATGCAAAATATGGGATATGATTTCCAGAAAGCTGAATGTTTGAACATTGGCAAGGGACTATGCCCTTCCTCTACAACTCCAAGGACAGTCCAGCAAATCTCGTAGTGGATTGGTCTACGATAAGACTAGCCTACAGACTAGCTACGTGAAGAGGCATGCCAAGAAGAAAATCAAGACCTGTAACATGGTGCTTCTTTCTTCGATGCCCGAAGAAGAAGCCATGATTAGTACCAGGTCCAGAAAAAACTACCATAAAACTTACGAGTCTATCCCGGAAGATGTTCCTGACGCTCCTACTTCGTCAACTCATGTTGTTCCGGTCATAACTGAACCTGGTCCTTCAAAGCCTATCGCGACAGAGAAAGGGAAGCAGAAGGAAGTGCGCTTCGACAAATTCCTGAAGAAGAATATACCTCAGGGACTTAAAAAGCCCTATAATTTGGACATATTGGCACAATTGACCAATACTCTTGCCCGACTTTCCATTTTTGAGTTACTTCGTCTGTCAAAGAAGACTCGTGACGCTTTGAGCGAAGCTCTGATACATGCAGACTCATGCTTAGCTCAGCTCAAGACTCCTGATGAAAAGCCATTAGCGTGGCCTCAATGCCATAACATAATCGAGAAGATTTCTAACATCACCTTCACGTAAGATGACATGCTGCTCAAGGATAACCGATATGATAGGCCTATGTATTATACCGATTAAATCGAATCTATCAAGGTGAACCAGATTCACATCGATCCATTTTTTCACTTAGCATCATTCCTAAGACCTATTGAAAGCATGAAAGATACCAATGCATTGACTGTTTGTCACCAGCATTACCATTTTAGGATTCAATGCTGGAAGAAGTAAACCATTGGGGAAGATACGCCTAAACATCTAGATAGGCGATCTACGTACTGAAGCCTGAGCATAAAATTGTACCATCCACCCTGCACCAATGCTTCAAATATGTGGACAGTCTGGAGAGATCAGAACAGACGTAGCTGACCTCAACCCATTCAAAGGCGTTGAAGCCTATTTCTCGGACTTAGTACTCTATACAACAGAGTACATGAAAGAAGAAGCTAATCAAGCTGATGATGAAGCTGAGAATACCTCAAAAGAAGAACCTCTGATGATCCGAGTCAAAGGACGTACTACTCGTCTAATTCCTTTGGAGCCTCTTGTCATCAACCTGCGCAAGCCAACACATAAGGTGGAAGTCGAAGAGCCATTATTGATAAATCTTTCTAAAAAGTCACCCCCATTGGTCATCAAGCTTCGACGCAATAAACAATCGATACCCGAGAGTGAGCCACTTGTTATCAACCTCCGTCATAACAAGCAATCAACGTTAGTAGATCAACCCCTAGTCATCAATCTTACCAAGCCTCCTGTCAAGGATGAAGTTCATGTTTACTATGCAAAGCAACAAAAGATCTTGTATTTTATGAATAAAGAAGACACTCCTTCGTACTACATTGATGTTGACCCCCTTGCTATAAAATTCTTAGAAGTTTTTATATTTACGAACCTCTATCCATACCAGTAGCATCTCCATTTCAACACGGTTCATCATATGGACCATATTAGGATGCATACTTCATAGTCCTAGCAAGACAAGACAAACAATGTCAGATACTTTTTGGCAATACTAAAAACAAAATAGTCACACAGACCAATAATTCTGACGAAGATAGGAAAAAAATACAACCAACTGTTTCGTTACATCCAACCAACTTAAAACATTATGCAGGGGATAGGCTATAACTTGAAGTATGGTCTGGAGCTTAATTATGGAAAAGGCATATGGACTCCTATACGTTACTTCTCTCTAAAAAGCAAAACTGAAATATATTATCAGTGAATTGGTCATGCTTTAGGGTACGTCACACCGCCAACAACTCCTGAAAGTTCAGAATCGGAAGAAGATACATTCTCATTCTTCTGACTCATTGTTGTGGGATTCTGATGAAAGCATGGGTGACGTATTGAAATATTTTTTTTCTGTGAATATTGTGTCAACTGGCCCAGATAATAAAGATGTTGAAACCTAAGAACCGTTCAAGAATGATCCATGGACGCAACAGATGTATACCCAATAGGAGCTTCGGTTTGAGCAATTCGAACCACCTACAAAGGATAAAGTTGTCCAAATTGATGTAGGAGAAGAATCTTCTCCAAGACCAATCTTCATGAGCAAGAGTCTTCACGAAGAGGATAAACATGCTTTAGTTCAGTTAATAAAAGAGTATATTGATGCCTTCGCCTGGAGTTACGAGGATATGCCTGGCCTAGATCCTCAAATAGCCACACACAAGCTCAATATCCTTCCTAATGCAAAATCGGTAAAACAATAGCAAAGACGATTCCGTCCGGATATGATGGATGCAATCGAAGCAGAAGTAAAGAAACTAATAGCATGTGTCTTCGTTTGAGAAGAGCATCATCCTGACTGGGTAGCCAATGTCGTCCCAGTCATGAAGAAAAATGGGAAGGTCTGTGTCTGCATAAACTATCGAGACTTAAGCTTTGCCTGTCCAAAAGACGAGTTTTCTCTCCCAATCATAGATGTCATGATCGACAATACTTGCGACTTTGAAAATATGTGTTTCATGGATTGATTCTCAGGATACAACCAAATTAAGATATCTTCCGATGAAGAAAAATATACCTTTTTTTGTACACCACTAGGAGTATACTGCTATACAGTCATGCCCTTCGGCTTGAAGAATGCGGGAGCAACGTATCAAAGGGCCATGAGTACAATCTTCCATAAGCACTTATGGAAGACAGTAGAATACTATATGGACGATATTGCTATTAAGAGTCGTCTTAAAGATGATCACCTTCAAGATCTAAAGACGGTGTTCGAATTAAAGCGTCACCACCAATTGAAAATGAATCCAACCAAATCCTTTCTGGGAGTTTCCAGTGGCAAGTTTCTTAGTTCGTCATGACTTCCAAGAGTATTCATATTGATCACGATAAAATCAAAGCTCTCATCGAAATGCGGCCTCTATGTAATCTCAAAGAACTTCATGGTCTGCAAGGCCGTTTGGCATAAATCAGAAGGTTCATCTCCAATCTATCGAGACAATGTCGACCCTTCACTCAGTTAATGAAGAAAGACGTGTCCTTTGTCTGGAATGAAGCATGTCAACGAGCATTCGACGACATCAAACGATATCTCACAAATCCGCTAGTTCTTGTGTCTCCGATCATAGGAAAGCCCTTCCTGTTGTATATTCGAGCAATGGATTACTCCCTAGGAGCTCTTCTTGCACAGAAGAGTAATAAAGGCTATGAAGAGATAATCTATTCTCTCAGTCGCATGATAGTCGGTATCGAGCATAGATACAATCCTGTCAAAAAAGAATATCTCGTCTTGATGTTTTCTATTCAAAAGACGTGACACTATGTGATGGGACAAACTATTCATGTCATATCCAGGGTGAATTCCCCCCGAGTATTGATGACCAAGCCAAGCACACTTAATTCTCCTTTAGCTACATGGACAATACTATTATCGCCTTATGACATGGTATATGTCCCACAAAAATCAGTGAAAGGTCAAGCACTAGCTGACTTTCTAGCAGCTCACCCTGTACCAGAAACCTCCAAACTGTATTATGACATCTAGATGAAGTATTAGAATCTAATATGGCAATGGGAGATGACACTAGGAACTATTCTTTGATGGTGCATCAAGAATATGACCTAAAGGCAATATCGTAGCCGGAGTAGGCGTAGTCCTAGTATCTCCTGGCAAGTTACTCATTCATCGTGCATATTCTCTCAGTGAACCATGTTCCAATAGTGTAGCAGAGTACAATACTTTGCTCATTGGCCTCCAACTTGCCAAACAATTGGGCGTAGAGTATCTTGAAGCCTATGGAGATTCCAAGCTAATAGTCAATCAGATTAGGGGAGAATATAAAGTTCGACATGAAGACCTCATCCCTTATCAGCAGGCAGCACTGGAGTTAGATTTTACCTTCAAGGGGTTCTTCATTAAGCATGTACCTCGATCACAGAATATAGAAGCAGATGCCCTTGCCAGTTTAGCAGTATCATTGACCATCCCTCTTAAAAGACAACATTCGATCACGTTGCCGAGTCGAGAGTTTTTTTGTATCAAGAACAACCTGCACATTGAGCATAGCTACGTCATAAAGTCAACCTCCGTCGATGAAGATTGGAGAAACCCATTTATAGACTATGCAGCTTATGGGATCCTCCCAGAAGATCCGAAAGAAGTGACTTCTATTAAGAGATGTTCACTCCATTTCTATTATGATGCCTCGTCTAGGATATTATATCGTTGTTTATATGATGGACTACTATTACGTTGTCTCTCTAACATTGAAGCAAGACAATCACTTCGCGAAGCTCATGATGGCGTTTGTGGAGCATATCAACCAGGTCCTAAGTTACAGGATTGTCTCAAGAGGATGGGTTACTATTGGCCTACTATGGTGGCAGACACGATAGATTATGCTTGTAAATGTAGAGCATGTCAGATATATGCCAATTTTATACACCATCCTTCGGAATTCTTACATTCTACGGCTGCATCCTTGCCTTTTAAAGCATGGAGAATGGATACTATTGGTCATATCAATCCACCTTCTTCTAGGGGACATCGGTTTATACTTGCAATAACTTATTACTTTTCTAAATAGGCAGAGGCAGTTTCGCTCATCGAGGTGAAGACGTCCAATATGATCAGTTCCGTCAAACACCATGTGATCTATCATTTCGGTGTTCCCTGAAGGATAATACACGACAACGGACCACAGTTTGCTAGTCAAGCATTTTATCGGTTCTGTGACAAGAATCAAATCTAGAATGTAGCCTCTACGACTTACAACCCGGCAACCAACGGTTTAGCAGAGGCCTTCAACAAAACTATAATCAAGATACTCAAGAAATTTGTCTCATCCAACAAGCGCGATTGGAATGAGAAACTCGAAGAATGCTTATGGGCTTACCGTACGACAATCCGAACTCCAATTGGTACACCATTCTCCTTGGTCTATAGATGTGAAGCGGTCATTCCACTCGAGATCCAGATTCCCTCTCTCTGGGTAGCTATTATTAATGAGCTAATAGTAGAGAATAATGACCGTTTGAGACTTCAAGAGTTAGAAGCCTTCGATGAAAAGCGTTTACACGCTCAACAACGTATTGAGCTATATCAAGTATGCATTTCCAGAGCTTTTAATCAAAAAGTGAAGGAAATAATATTCCAAGTCGGCGAATTGGTCCTTACAGTGAGGAGACCTGTGATCACAACCCACAAGAGTAAAGGCAAGTTCCAAACTAAATGGGAAGGCCCTTATGTGGTGGAGATAGTATTCTCCAATGGTGCTTATAGGCTCGCTAAGCCTAATGAAGATTTGATAATGATGCCCATCAATGACAAATTTCTCAAGAAGTATTGTCTAGGTACGATATGTTCTTCTCTATCTCCAGCAGAGTAAAATAAGATGTTCGACAAGTGCATTTTATTCACTCCCCAGCAAGTCTAACGTAAATGTACATCGTTTGCATTTACATCTTCGGTAACCTACAAGATATCTTGAACTATTACCTATATTCATTCTTGAATAAGACATAGGTAATGGGTCCTCAAAGTTCCCCAGTAGGCCAGTCCTCAGATCCAACGAAACATTCTCTTTGAGATCATCCAAACAATTCTCTCCAGCAAAATTATCCTATTCTTAAAACCCAGTCGTTTTAATGATGTCTTATTCCTGATCCCTAGTTAAATTGGGTATAATCTCATATGTTTCCTCATCAGTCAATATGAATAATATGATTCATGTCCATATTACATCTGAATCATATTCTATTCATCATCCCCGGATAGAGAAAATAGTAGTTCACCTTCAGACTATCTTTTTCTCCTTTTTCTCCGGTTGCCTTGCAATATGTCATGTCTATATTACCTCTGATGGTATTGCATCCTCAAAATTTGTTACCATACTAAGCATGAGTATACCTTGGATGATAAATCTACCAAATTCTACCACAGAGTTATTCTGTCATGTACATATTACCTCTGAGCAGATATATGGGATCATTTTCAAAAATATTTCACGTCCACATTAACTGTGATATCGTTTTCACTCTAACCTATTATTTATATCTAATGTCAGATATGCAATAAATAATGGGCCAACAACACATAATCATAATTCAAAATACTAAAAGTTTTCTATTCATTTAAGAAACTTACAAATGCAAAAGGAAGAAGAAAGCTAAAGTTTTCTTGAGAAAGAGGAATACGAAGATATTTGAAAACAATGGAAAAGATCTCACTTTAACTCGTCCATTTATAGATTGGGGGAAAACTCTTCGGCTGCTAAACTCTTCGAGATTCGTGCAGCATGTCATAGCCACGTCAGCAATCTGTTGGAATTGTACTTAAAATGTGCGCACAAGATATCTCAACAATTTTTTCATGCTTCTAATTTAAAGTATTTTGAATTCATCTGAACGAATTCAAAAACTTTGAAGGAAGTCTTGTAGAAGCATAAAAAATGTGCCTCCTGAAGATGATACAATTCTCTACAAATAAACTTAACAGAGGAAGAATGACGTACTTTCTCTCTGTTTTAAAGGATGGCGCATTTTCTACTTGTTTCAGAAGATGGCGCACTCTTTCAAAGAACAAAAAAGGGGTGCACTTTCAAGTGACTTTTATCTATGAAGACAAGCGCACAATTTTTATGTTTGTTTTTCCCAAACATTTAATGTGATGAATCTGACAGGCTGGAATAGTAGTCGAGGAAGTCAGAAGTCATCATTTCAGCTGAGCTGCAGCACGCAGACCCAGGTTATCGTTTAGCGTCCAGTATGAATCAGTCACTTTCAAGGTGCGCCAAGTGTAATTAACTTCACTTAGAGTGCGCCAAATGTGGTCAACTTCATCAAAAGTGCGCCATCAAGGACGACTCCATCAAAAGTACGCCATCAAGGCCAACTTCATCAAAAATGCTTCATCAAGGCCGACTCCATCAAAATTGCACCATCGAGGCCGACTTTATCAAAAGTGCGCCATCGAGGCCGACTTCATCAAAAGTGCGCCATCGAAGCCAACTTTATTAAAAGTGAGCCATCGAGGCTAACTTCATCAAAAGTGTGCCATCAAGGCCAACTTCATCAAAAGTGTCATCAAAATGGCGCTATCATGTCCAACTTATTCAAAAGTGCGCCAGTTACCAGACTAATTCTATAGTGTGTCTACAATTCTAACTGACAGAGGAGTTATGATTACGTGTCTTGGATGCCATATTCCTTGTGAAACGTGCACAAATAACTGTCCCATGACCCACACTTTTCTTGTATAGGAAGCAACGTGTCAAACAGACATTAAGTGTGCATCCACTCACCAGGTCGTGGGATGTCACTACATTAAAAGTGCGTGCACAATGGCAATACAATGCAAACTGTCCAAAATGCGTGTACACTGTCATAACCGCTGTCAAATCCTATAAATACATGATCATTATGTCCCTTACAGAGGGGCTAGATTTTTAAGTCTTTGATATTCAAGAACAAGAGAGAAACAAAAGCTTGATGTGCTGTTGTTGCCAAGGCTTCCTCGTTGCCCAACTCTGCAAATTGTTCGTAGCACTTTTGCATTTCTTTTTTACCGTCGTGTGGTCCAATGAGTAAAATGATCACCCGCAGATCAGATCTCCATAGATATACTTTTCCAGAATCAATTGTACTTAGATTCTTGTCTAGGATCTTTTGTACATTTTTTTTTTTAATAGTTTGTAATACAAAGTTTGTATAACTTTTGTTTATCGCAAACATACTTCAAAGCTGAATTAGCAGTATTATAGACACCATTTGTGTTAAGGACAAGTCCTCTGGCTTTAGCCCCCCACTTGAGCTATTTCCTTCTACTTGTGGACTTCTGAACAGGGGCATTCATACATATATTTAAACTCTGTTTTTCCAAGAAACTTAGTTGCATCTTAGCCTCAAGGTATGGTTAATAACAGTCAGATGCTTCAAGATGGAGTGGATGATTGATTTTTGCTGTTTCCAGCCCCTAATACGCTGCTTCGACTCCTCATGGGCTTCTCCGATCAATAAAATGATTACACATTGGAACTACACCTACTCCTCAATTTCCAGTTCCACTTCAGTATCGCAACAGTAATTGCCTTCTCTGCCTCTTTTTTTTTTACTTTTCTCCAATTTTTTTTTGATATGAGTTGTTTTGTTGCCAGGGTGATAATTATTACAGTTCTTCATAGGTTTTCCTATAAGGGCATTTTTATAGTTGCAACCACCACCTTTCTGGTATTGTTTACAAATATGAACTTATAGATTTACTCTTTTTTCCCAATAAAGTTCAAAAACATTCAATTTCAACCTCTTTTTGTTCTTTCACTTTCTCCTCGCTTCCATAGTCTCATCACAACCAAAGAGGCTAGAGTTTACTGGTACATTTCTTCTTACAGCTTGTACAACATTTTTTGTACATCAAAGAATTAGTCTATTTTTCTTTAATTTCTTTCAGTTAAATGACATTTGATGTTGTGTACATGAGATCTTGTAATGTGATGTCAAAATGAACGGTGGGGAAGCCAATTAGGAAACTCTGTATAGTAAAACTTTGTTGTTGTTATCCTCAGTTTTTCTTTTGAACTTTGTTTATTTCTTTTCTGCACTTAACATATAGGTGACAACATGCAGAAGGGCTGCAAGACCTGTGAGCAGTGGATGGAGCATTGCTACTGGGATAATTTTCCGAAGAGTAAGAGGTTTCTGAAGACCCTAACTGGAGACTTTTCGTGTCGCTTGGTATAAAATTCTTCCTCTCGTCCCCTTTTGTTTATTAGCACTTGCAAACCTTATCCTCTAGTTATTATGCTAAGAACAAGTTTCCCTTGGATGTTTGGTGTACTAATTATCTTCATAGTGTTGTCGTATATTCTTTCCATAAACTTTAGAATGCAGTATTCGAAAAAATTCTCTCATCTACTTTCAAAGCTGCCCTAATTTGAACTGGCATTTCAAAAAAATAAAAAATTGATACTGCTTATAAAATCAGGTACAGATCAGGGGTTGCAGCTTAGGGCTTTAAGTAAAGCTCAGTTTAAAGTTAAAAACCTTTTCTGCAAAGTCTTATCCACATCCCCTTGTTGCAAATGACACATCCTTTTCATTTGTGCTCTATAAGCATAATGTCTTCAATTTGTCCTTAAATTTCCTACCTCTTACTAGATTTGTTGTCATCTCGTTCTTCTCTTTGCAGATTCATTAATTTTAGAGAGATCTTTTGTATTACTATGAGCAATGTTGTTCACATTCTTCTGTATTGATGTTCATAATTATTCTACAATATTGATTCTAGACAGATGGCTGACAATTAGCATGTTGTGGTTAATTGCATATTTTCCTTGAATTACTATTTATAGCAGTCTCAAGAACAAAAATTGGGTTATGTTGTAAAAGAAACTTCGTTCTAGGTCAAGTTCAACTCGATTTTACACCACTGGTGCAGGCTGCTTCTGCTTGTTTTTTGAAAGAGCAGTCCAAGAAATTGTTCAGTAACATTTTTGAGTCAATTTATAGTATATTGGTTATTCCTAGTTTATTTCAACATGCTGCTTGAAATATCAGATTACATGGTTAAAAACAATCTGTTGATAGTGATGTGAGTTCTTCAACTTACTGACTCAAGGTATCATCTCACTTAACTCCTCATTATGTAGGTACCTGGCAACCTTGTTTTATCAGCTCATTCAGGGGCACACTCCTTTGATGCATCTCAAATTAATGTTTCACATGTTATTTCACGTTTTACATTTGGCAATCATCTCTCGGAAAGGAGGCAGACTGAAGTGAAGGGACTAACACCTTATGTTGGTGAAAGCCATGGCCGTTTAGCAGGTCAATCACACATTACCAGTCGTGAGGACAATGATGCAAATGTAACTGTAAGTTTGAACTTTCTAACAGATTCTAACTACTTTACTGGTCAAAGTATATCATTCGATTTGGTACTTTCTGCCATGGTATTGGTAATTGAAGTTTGTATAACCTGTTGAAACTGTCACCATGGCCAAGAATTAGGTACTAGCACAGAGGGTTGAGATGTCAAGATGACAACTAGTTATAGACTAGTCAGTTATTTCGTGGAGCTTTCTCATGCTCGTCTTCGAGACCATATTCTGTTTGACATACAGAATGGCATACAACTGGTTGGAAAGGTGGTGCGAGGGTAGTGCATGAACTGGTAAAGATGTTAATAATATATTATCTATCATTTTCTCGTATTTCAACGCAATATGTAACATATTTTCTGTCTTGATGTAGAAAAAGGCGAGTCCTGTAGGCGATGTCAACAAATTTGTGTTATATTTGGCTACACACCTAAACACTAGTAAAAATGATCCTACATGTGTTACCCAGTCTACGAGCGGGTTCGAATACTATGCCTTAACAACATTGACAAATAAGACTTATCCCCTCCATCAATTTTTGGTTAGGCCCAGAAGTTACATGCCAGAGCAAGTTGAAAGAAGAAGAAACTGATGACAATGGTTCAATATACAACTGTATCTTTATACTAGAGGAGATATGATGGCTCAACTTTACTACAATCATTCATGACTTTTGTAATGGTTATTTCTTGGTGAATGTGAGAATGGAAATGAAGCAGCATGTATACTATTCATATATTGTATTTGTACGTAGTTTGACAAATAGAAGATGTTGCCTGTTGTGTTTGAAGTGCTTGCATACCTGAGTATAATAAGATGGCAGTATGTTACGGACTTGGTGAAATTTTTTGTGCGTATCAGTAAAATCCTCACTGGGCAGGTGCCTCACAAAGGGCGCCTGCGCCTGAGCCTGACACACCTTTGATAACTATTGGAACAAGCTCACCAAACTATCATCTAAGACCCCACGAAACATGGGGCACAAAAATTAAGCATAAGGAATTAGAACGCTATGTCATTGGGAAGCTCTCTAGACACTGAGCAAGGATAATACCTAATACCTGGGAAGTCATGATCTCAAAAATTGAGAGGTGAGGAAATAAATGTTTCACTATTCCGTCTTTGTGAAGGGTTAAATTGTAAAAATTACAGAGAAAGTTACAGGGAGATATTAGGTAGGGGATGGCACCTCATGTGATCAAAGGTAACTTTCCGATGTTAAGAACTACTGTACATGATACGATAGCAAGCTGATACAAGATACTTCATGATATGAAAACATAGATCACCACCATGGATATCAAGTCTGGGAAAGACCCTGTTGTCGGACCGGAAAACAATCCCATAATCCAACAGCCTGAAACAATTCAAACCAGAAACTTTGGATCCTTAAATTGAAGCCAAAGGAAGCAGATATAAATTCATTTTATTGGTTATATGTGTATATATTAGGGCTGTTTCTTGGACACGAGGTCAAGGATCGGACCCATCTTTTTCCAGCATAGTCACATAATAGGGGTTAACTAACAAGCCAAACACAGATCTGCCCTCTAATCCGACATGAGGTACCAGGCAACCCCTCTCTCTCTCTCTCTCTCTCTCTCTCTCTCTCTCTCTCTCCAATGCACATACAAAGGATGGCTGCAACAATTACCTCAGAAGTACCAGACTGTCCAGTGTTGCCTTCCAACCAAAATATTTTTCTTGGGATCTGCATTTCACTTTCTGTAGAATATTTTGCAGTTCTATATTTTTCTTAATTAATCTCTTGGCTATATATATATAGCCTAACAACCCTCCATCTTACATAAACTCTCATAATACATTCTAATATACCAACACTTCTTCTCAAGATGGACGAAAGATATTCACTAAGTCCATCTTGTCACATCCTCTAATCATATCTACAGAGCTAAGTCCCTTGGTCAGACTGTCTGCTACCTGATCCTTGGTTGGAACGTGGCCTAGCTCCAGTAGTCCACTGTCAAACTTCTCCTTGATGAAGAACCTATCGATATCGATGTGTTTGGTCCTGTCATGCTGCACTGGATTGTTGGCGATACTGATGGCTGACTGGTTGTCACACCACAGCTTCATCTTGGCTCCTTGATCCAGCTTTAGCTCCACCAGCATACTCTTCAGCCATAGCAGCTCTGCAACTCCCAAGGTCATAGTTCTGTATTCCGCTTCAGCTGTCGATCTGGCCACCACTGACTGCTTCTTACTCCAAGAGACCAAGTTGCCTCCTATAAATATGCAATAGCCCGAGGTAGACCTCCTGTCATCAGCACAGCTAGTCCAGTTAGAGTTACATTAGCCCTCGATTCTCACGTGATCATTCTTCCTTAATATTAGCCCTTTTTCGGGGGCACCCTTCAAGTATCTCAGAATCTGGTACACTGCGTCCATATGATACTTCCTTGGGTCATGCATGTAGCGTCTTACCACATTCACTGCAAAGCAGATATCAGGACGGGTGTGGCTCAAATAGATCAACTTGTCCACCAGTCTCTGGTATCTGTCCCGGTTAACTGGTTCTCCAGCCTCAGCACCCAGCTTGAACCTCTGATTGATCGGCGTCGCTGTATGTTTGCATCCTAACATCCCTGTCTCTGTGAGAAGGTCCAGCGCATACTTCCTTTGAGAACATACAATCCCCTCTGCTTCTCGAGCAATTTCAATCCCAAGGAAGTACCGAAGAAGGCCAAGGTCCTTCACCTCGAATTCCTTATCAAGCTTCCCCTTGATCGGGCAATCTCCTGCTCATCATCTCCTGTGATAATCATATCGTCCATATACACCGCAAGCATGGTGATGTGGCCTTCATTCTGACAAAAAAATACAGTGTGATTAGCGTTGATCTGCCGATATCCCATCCCTATCATCGCCCTCCTGAATCTATCAAACCACGCTCAAGGAGACTGCTTCAGTCCATAGAGGGACTTCTTCAACCTGTAGACCTTGTCCACTGTCTTATCAATATAGAATCTTGGTGGTATCTCCATGTATACCTCCTCCACTAGATCCCCATGAAGAAATACAATCTTCACATCCAATTGGTGTAGCCTTCATCCACCATTCGCTGCCAAAGAAATCAGGGTCCTGACGGTGCTCATCTTCGCCACTGGTGCAAAAGTCTTGTTGTAGTCAATGCCGCATGCCTGACTGTATCCTTTTACCACCAGTAGAGCCTTGTAGCGCTCAACCGGTCCATCTGGGTTCTGCTTCACAGTAAAGACCTACTTGCATCCGACTGCCCTCTTTCTCTCTGGTAGTTTTATCAGTTCCCAATTGTGGTTCTTCTCAAGCGCTCCTAACTCCTCGTGCATCGTCGCTTTCCACTTTGGATCGTTCTTGGCAACCTGCCAATTGTTAGATACAGTAATACTATCCAAAGACGCAATGAATGCTCCATAAGAAGAAGAGATGTTATCATATGAAACAAACTGAGCAAGATTCCAACCATATCTATCAGGAAGATTTTTTGTATTGTTGCGAGTGGTCCTCCGTACTGATAATGGTGTGGAAGGGGTAGGAAGAATGATATCACCTGAAGAAAAATCTACTGGTGGTGGTGTAGGTGTCTCAGGAGTCGAGACAGATGCAGGCAAGGGACTTGGCACTGACACTATAGGTACTGGTCCTGCAATTTGCTTCCCTTTTCTGCTGTAGGTAAGTAGCTCCCTCTGAGCCGTGGGCCTAACACCTCTCATCTCCTTCCCCTGTTTCACTTCACTCTCCTCTTCAACCGTTCTTCCATGCCATACTCCTAAATCGGTCACCAAACTGTCACCAATCTTCCTCTCTCGTCTCATACTCTCAGTGTCAGGTGAGTTGTCCATGGATGAGGTTCCCTCCTGACGGTAGTATGGCTCAAGCTTCCTCAAGTTAACATCCATGATCACAAACCTCTTCTTCTCTACTGGGCTCCAGCATACGTACCCCTTCCGAGTCACCGAATAGCCCACGAAGACACACTTAACTACTCTAGGGTCAAGTTTTCCAACAGACGGTCTGTTGTCCTTCACAAAACATACACAGCTAAAAACCTTCATCGGGAGTATCCCACTATTATTTTTTTGCAAAATCTCATATGGAGACTTCCATCCCACTACTTTCGAGGGCATCATGTTGATAAGTTGAGTTGCTGTCAATACTGCATGCCCCGACAGACTCTGTGGGACATTCATGGCGATCATCATGCTCCTTGCCATCTCCAGAAGGTGTCTGTTCTTCCTTTATGCCACTCCATTCTATGCTGATGTGTATGCAGAGGTGGTCTGATGTTATATCCCTTGGGCTGACAGGTATTCCTCAAGTGCTTTGTTGGTATACTCTGTCCCATTGTCAAACCTCAGTATCTTCACCACTGTAAAACCCCCTTCCTAGAAAATCGTATATACCCTTTATTTATTAATTATTAATTAAATTATAGTAATTAGGTCCAAATAGGAGAAATAGATTTTTTATAATTTTTATGTTAGGTGTTCGGGCACTTAGAGGACTTGTGGGACCATCAGGAATTTTTCGGAATTTATTCCATGTAGGGGACCCCTTGAGCAGTTGCTAGCCTAACGATGTGCAATACCCTATTATATAAATTTTCTTATGTGTGAATATATATATATATATATATATATATATATATATATATATATATATACAAATATATATGTATATATATATATATATTTAAAGAAATAAAGGAAAAGAAAAGAATTAAATAAGTATATAATAATAATACTAATAATAATAATAACAATAATAATAATATAATAATAGTTACTACTTATTAGACTTAAGTTCCTTAGGAACTTGCTACAGCAGGATTGTTGCTGGAACCCGCCTTCAGAAATTCCCAAGGGAGCCGCCCCTTAGCCCTCGTATGACTTCCCAGACCCGAGACTTAATCTTCAGCGGCTTACTCTTCACCCGCGGAAACCCGCTCCTATATCTCTCCCTCTCTTAATATATAATATATATATATATATATATATATATATATATATATATATATATATATATATATATATATATATATAGTTAGCTCTAAAACCCTAACCTAGAAACTCCAGACTTCCTCTTCCCATCTAGAGCCGTCACCGCAGCCAGAGAAGCCTCCCCAAGCCATCCAACCATCCCGTCGACGCCGACATCGCGAACTGCAGTCTCCCACTCGAGGCACCTTCGCTCCGGCGTGATTTTCTATCGACTCGCTCGACCAAATGCTGTTCCGTTTTCATAGGTATGATCTTCCCTTAACCCTCTCCAATACTTGTTTTATAGTCAACCTCGAATAACGTGTGACCCTAGGTAAAAAATAGCGCCCAAGTCAGCGCGAGCAGACAGAATTCTGCAATCGCAGAATTCCAGAATGACCACCCATATTGCCGAGTTCGTATCTTCCACCACAGAGATCCGAATTCGGTGATTCTTTTTGATACCTGTAGATTGCATGACCTAGTTTATTTTCTGTATAATAACTTTGTGCTATTAGTTGCTATGGACAAAATTGTATTCGTCACAAAACTGCGCGCACCCACTTTTTCCGGTTTTCTAAAAGTTGGAGATCGGAGTGCGCCCCGCCAAACGGGATCGCCTCGCCGTGTGCCAAGTGTACCGAATGGTGCACGCAGCATAATCGGATACGTGAAAATTTGTGGGGACTGATTTGGACGCGTGTGCGCGCCGGAATCAGGCCGTATCCGCGAACACATTCCGTGTCGCCACTTTTGTGGGACTCGCGCGTATTTTGTGCACGCTTGTCAGATTGTGACGAAACTTGCGCCACTGGACTCGTGGTAACATGCTGGTCCTGTGACCCAATTTTCACGCATTTCTGAGACGGTTGACCAGATCGCCAATTGGCGGACCCCACAGTTGACTTTTGGACCAAATTATGTTCGGCTAATCGGAATCCAAATTTGGACATACCGTTGGGATCGTATTGACATTTAGAATTGTTTGACCCATAGTTTGTCCCATTTAGAGACTGTTACCCTCGGCACGCTTTTCGGTGTAAAGTGGGCCATACGTGGACCCCACTTTGGCCCGAAAATGACCTTTTTGCCCCTGTGTCCAAATTGGACGTAAAGACAGGCAATTCCAGCTATTTGACATCTCCTGAGACTGTTGGTGATATTTATTACAGCTTTCGGAGTAGTACCTACCGGATCCACCGATACCAGGACGATAGTTGATATTCAAACATCAGGCAAGTGTACCTTGCCATCTCTGCAGTATTGTTACCTATTTTTCTTACTTCATATATTTACTGTGCATGCTTAACCTAGGACCGTTTGACATACTTAGCGTCCGATTATCAGTCGAGTGCCCACATCGTACGCGGTGTTGGGTAATGTCAATTAGATATGGACATACGTGACACTTTATATTCTCGTACTTGTCTTACCAAGTACACTTTGACCCAGGACACAGGACACTGATCATGAGACAGGATCTTCCCGAGATATTCGTGGTGATTCTGTATAGGATACAGGACTTGACCTAGATTATATATTCTATATACATTATGACTTATGCATTAGATATGACTCCGCTGACATGGACGTGAGACGTTATGTTCATGATTTGCGTGGTTACATTGGGTGGGGAGAGACACACAGACTACAGGCTGATCATATATATACACCCCTACTACTGTGAGGCCCAAGACTCTGAAGCCCGAGCTTGGCACATTACTCATTATTACTGCTGCTACCGGCTCCCCTACACAGAGCTTGTAGTATGCTTCAGCCTGAGCTCTAGTGTTGCTCTCATCTTGCATATCACTTAGCTGGTTATTTTAGTATTCCCTTATTGATCCATCTATTGCTGGAGAGACTCACAGGCTACAGGTTGATTATGTTATGCCGGCTACTCAGTCTCCCGCTGAGCTAGACCACCTCTTGACACTACTGCTACCGGCTCCCCTACACAGAGCTTGTAGTTGTTTCAACCTGAGTACTATTGATATTCTCTCTTGCATTTTACACAGATGATTACATACTTACCCTGCTTATTTCATTATTCTGCTGCACTGTTTATATGTTGGCTTGTATATTTTCTGTACCTTGCTATGTCCCCTGAGGACCTGGATATGGATTTTGTCTCCAGATTTTGCAGACGTGGTTTATCCCGAGGTATACGGGACCGCAGCAGGAGTAGCCGATCCAGGAGCTGTACCACCATCTGAGGGCGAGGTGTTAGCTGAAGACTTCTCTTGAGCATCCATGTTCATGCTCAGCTTTTATTATTTATTTCAGTCTTTTATATTCTGGTCTGTTGAACCATTGTACTAGACATTTATCGGGTTATTCCCCGAAGTACTTTGTGAGACTAGCTGATGATTTACATTCCTTATTTATTCTGTGGATCATATTTTTATCTTGTGTGGATGAGATTAGTTGTGCCATGATTGTGGTAGATTTGTTTTACAGCTTAAGTATGCCCTGATGGATCCATTAAATTGGGTTTGTCCATCGGTGCGTACTGCTGGCCATTGCCACGTATCTAGTTCCACGGTATTTTGGGACTGGGGCGTGACATAGTTTTTGTGGTGGCCCATGCAGGTCTACGACAAAATTGTTCGGTTTCAACTTAGGGACCGAACCAGCCTGCCCTAAGGATAGAATAAGTTCTAGGATCTCATCCATTATTTAACCCATTGTTGAACTCTATATCGAACTCGAAATTGTTACTTGAACTGCATCCTGTATTGATTCCTATGAGCTTCTTACAGTTTATCTTTTGGTTGCAGAGAAATGGATCCCAGGAACGGAGACGAGATTCCATTGGATACGCCACACGACGCTGTGGTTACTTATATTGACGGAGTGACCCCAGGGAATGGAGGACAAGCCTCGCAGAGTGATCAAACCGGTCAGCCTAATCCAAGGTTCCGGAGAGATGACATCCCACCTCCACCACAGTTCACTCCCCAAATGCCAGCTTTCCCGCCAGGACAAGCCATGGACGGACAACAAATGTTCCACATGATGTATGCTATGATGCAAGCACAGCAGCAGATTCAGCAAGAAGCCCAACGTCAGGAGGCCGAGAATCTGAGAACCAGCCTGGTATCCGCATTGGAGCAGGCAAATCCACCAGCAAGGCGATCAGCGACGGGATCTATCACCGACTTCCGTCAGCTCAAGCCTCGTACCTTTTCTGGTAAAGAGGGACCAACAGAAGTTCATGAATGGCTCACAAACATTCAGCATCAGTTGGAAGCCGCTGAACTTCCTAGAGAGAAGTGGATGACTGCAGTCAGAATGCAGTTAACGGAGAATGCACATCACTGGTGGTTAGCAGAGGAGATGAGGCTCGGGCAGGACCGAGTCACCTGGGAAGAGTTCTCCAGACTCTTCAAAGAGATGTACATTCCCGCAGTAGCACGGTCAGAGCTCAGAGACAAGTTCCACCGCCTTATCCAAGGCAGCATGACAGTGGAGGAATACAACGCGGAGTTTATACGCCTCAGTCGCTTTGCCCCAACCTTGATTCCGACCGAGGAAGAGAAGGCTGAGAAGTTCTTTGATGGGCTGAAGTTCGAGCTTCAGAGATGGATTGGCTCAGTCGCACCTACATCTTATACCGACGTTCTCGCAGCAGCACGACGCATGGAGCACGTCACTAGAAGAGAGTCGAACCTGAAGAGGCCTATCTTCTCAGCACCAACCAGGACAGCACATGGGGATTCAGCAAAACGGACCCAGAGGAGCATGCCAGAGAGGACAGCACACAGGGCCATATCTCTCCCTACTTGTCACCACTGCGGCAAGATAGGTCACATTGAGAGAGAATGCCGACGCAAGTTGGGACTCTGCCTAGCTTGCGGGTCCAACCAGCATCAGACCAGAGACTGCACCGAGCGCAGAGAGGGAGCACCGAGATTAGCTTTGCCTGCACCACGACCAGCTTACCCAGTAGTAGGAGCACAGCAGGTAGGAGTTGGAGGCGTCAGGCCACCAGCCCCAGGAGGGAATCAGCAGAGACCACCCCTGGCACCACAGGCAGCTTTATTCCAGCAGGCTCAGCAGCAGCGAGGCCAAGCACAGGGGCGAGGACAGGCATTCACTTTAGCTGTTGAGGAGGAGGCTACAGCAGGCGAGGTCATCACAGGTACTATTTTAGTAGCTTCATTACCAGCAGTTGCATTATTTGATTCTGGAGCATCGCATTCATTTATAGCAGCTAGCTTTGTAGCCACCCATAGAGTAGCTACCGCACCCCTTCCGAAGATGAAGAGGATTCTTACGGGAGGTGGAATTATTCCAGTTAGTGATGTCTGTAGATTATGTTCTGTAGTAGTTTGTGGCCGAGAGATGCAAGCTCAATTCCTGATATTTTCTATGCCGGACTATGATGTCGTACTTGGTATGGACTGGTTAAGTCAGTACCATGCGACTCTTGATTGCCGACTCGGGCGGGTTATATTTAGACCGCCAGGACATCCAGAATTTGAGTTTCTCCGAGGAGCAGTAGAGCAAGGAGTTCAGCCTACTCTTAGGGTATTATCTGTAGAAGAGGAGACAGGTTACCCAAGAGTCATATCAGAATTTGTGGATGTATTTCCTGATAATCTTCCAGGTTTACCGCCTGATCGGGAAATAGAATTCACAATAGACTTAACTCCAGGAGCAGAGCCAATCACTTCATCAGTTTATCGGCTAGCACCTAAGGAGTTAGTGGAGTTGAAAGAACAAGTTGATGATCTTTTGGAGAAGGGTTTCATTCGGCCCAGTGTTTCACCTTGGGGAGCACCCATATTATTTGTGCCAAAGAAGGATGGAACAGTACGATTGTGCATAGACTACAGGACACTGAATGCCGTGACCATCAAGAACAGGTATCCCTTACCACGCATTGATGATCTATTCGATCAGTTGAGTGGTGCAAGGGTATTTTCGAAGATTGACCTTCGATCCGGCTATCATCAGATCAAGGTAAGGAAGGAAGACATACCGAAGACAGCTTTCAGGACCAAGTATGGACATTATGAGTTCTTGGTGATGCCGTTTGGTTTAACCAACGCGCCAGCAGTGTTTATGAGCTTAATGAACAGAGTCTTTCATCAGTTCTTGGATAAATTCGTGGTGGTGTTCATTGATGACATTCTCATATATTCCAAGAACCACGAAGAGCACGAGGAGCACCTCAGAATCGTGTTAGAGACCTTGAGGCAGGAGAAGTTATATGCCAAACTCAGTAAGTGTGAGTTCTGTATGGACAAAGTGCCTTTCTTGGGACACATCATATCAGGAGAAGGACTTTCAGTGGATCCAGAGAAAGTTGCGGCAATAGAGACTTGGCCTACACCCACATCAGTTGCAGAGGTGAGAAGTTTTCTCGGACTTGCGGGATATTACCGAAGGTTTGTAGAGAATTTCTTGAGGATTGCAGAACCGATGACGAAGCTGCCACGGAAGGACCAGGAGTTTATATGGACAGAAGACTGCCAGAAGGCTTTTGAAGAACTGAAGAGAAGATTAACAACAGCACCTATCTTGACTCTTCCTTCAGGGTCAAGAGGTTTTGTTGTTTACAGTGATGCATCAGGCAGTGGACTAGGATGTGTTTTGATGCAACATGGCAAAGTCATTGCTTATGCGTCGAGACAGTTGAAGGTCCACGAGAAGAACTACCCAACACATGATCTGGAGCTTGCAACAATTATATTTGCATTAAAGATCTGGAGGCACTATCTTTATGGAGAAAGGGTAGAAATCTTTACTGATCATAAGAGTCTGAAGTATGTATATACTCAGAAGGAACTTAACATGAGGCAGAGGCGCTGGCTGGAATTGATGGTGGATTTTGACATCGATCTGTAGTATCATCCGGGAAAGGCGAATGTTGTTGCAGACGCACTCAGCAGGAAGCCTATGGCTTATTTCTTGACAATGCAGCCCGAGTTATTGAGAGATTTACAGGAGCTACAGATAGAGGTCGTCTTACCGGGACAGAATGGATTGATGGCTAATCTTGAGATTCAGTCATCACTCATAGAGAAGATTAAAGAGGCATTGCCCACCGATGCTAGATTCCGAAGACTCAAAGAAAGGACAGAAGCCGGCATGCAGACAGGACTTCGCATCAACGAAGACGGGACATTGAGGTTTGGAAACCGCTTATATGTTCCAAATGAAGAATTGAGACAGGAGTTAATGACCGAAGCACATAGCTCTATGTACTCTGTTCACCCAGGAGGCACCAAGATGTATCGTGACTTACGACAGCACTTTTGGTGGCATGTGATGAAGAGAGAGATAGCTCGCTTTGTAGCTAAATGTCTGGTATGTCAACAAGTGAAGGCGGAGCACCAGAGGACAGCAGGATTATTGCAACCACTTCCGATTCCAGAGTGGAAGTGGGAGCACATCACTATGGACTTCGTCACGGGTTTTCCCAAGAGTCCAAGTGGGAGAGATGCAGTGTGGGTGATAGTGGACTGACTCACCAAAGTCAGCCCATTTTATACCTTTTAGAGTGGGTCAGTCTACAGAAGCTTTAGCTGATTTATATATGAGACAGATCGTGAGATTGCACGGCATACCAGTCAGCATTGTATCGGACAGGGATTCGCGCTTCACATCGCACTTTTGGAGGAGCATGCAAGAGAGTCTTGGTACTCGTCTGAAGTTCAGTACATCTTACCACCCGCAGACAGATGGGCAGTCGGAGCGTACTATTCAGACCTTGGAGGACATGTTGAGGGCTTGCATGTTAGACTTTGGAGGATCATGGGAGGACCACCTACATCTTGTAGAGTTTTCTTACAATAATAGCTATCAAGCGAGTATTCAGATGGCTCCGTTTGAAGCATTGCATGGGAGAAAATATAGGTCTCCTGTGTGTTAGAGTGACGTGGGAGAACGTCAGATTCTGGGACCCGAGTTGGTGGTCAACACCGTAGAGACAGTCAAGAAGATTCAGGGACACTTGCGAGCAGCGCAAGACAGGCAAAAACAGTGGGCAGACCTTCATCGTCGACCCTTGGAGTTCAAAGAGGGCGATCACGTCTTCTTGAGGATATCACCGACCAGAGGCACCATCCGATTCGGAGGGCGCGGCAAGTTGAGTCCAAGGTATATTGGACCATTTGACGTGCTCGAGAGAGTTGGAGAGGTGGCATATCGACTTGCGCTACCACCTTCACTGGAGGGAGTACATGACGTATTCCATGTGTCGCAGCTCAGGCGATGTGTGGCAGACAGCAGTCATGTCCTCGACCATTCAGAGATCACCATTGGGCCGAGCTTGTCATACCAAGAGCAACCCGTGAGAATCCTTGATCGTCGAGAGAAGGTATTGAGGAACCAGTCTATTCCCTTGGTTCGCGTAGCATGGAGGCATGACGCGCCAGGAGAATCAACTTGGGAGCGCGAGGACGACATGCGCAAGCGTTTTCCATACTTATTCGCAGACCGAGGTATGAATTTACATTGTTAATTTATATCTTATACCATCCTTGCATTCTATCGTGGCTTAATTTTAATTTCGAGGACAAAATTTTTACAAGTTGGGTAGAATGTAAAACTCCCTTCCTAGAAAATCGTATATACCCTTTATTTATTAATTATTAATTAAATTGTAGTAATTAGGTCCAAATAGGAGAAATAGATTTTTTATAATTTTTATGTTAGGTGTTCGGGCACTTAGAGGACTTGTGGGACCATCAGGAATTTTTCGGAATTTATTCCATGTAGGGGACCCCTTGAGCAGTTGCTATCCTAACGATATGCAATATCCTATTATATAAATTTTCTTATGTGTGAATATATATATATATATATATATATATATATATATATACACAAATATATATGTATATATATATATTTAAAGAAAGAAAGGAAAAGAAAAGAATTAAATAAGTATATAATAATAATACTAATAATAATAACAATAATAATAATATAATAATAGTTACTACTTATTAGACTTAAGTTCCTTAGGAACTTGCTACAGCAGGATTGCTGCTGGAACCCGCCTTCAGAAATTCCCAAGGGAGCCGCCCCTTAGCCCTCGTATGACTTCCCAGACCCGAGACTTAATCTTCAGCGGCTTACTCTTCACCCGCGGAAACCCGCTCCTATATCTCTCCCTCTCTTAATATATAATATATATATATATAGTTAGCTCTAAAACCCTAACCTAGAAACTCCAGACTTCCTCTTCCCATCTAGAGCCGTCACCGCAGCCAGAGAAGCCTCCCCAAGCCATCCAACCATCCCGTCGACGCCGACATCGCGAACTGCAGTCTCCCACTCGAGGCACCTTCGCTCCGGCGTAATTTTCCATCGACTCGCTCGACCAAACCCCGTTCCGTTTTCATAGGTATGATCTTCCCTTAACCCTCTCCATTACTTGTTTTATAGTCAACCTCGAATAACGTGTGCCCCTAGGTGAAAAACAGCGCCCAAGTCAGCGCGAGCAGACAGAATTCTGCAATCGCAGAATTCCAGAATGACCACCCATATTGCCGAGTTCGTATCTCCCACCATAGAGATCCGAATTCGGTGATTCTTTTTGATACCTGTAGATTGCATGACCTAGTTTATTTTCTGTATAATAACTTTGTGCTATTAGTTGCTGTGGACAAAATTGTATTCGTCACAAAACTGCGCGCACCCACTTTTTTCGGTTTTCTAAAAGTTGGAGATCGGAGCGCGCCCCGCCAAACGGGACCGCCTCGCCATGTGCCAAGTGTACCGAATGGTGCACGCAGCATAATCGGATACGTGAAAATTCGTGAGGACTGATTTGGACGCGTGTGCTCGCCGAAATCAGGCCGTATCCGCGAACACATTCCGTGTCGCCACTTTTGTGGAACTCGTGCGTATTTTGTGCACGCTTGTCAGATTGCGACGAAACTTGCGCCACTGGACTCGTGGTAACACGTTGGTCCTGTGACCCAATTTTTACGCATTTCTGAGATGGTTGACCAGATCGCCAATTGGCGGGCCCCATAGTTGACTTTTGGACCAAATTATGTTCGGCTCATCGGAATCCAAATTTGGACATACCGTTGGGATTGTATTGACATTTAGAATTGTTTGACCCATAGTTTGTCCCATTTAGAGACTGTTACCCTCGGCACGCTTTTCGGTACAAAGTGGGCCACACGTGGACCCCACTTTGGCCCGAAAATGACCTTTTTGCCCCTGTGTCCAAATTGGACGTAAGGACAGGCAATTCCAGCTATTTGATATCTCCTGAGACTGTTGGTGATATTTATTACAGCTTTCGGAGTAGTACCTACCGGATCCACCGATACCAGGACGATAGTTGATATTCAAACATCAGGCAAGTGTACCTTGCCATCTCTGCAGTATTGTTACCTATTTTTCTTACTTCATATATTTACTGTGCATGCTTAACCTAGGACCGTTTGACATACTTAGCGTCCGATTATCAGTCGGGTGCCCACATCGTACGCGGTGTTGGGTAATGTCAATTAGATATGGACATACGTGACACTTTATATTCTCGTACTTGTCTTACCAAGTACACTTTGACCCAGGACACAGGACACTGATCATGAGACAGGATCTTCCCGAGATATTCGTGGTGATTCTGTATAGGATACAGGACTTGACCTAGATTCTATATTCTATATACATTATGACTTGTGCATTAGATATGACTCCGCTGACATGGATGTGAGACGTTATGTTCATGATTTGCGTGGTTACATTGGGTGGGAAGAGACACACAGACTACAGGCTGATCATATATATACACCCCTACTACTGTGAGGCCCAAGACTCTGAAGCCCGAGCTTGGCCCATTACTCATTATTACTGCTGCTATCGGCTCCCCTACACAGAGCTTGTAGTATGCTTCAGCCTGAGCTCTAGTATTGCTCTCATCTTGCATATCACTTAGCTGGTTATTTTAGTATTCCCTTATTGATCCATCTATTGCTGGAGAGACTCACAGGCTACAGGCTGATTATGTTATGCCGGCTACTCAGTCTCCCGCTGAGCTAAACCACCTCTTGACACCACTGCTACCGGCTCCCCTACACAGAGCTTGTAGTTGTTTCAACCTGAGTACTATTGATATTCTCTCTTGCATTTTACACAGATGATTACATACTTACCCTGCTTATTTCATTATTCTGCTGCACTGTTTATATGTTGGCTTGTATATTTTCTGTACCTTGCTATGTCCCCTGAGGACCTGGATATGGATTTTGTCCCCAGATTTTGCAGACGTGGTTTATCCCGAGGTATACGGGACCGCAGCAGGAGTAGCCGATCCAGGAGCTGTACCACCATCTGAGGGCGAGGTGTTAGCTGAAGACTTCTCTTGAGCATCCATGTTCATGCTCAGCTTTTATTATTTATTTCAGTCTTTTATTTTCTGGTCTGTTGAACCATTGTACTAGACATTTATCGGGTTATTCTCCGAAGTACTTTGTGAGACTAGCTGATGATTTACATTCCTTATTTATTCTGTGGATCATATTTTTATCTTGTGTGGATGAGATTAGTTGTGCCATGATTGTCGTAGATTTATTTTACAGCTTAAGTATGTCCTGATGGATCCATTAAATTGGGTTTGTCCATCGGTGCGTACTGCTGGCCATTGCCACGTATCTAGTCCCACGGTATTTTAGGACTGGGGCGTGACAACCACTGCTCTGTACTGAGTCTGGACATGTTTATGAAAGTCCAGAAAACAGGCAAAGACATCACTCTTATTCTTCATCAAATACAGGCAGGTGACACGAGATGAACAATCAATAAAAGAAAAGAAATACTTGTAACCATTCATAGTAGTTGTGGTGCACGTCCCCCAAATATCAAAATGTATAATATCAAAAATAGAAGAGTTCCTATGGTCCTCACTAACATATGAGCTCCTAGTAAGTTTGCCTAAATCACATGCATCACATACTAGTTTCTCCTTATTTGCTTTCTCATAAATAGATGGATACAACCTACTCAAAATACCAAAAGAGGAATGCCCCAACCGCCTGTGGTGGAGTATCAGTGTATCCTCGACACTCATCTTCGGTCCTTCCATTCCGGCCCTCTCTGCCATAGACACCAATATCGAATCTAGCCCTTCCCAATCCAGGTACCATAGTCCATCATTTCAAGTGCCAGTCCCAAGTCTTCGTCCCGCCTCCTTCTCCTGGAAGATCATCTTAGGAATATCAAAAGAGAATGCATTTTAGTTGGAGGATTATAGAACTAATGGACAGAAGACTGACTGAAAAAGAAGGAAGATGTAAAACATTGGATAATTTTACTGAATCTGTACAATCGACAGTACCCTTAACGACCGCTGGCTGGAAAGTACCATCGTCTATTTGAATGCTATCCGCCGATGCTAGGTGAGTGTAGGAAGAGAACTCTCTAACATTCTCTGACACGTGTCGAGACGCACCCGAATCGATAATCCAGTCCGATGATCTAAGGGAAGACATAGATGCAAGGACGAGTGAGTCGTCAGTACCTTCCGATGGATGGGCATACATGGCAGTGTTGCCTCTGGAGAAGACTGAGGTAGACGCCTCCTCAGTCCCACTCCTCCTATCTCCATTGCTTGACGCTCTCTGCTTTCTCCTGAGTACCTCCAGCATACCCAGCAGTGCCTGATCCTCCTCAGTATAGGCACCATCACTTCCCTCCTCGCCTTCTGCTACCAGCAGGTTGGTCCAATAATCTCCTCGGCCACCCCGTCGACCCCCACGACCATGGCTACGTCCTCCAAACTGTCCATGTCCACCACCTGAATCTCCCAACTTCGTTGGTTTGGTGCAAGCATACCTCAGATGACCCACCTTCCCCCAGTTGTAGCACTGCTAGGAGTCTCCCTTAGGTCCCGTGCCGCCTGAATTGGCAACCGCCAGTGCTGACTTTACTTCAGGAGGACCACATGTCCCTGCCTTCAGCTTGATGCGAGTCTCCACCTGGATCATGGCCGAGATAGCCTCCTCAAGTGTAGGGATCTTCGGTTGGGCTAGAAGTAGTACAATCCTCTGAAAAAATACTGCGGCCAGCCCCTTATGAAACTTCATCGTCCTCTCCTGCGGACATACCTGTCACTTCTTACACTTCGGGTCCTCGCTGCTCGTCCGATCTGAGAAGTGATCATAATCCAACCACAGATGCTCCAATTCTGTGGCATACTCCTGCACCGTTTTCTCTCCCTGTACGGTGTCGTCGATCTCCCCCTTGATCTCGAAAACCCTCAAGTTATTTCCCATACCATCGTAGGTCCTCCTCAACTTCTCCCACACGTTCTTTACCATTTCAAGGCAATCCACTGTGGCGGCGATCGACTGGACTAAAGAATTGAGAAGTCAAATGTATATCACCATATAAGTGGACTTTCACTCGTCGCGTTCTGCTGAGCCTTCATCCGGCTCTGTCTTCTCTCCTGACAAGAAATCCTCCAGGTTCTTCCCTGCGCGGGTTCTCCTTACCCGTCGTGACCAACTCAGGTAGATGACCGGTCCATCAAGCTTCAAATCGATGGAGGGAAGCTCCAACTTCGCTGGTGTTCGTGTCGCGCTCTCACCAGCCGACAGTTTCATCAGGTTCATCAATGTTGCGACCTCCGCAGGGTCCAACATCTTGATGATCTCCTCCATCGATCCTCCTCTTCTCCGATCATCTCACACCCGTCCCACGATTCACGTTCGTCCTCTCTTAGACCCAATCATGCTTCTCCCCCATCGGATCTAGGCCTTCGATGTCAACATCCGGAACGACCAGGGGGAGACGCCGGGAACCGCGATAGAAGGCTCCTGCGGGCTCCGCAGGAGTTGCGGCTTCGCAGTGGTGGCGGAAGTGTGGTGGCGGTGGCGACGACGGTGGTGATGGGCGATAGTAGTGGTGGCGCGACAGGGTGGTGGCGGCTAGGGTTTGGCGGCTAGGGTTTGTGGCGGCTAGGGTTTGTGTTCTGATACCATGTAGAATATTTTGGAGTTCTATATTTTTCTTAATTAATCTCTTGGCTATATATATATATATATATATATATATATATATATATATATATAGTCTTACAACCCTCCATCTTATATAAAATCTCCTAATACATTATAATATAGCAACACATTTTATTATTTCTATTTGATTATTTGACAACTATTTGGCTTCCTCTTAGCAGGGAGGTTTGTAGAGGCTACAACATGTCGAGGCTATTCCTGTCTATTGATTATTTTTCTTCGGATCTACTATATTTAGAGGCTACAGTATGAAAGAACAATGATTTTCTCAATCAAAATATCTATAAGTTCTTCTTCTTATTGTTATTATCCTTCCTTTTTTACTCTGAATCTAGGTTGCTATTTTTTACTCTAAATGTTTTTCTCCTTTTTCGTTCATGGCTTTGATTTTTTTTTTTTTAACTCTAAATCTAGGAAAGGATAATATTTTAAGGCTAGAAATCAATTCTTATAAGAGGGTTAGAGCATCCACAGTGGGAGTAGTTTCAAGTGCTATATTTTGACTTTTGTCAAATTTTATAGCACTTGAGGGCTACAATGGACTCTTGTCCACACTTGAAAAATGGTAGAAAGCCAAGAGACACTCCAAATTTGGAGAGTCCCGTAGCTGGTCTATATTAATCGATGGGCCCACCAAAATAACCTGTCATTTATTTTCCTCCCCTTTCTCTCTCTCTCTCTCTTCTCTTCTATTTTTTTTTACAGAGAAACTTTTCCAGACCCTTTTTTCTTCTTCTTCTTCCTTCTTCTTCTTCTCCACATATTTAGTTTGTGGATTTTTTTTATCTCATTTTGTTTGATTTGTTTAACGAAAATGAGAAAAATTATCCATACAAAATTTCAAGAAATGAGATAAAAAAATTCAAACAAAAATGAGAGAAAAAAATTAACAGACATCTTTGTCGTCAGTATTGGTTAATGGTTCTGAAGGGAAATGAGGAAAAGCTTTACTAGTTATGAAGAGAATGAAAATGAGGGAAAATATGGAGGAAAAAGGAAACAAAAATGAAGAAGAAAAATAGGGAGGAAAAAGACGGAGGAAAATGGAGAAGTTAATTTGGAGTGTCTATTTTGGAGTGTACCATTGTGTGCAAATATCAAGGTGACACTCCAAAAATAGTTTGGAGTGTGATTTGGAGTATGATTTGGAGTATGGTTTGGAGTGTCCCCACTGGAGATGCTCTTAATGAGGCATCGATTGTGATATATTCTTCTTCCATGCCATACCATGTAATCTTTTAGGGGAAAAAGAAATCAAAGAAAGGAAGTGTACATCTTTGACTCGAGTTGTTACTTCTTCTCTTCATTGTGATCATACATGCAATCTGTAGTTGTACTTGGAGCAATAGCTGACTGACTGAATCCATTGTACTAACTAAAAAGTAGTAGAATGATACCGAACTTTCTAATTTTTGTCAAAACACTGATTGATTTTTGTAGATGGCATTGCTACCTAGTTATTTCTCCAATTCATTCCTTCACTAACCATAGATATTGGAGCTAAAACCCTTAGAATCTAATTCACATGAGCAATGCATCCAGAATTAGAGGATAAAATTGCAGTTTAATTTTTGTATGCGAGTATGTATGACTAATCTAATGTGAACTTCAACATGTAATTTGAACATAGCTTATATATTCTCGAGTGACGTGCTCATGTCGAGTTTTATTATAGGTAAGTATAAATTGTATTTTTATTATAAACAGAGTTTGAGAGGAATAGATCTCCATCTGTGTAATCGAAAAACTCAAACCTACACCATTGCAGAGGGCTTGTGTATCCGAGGCACAACTCTTTCTCCTGTGTATCTAGAAACAAACCAACCCATTCATCCTACCCCTACAAATCTATAATTGATTCATGTCCGACACGTTACTACTGGTTCATTTTTTATGTTTAATTACTATTGCTCATGTATGCCATCATCTCAGGTTACTTTATGTATTCATATTATCTATTTTCCCTCTTCGAGTGGTAAGATTTGATTAAGATAAAAAATTGATGAATAAAAGTTATACTATAACTCAAATTTCAATTCATCATCCAAGTCTTTTCTATTCAAATGAGGTGGTTCAAGGATACAAAGAATCCATTTATAAGATTTATGCATATAACTGTTGTCAGCGATCTGACACGTCAGCTTGCTAATTCAATTCTTGTCTTAAACTTGTAACTTGTAATCTAGGGAAGGCATCGAGTTTGATTAGTGTTTGGCAAGCATTGAGTTTTTCTATTTTATAGAACAATTTCTTTTTCTTTTTTTCTTTTTTTTTTGGCTAAGAGGAGGTACTACATACATATTGATCGTTTTGTTAATAAGATTTATTTTTCTGTATTTGAGATTTTAAACATCTTAAAGTTTTTATTATTAGCCAAGAATTGTCTAGTATATGTAAACATTATTCTAGCAACTTAATAGCGATGTACTGTTGTTTCTTGGCGTTGTGCACAGTGAAGGTGAGCATGTGGGCAATTTTTGCTTTTTTTGTTTCTTTTTGATCTCCATCAGCAAAAATCAGGATACTGCTCAATCTCCGAATGGACTACAGGAAAATCATGTTGACAAGTAATAGCTATTATAAAGAGAGGAAGGAGTTTGTTTATAACTTGTTGCGGATTCGAATGGCCACAGAAAAAAATGATGTAAAGGTTAACTTTCTCTCTCATTCTTTCTGCTCTTTTGATTCATGATCTTCTGATCAACTGTTAAACTTGCAAGTTATCTTTCACGTACATGCATCGACTTCATTTCAAAACAACTGCATGGCACTCCCATCATATCACATATTTGACTCAGTTGGTGGGCCACACGCAGTAAAACGGAAGCATAGATCATTTATTGCAGAACTTCAATGGCAACATAAACAACCTGAGCTTTCCTACTGCAAGTGTCTGACCGTCGAAGTTGACTGGAAAGAGTAGTGCTGATGATTATCAAGATTGCGTCACTTGTGCTCCTCCCTGGTGAAACACCATGGGACTCGAATCTCGTGACTAACTGCCCATAAGCTAGGAAAGAAGCAAATATGAGATACAAATCACTTCTTTGGCCAAAATATTCAGTTGAGGTTTTAAAATTCTCTTTTTTGTACTTGTAAGCTAGTAATAACATTTTTTGTTCATCATGAGAACTAAGCCATTGTGAGCTAAGAACATTGGGGTTACTTTTTATTTTTTGATGGAATATTGTTATGTAAACTCGATACATTTATTAGTTTATTAATACAATTTTGTTTGAGTTTCTTTAATTGTTGATTATTGTTGATTTTTATATGAAATTCTATTTTCATATGTATTTCAATTTTATATGAGGGTGAACATGTTTAAATAGATTTGATATAAATGAATTGAGATTTTTCAAAATTTTGTTTCCATAAAAATAGACAGACCTTAACTATTGAAAAGAAAAAAAATAGTGGTGGACCAATTCACAGGTTATTTGACAGTTTTAGTCCGTCGTTTTTATTTGACAGATAATAAATGTCGTTTTATTCAGCTATAAAACGACAGTCCAAACTGTCGTTTATATTTTGTGATGTGCTGTTAACGACGGATGTTCTGACGGATTAAAACTATCGTTTAACGGAATTTACGACGGTTTTTGTCTGTCAAAAAATGACTGTTTTGGCGTAGTGACCTCTGAACTACTGTCCTAACACTCTCCCAAGTAGAGTTTGCCATGTCCACATTACCTCTGAGCAAACTTTATTATTTGACTATCGACTATCATGCCCATAATACCTCTGATATCGGTGGTCATCTAAATTTATCACCCGTACTTAACCTCTGATATCGGTTGTCATCTAAATTTATCACTCGTACTTAACTCTAAGTACGTCGGCGGTGTTAAGTCCACAAAATCTATCACGTCCATATCACCTCTGATAGTGTTGATTTCAAACTTATTACTTGCACTCAAGGGCGTAAGAAGTAATAGGTCCACCAAACCCATCACGTCCATATGACCTCTGTAGGGTTTCATTTCGAACTTATTACTTGCACTTAAGCGCGCAAGAAGTAATAGGCCCACCAAACCTATCACGTCCATATCACCTCTGATAGGGTTTCGTTTCGATCTTATTACTTGCACTCAAAGTGCGTAGAAAGTAATAAGGTCCACCAAAGACCCCCCCAGTGGGATGTACGTCCTTAATAACTACGGTATCGTACTATGTCCATATTACCTCTAGTACAATATCCAAAGTCCACAAATATAATATGAGAAATACAGAAGAGGTTTTGGAAAAGGAGAATTTTTTTTATTAAGATTCAAGATCATGAGTACATATGATGAAAATCTATTTTTGAGTGTTTTTCTTTAATATTCAAGATCATGAGTACATATAATGGAAATCCATTTTTAAGGGTTTCCATGAAGTCTCTTTGACACAAACCTTTTCCATTAAAGGTGCCCCTCCGTGCTGTTTTTGCTACTGACACAAGTGAAGCTAACAGCAGAACTCAATGCACTCTGGGTCATCCCTTCAAAGTACAAATCTCAGTATATGGAAAATAATTCATTCTGATAGATGGCAAGGGAGAGGCATGATCAGGCGCTCTTTGGTCATGCGGAAGATTGAAGACAAGGAATGGCAATCAATCCAAATCCTGTCATCGACACCGCAGGCTCCCGGCCGGTAGAAAGCCGCAAAAAGGGAAGAAACGCAACTAGCATGTTGCATAAATAGGGACAGCTCTGCTTGTAATGTAGGATGTTCATCCTCATCTTTTGGATCGGTTCTTGGCGAACTGCTGCATAAGGTTGGCATTCTCTTCGAATGACAGGTTCTATAATATCCTTCCATGCTCCATTATGGCCAACACAAAGGGAGGTAAAGCCTGCATAAAGAAGACACGTATCAGTCTCAGCGAAGATTGTAAAAGTGTACAACTGCCGCATGCCTCCTTCGGGTCACAGCCACGTGCAAGGTGGAATGTCTCAAGATAACAAAATCCGCACGTATGAGCGAGATGAGGTATCATCCATGCCGCCAAGCTACATGAGGGCTCTACGCGTATGTTGTAGATGATTCTTCACCCATGCGGAAAAGCTATATGAAGTGTCTGCGCATGTTCTAGATGAGTTCTCATCCATGTGGTAGAGCTTTATGAAGAGTCTGCATATGTTCTAGATGAGTTCTCATCCATGCGGTAGATCTTTGTGGAGAGTTTGCGCGTGTTCTAGATGACTTCTCATCCACGCTGTGAGACTGTGTACTTGTGTCTCTGTGTCCCTTGGCTGAATGTGAGCAGCCTTGTGAAAAGTCTGCTCATATTCAGGTTGAGTATTCATCCACGCAGCAGAACTTTGTGGAGAGTCTGCGCGTGTTCTAGATGACTTCTCATCCACGCTGTGAGACTGTGTACTTGTGTCTATGTGTCCCTTGGCTGAATGTCATGAGGTCCGAAACACTCGCTCACCTCTGAACGGACTGCCAACATCAAGGGGCCAAGGATCAAGTCCGCCTATGATGAACTCCTCGACGAGAGGAACAACAGCCTTCCACATTACAAATGAAGGAGAAACAGAGAAACAAAGTTCTCTCTCCTCCCTGAGTAGCTTATTTATAGGCTCCAAAACTGCGTGAAGAGATCGAGGCAATAAACCAGGCGGTTATGAGGATGAATCTGACTTGGTTGTAACACCACAATTTTCGTGGTCAATATTTATCCTTAGTCAAAACTGACACCTCGGGTTCCGAACCACCTCTATCTACGTGATAGTTGGCAATTTTTTCGTCTTTATCTCTTGGAAACTGTCGTCGACTCAGAGTCCCAAGAGATCTCCTAGAGATCAAGGCAAATCTCCTCCATTAATTGCTTATCTGACAACTTGTCAGACTTACATATGCGGCAGCTCGTCCATGCGACACGTCACCCATGCGGCCTAAGGTGTTCATCCATGCTTCCTGTTCAAAGTATTCCAAACTTATCAGTTTGAAAACTTTGAAGGTGGTCTTGTAGAAGCATGGAAAATATGAAGCCATGAACCCTCAAGTTGAAGGTGGGCCCGCATAGAGCCCATGCACCCTCGAAATAAAGACAAGCCGCATAGCCTGTAAAAGTCATCTATGCGGCTAGAACAACCATGGAGTTGGGGGGCGCATAAGATTCCCTGACACGACATTCAATGTCTGTCATAAAGTTCTGACATGGCACTTATTGCCCTGATTGCTTCTTGAATCACAAAAGTGGCGGCAACACACAAAAAGACAAAAAGCACATTAATGACTTTGTCAGGCGTGTAGTGCCACGTGTTCATTGGTATGCGGTCACGACTGTATACGGCCTCGACGTCATGCGGCTAAGGTGTCCGTCAGATCCAGGCCAGACGAGAGCACGTATGCGGCCACGACTCTATGCGTCCCTCAGCTTCCATGATCTTTTCGTTACAACTAAAAATATCTTCACACAATCAGTGCTGACCATGTGTCCGGTTGACCAAGTCACGCACACAATGAGTTAAAAATGACCCCGTCTTCCAACGGAGATTTTATTAAAGCATATCCCAATCAAGACCACATGGCAGCTTGATCGTGGTATGCGTCTACAATTGCAACCGTATTTGTTGAAGGAGCCCCATGCGGCCACCAAACATAGGCGCATATCATATGCGAGCCACCCCGCCTGGATGGCTATAGCAGGGTAGCATACCCCCACACACACGCGAAAGGACAAACATACACACAGACAAACACATGAGAGAGAACAGAAGAAAGTATTTATTATTCCCTCATCGGACCGTCAACGGAGTAAAGGAGTCGCTGCAGTACTCGATCTCCGTCATCACATTCTCTAGAATAAAAAAATATTGTACTTAAATTTTCTGTCTAGGATTTCTCTGTACTCTTTTGTTTGTTAAACAACAAAGTTTGTTCAAGCTTGCATCAATGACAAAAAGATACCTACTTGTCTCATTCTTGCAATAGTCAACGACTTATTAAATAGGTATTCGTTTAGTAAAATGGCGCATGTGAAAGTGCATACTAGAAAAGAGTACTGGATTCATGTATCATCATTACCAAGTGTGGGGATGGACATAAATAAAGAAGAATATCGATGGCTCAAAACAATACTCAAAATTTATTCTAGCATACATTAGTATGAAACATCTAAGTTATGTACATCAATGTAGTATATGTTCTTATCAAATATAGTATTGGAAGGATATAACAGAATTAAGATGAACCCACATAATGTAATGCTAAGACATCATCTAACACTATAAAATATAGTGATGGGTAGTGTATCATCAATGTCGAAGGGTGGGGGCTTGGAGACGGTCAATGTTATCTACGGCTGCATAGTCTATCTCACTAGTCAAATGGTTGTATAGGATATGCCTTTTCGTTATTTACTGGGAGGGATATAGAGGGGAGAGACATAATGAGAGGAGGATCATGTGATGAATGGCACATGTGAGGGACATATTTTAGGGAGGGACATGTCATCTCTAGGGGTTATCTCTGCTTCTTATTGAAGTCAGCCTCCAAGCTCATAAAAACTAATTATAAAATTTCTTTGGACATAGTCGATGATTCTATGTGTATGCTTTCAAGCATACCAAAGTATCTATCATCTATCCCAAAATGATACGGTAACACCGATTTCAGACAAGTTTCATTATTTAGGATTTATTTCGTCTTCAAATAACCATGCTACATCATTCATAAATAAAAAATCTCCTGCTTCTTTCTCTTATTACCATTAAAAATCTCCATTCCCTCTCCTTCTACTCATGTTCAGTCCTCCTTCCTCCACAACGACAACAACATGAACACCACCACCACCAATAACCAAAAACATAGCCACAGAACCCACATAAACTATCAAGTATGTCACAGAACCACACAACCCAAATTTATAAATTCCTAAATCCGATAAAGTCCCAAAATGCTGAGTATGTTACAGAACCAACATAAATGTCACAGAACTAACATGAGTCAACAAATTTTGTAAATTAGTAGCTACAGAAACAACACCCACATACATTGAAGAGAGGAGGATCGATCGAGAGATCTTACAGTAGGAGAGGGGAGCATGTCGGCAGAGGAGAACCGTATGAGATCGAAAGGAGTGCACGGTCGGCCGAAGAGGGGAGCACGTCGGAGAGAGAGTAGCACATCGGAGAGAGGTGAGTCCTATCGGCCGATTGTCGGAGAGAGGGAAGGCATTGCGAGAGAGAGAGAGAGAGAGAGAGAGAGAGAGAGGCGATTGAGTGAGTGGATTTTAATTTTGATCAGCCTCCTTTTGTTATAAGCAGGGCACAGTAGTGGACGATGGACAAGCGACACCTAGCTAGGTCCATCTATAAATCCCCTCACCCAAAAATAGGTATTTTGTGTGTATTTTGTATTCCTTGTATTTATTTAGATTATTTTTCAAAACAATTAAAACCTAATAATTTTATTAGGATACTTCACCATGGTTTGGACATTAATAATATATGATGGCCCCAAAATCTGTATCGTCCATCATAGGAAGTAGCCTACACAAGAGACACTACCTGTAGGATCCCTTCGTGGAACAGAAATTCGATCCCTTGGTGTTAGTATGACATTAGTGTAGCGACCTTAGATTAATTATTAAATATTAGATAATTTATATATATAATTTAATTGTGGTTATTTTCCAATTTCAACTTTTCTAAAATTAGCATCCCATAATTTTTGTGCCAAGTTAGTCATTTTCCCTTTTTTCTAGATGTGCATATTATTTACAATTTCCTATTTTTGAGGATAACCATTTATTTATTTACTTAGTTAATTAGATAATACAATTACTTGATTTATTATAACTAAATCAGATCGATATTGAGTTCCATTTCCTGTTAAAGATACTCCAGATGTAGAGACAGATCAAGAGCCATCGAGATCGAGTAGCTCTAGCAGCTTAGAGATCGGAACCCCGTTCCGGGTACAACCTCCTCGTCCATTAAGTCAGTTGCTTAAATAGACGCTAAACGATAGGAGATTAAATCAATCAACGAAGAAAGATAAAGAATCCCCACCTTCCTCCCGTATCTCACTGGCAGTCCCTCGTGAGTGCGGCACACACCTTTTTCTTTGTTAATTATAAAATATTTCATAAAATATTTTAAAGTGTAGTATTTATTAAAGCTTCATAAAGTAATTTGTCTAGAATTTATTTTGTATGTGCAAATATTATTTTGGATTTCCTTAACCTCATTTATATACGTAAATATATATAAAAATAAATATATGGTTAATAGTAATAATAATAATAATAATAATAATAATAATAATAATAATAGAAAAAAAAGCAAAAGCAAAAGAAAAAGAAAAAGGAAAAGAAAATAAAATAAAAAGAAAATGAAACCTAATCTACAAAAATACCTAAATTATAAACTAATCCTTAATTAAACTAATTAATACTAATCCTAAACCTAATCACTAAACAACTAAGCAAAAACCTAAAAACATAAATCCCTAATAACTAAACCCCCCCCCCAACTCACAGCAGCACCTATACTCGAATTCCATCTCTCCCCCCTCTGTACATATATATATATATATAGAACTATCACAAAACCAAACCCAATTCCTAAACCCTAACCCTAGCTCCGGCCATCCCCCTCCGGCGACCACCTCCGGCCGACGACCGGTGACCTCCGGCCGACCTCGACGCCGCCTCCCCGTGCCGCCGCGGCAGCCGCCATCCAGCCCGTCCGCGCACCACGCGTGCACAATAGCACCACACCAACCTCCATACTTTAAGGTGACCTATCTCCTTCATCTCTCGTCCTTTTTACGTACGGTTTGTTCATGTACGTTCACAACGTGACCCTCTAGAATTTTTGTTCAAGCGACACGAGGTTTTGTGTCCCGGATTGGTCGAAAAATCGACCGGAAAATAACCGGAAAACTGATCAAAACAGTTCAGAATTTCGAATTCAAAATCCCATGTTCACACCCAATTTGCCATCAACCTGTTTGTTATTTTCGAAAACTAATAAAAGGGTTTTTCTTCTCCATATAACCAAGAATTTTTCTGTTCTTTTAGTTTTTGTTAATTCGTTCTATGTGTAAAATTATTCAACCTCCAAATTGACCAAAAACTTGATTTTTAAAATATTAAAAATTATGATACGGAGTGCGTCCGGCCAAACGGGACTGCCCCGTCGCGTACCAATTGCACCAAAAGGCGCGTATGGTATATTCTGATATGTGGACATTCGTGAAAATTGATTTGGACGCGTGTGCGCGTCGAAATCAACCCGTATTCGCGAAAAGTTCCCATATCACGACTTTTGCAAAATACCGCACCATTTAGTGTACGCTCGTCAGAACGCGACAAAACTTGCGCCATTGGATTCGTGGTATCACGCTGGTCCTGTGACCCAAGTTTCACACGATTCTGAGACAGTTGACCAAGTCGCCTATTTGCGGGCCCTATTATTGACTTTTTGGGCGAAATTGTGTTCGACTCACCGGAATCCAAAATTGGACGTACCGTTGAGTTCGTATTGACGATTAGAATTGGTTTGACCTATAATTTGTCCCTTTTAGAGACCTTTACCCCTGACAAGCTTTTTGGTGCAAAGTGGGCCACCTGTGGACCCCGCTTTGAACCAAAATTACCGTTTTGCCCCTGTATCCAAATTGGACGAAAGGATAGTGTTTTCTAGCTATCTCACTTATTCTGGGAACGTTGGTTATATTTATTTTAGCATCCAGAGACGTTTATTCTGATGCCGTAGTTTCTGATCTTGTGTGCTTGACTCCTAGACGTTACACTTTGCAGCTCTCTTGCCAGGCAAGATACCTTGCCAAATTACTTACGGTACTTTGCATGCTTATTATATTTTTATATGTTCATTGCATGTGTGTTTTTCTTTCAGTCATAATTATATACTATATATATGTTGACACACACTTGACACATAATATCATGGGAGGGGAGGACAATCAGTAGGCGTATGGGCTATAACCACTCTGGTAAACCGTAGTATCTAGCACGCACTACGGTAGTGTATCGCGCTGGTCGCTACCCCCGAGGTATGTCGATTTCTGGTGTCGCGTTGGTCGCTACCCCAGAGGTATGTCGATTTCTGATGTTCCTGCCGTGTGTGTGAGTTGTGAGATTTAGATCGAGTAGCCTACCCATACCCATACGTCAAAAAGTTGTCCTCATTATGCATTCATATAGGTTGTCTTGTACAAAGTACTTATATATTTTCTGTCTATTATGCATATTTACTGTATTCAAATTGGTATGCTTCTATGTATCTTGTTACGTCCCTCTGAGGACCTGGTCCCTTTCCAGGTGTAGACGATCTTGACTATTCGCAGGAGCACGGATCAGGACCTACTACTTATCTCTTCCGAGGAGGTCTTACCTTCTGAGCATCATTGATTATCTCTAGCGATGGATCTCTTTGCTGATACTTTTAAATCATCATCTTATTTCATATTGGAGATTTATCCTTCTCCCTCATTTTAGTATTGATATAGTCATTGGTAGTAGATTTGTCTCCACCCGACTATTATTTTTGATTATTCATACCCATTATTCTAGTTTAGTTATTTCTTTTCTATGACTTGTTGTGTGGATGAGATTAGTATTTCTGTGACTTGTGACTATATATATACCACATGTGAGTTAATATTCATATTACATCGTACGTATGTATTATGGTATCCATATATTGGAGTTGCCATATACATACGGCTGGCATGCTTACGCATTTCTAGTCCTACGTATTTTGGGACTGGGGCGTGACACCATCGCCAAGTAAAATATAATGGAGACAATCCATTGCTAAACTGTCGCATATGTTTCCCACGTTGTTCTGTGGTTTGCTGCGTAAACTGGTGACGGCACCGCGATGAACCGACGACGTCTATTTGGTTAATTAAAATAAAACCCATTTTGGTCGTTTATGTGATGCGTAGACGTTGCTAAAAGGTGACGGATGACGTCCATCACCAACGGGGCATTGCTACTTACCACTATTTTAGTCGTGATATATATAGCAAATCAAATTATAATATATTGATATTTAAACTAAAATATTGTATTATCTAAACATGTATCCATAATCTACGTACATATCTATAACAATTTTTAATTAAAATATATTCAAATCATATTTAAACTATTTTAATATAATTTAAATTTTTATCTATTTTTTCACTAATATTAAAGTTTTTTTTCCATTTTGTTTTTCAATAATCATACATATAATAAATCTTAATTCAAATAATTAAATTGTTTTTCAACAATATGAGAAAACAATTATTTTACGAATTTATTAGTGTATATAATCTCTAAACATATGGTGGAAAGGAGTAGGACCTTTTAAAGTTGATGTCCTGATTTTCTACTATTTTGGAAATTTTCTATGTAGTTAATTGAATCAAAAATTGGTTAAACAACTCTTAATTCTTGTTGAGATTCTACTCGTAGTTGTATGTCTGAAGATGAAACACAGTGATCGTGGTCATATGCCTATATTTTGCCACCCACATTTGTTTTTTCGTCTACTTTGTTCAACTAGCATATGATTCTCTCTCTCTCTCTCTCTCTCACTCTCTCACACGAACACACTGAAGTCTTGTGAATGTTAAATCCACTCATTTGAGATCTCTTGGACCCTACCAGGCCATATGAGCCTATTACATAAGTTTTGGGTGGATAATGTAATGTCCAGCTCTGCACGGTGCATTATAATGGCTAGAAGAAGTCTGTTGGACTTGGAGTTATGCGGAAGGGATCATTCATGATACTATGAGATCATGACGAGAAGTTACTTTAGATATCGGTGAGTGGTGTTGGTTCTTCAATCATTTATCTTCACGCTTATCAAAATAATTACATTCTTGTTTGTGTAAGTTGTTGCTTAAAAATAATTACATTCATGTTTGTGTAAGTTGTTGCTTAAAATTATCTAGCAAGAATCCACAAAAGATAATAATCACATTTCTATTAATTAACATGTAATATTTTAGAATACTAGATTATATTATACTGTTGTATAAAGAATTGGGACCGTATGTCACCATTTATGGTAAGTCCCAGGAATTGGGTAGTGAGTATGTCAAGCTACGACTCGAGAGGATTTCGATAACAAAGAGAATAGTCTCGTGGGTGGGCAAGATAGTCCTTGGATTGGATAGCAGACATTGCGAGCTGCGGCTCAAGGCACTGTAGAAAAATGAATGAGAACTGTGGGATTCAATTAAGTATCTATCATGCATTATATGTTTCTTTATAGCTAAGTTGTATATGTATGTATGGTCATGGACAACTTGTGCACAAGATTTATGTTCCTTGAACGGTACTCCGGGGCCACGTACCCGATTCATCCTAGGAAAAACAAGGATGGTGCCAATGTACTGGCATCAGAATTCGGGTCCTTCATTGAGTCTCGCTTCCTGTACTGAAAGGGACGTCGAATTCCATCATGCTGAAATAGTAGCACGGGTGATTCAGAAACCTCTCGAGGGCTTGCTACCAGCTAGTGAGGGGAGCCGTCTAACCGCGAAGTTCAATATGAGATGTAGCAGTGACCTTCATGTTGACATGGTGCATGCTAACAATATTTTATGTATGCAGAGTAAGTTATTAATCATTTACAGGGATGGCTATACGACCATGGGTAAGAATTCACCAAATGTTGAAAACTCATACATGTTTTATTGTCGGATATAAATACTCTACAAGCTTTACTTTTGGATGAGATTATTCACATGTTTTATATTTCTGTCAGATATAAGATACATGCATGCTTTACATATTGTCATATATGAACTACAATTGATCCTAAGGCAACAAAAAAAGATCACATATAATAATGTTCATATCAAATGATTACTTAGTGTTGATTTTAGGTGAGTTGGGTCAGCCCTCTCACCAGTACACAAAAATGTACTAACGCACGTTTGTGGGCACTCTCAGGTACTTAGGTGCAAGGATACAACTTGATTAGTCTTGAGGCATCACAGGACGGTTGGGTGTGTAGATGTTCTTCTCGTGAAGAATGATGACTTCTACTATGATATTCGTTGTACCAGTGATGTTGTAAGCCGAGTCGGCAAGTTAAATGTAAGCCTAGATCCCATATTCCAAGTTGGCTACTAAGAGCCTTGTATTTAGCTGTAAGCCTTGAATTCCATTGCAAATATCAATAAAATAGATACTTTCATTTATATCTTGTTGTGACTTTAATTTGCCTCTTTACTTCCGCTGTAATGTTGTTTCTGAAATACACTATTGATTGTCTATCTTCTTGTCTTGTACAGTGCAACCTAGACTTATACGATATCACGTCCAGTCGCTATTTTTCGATTCTTCGAAATCGAAATGTGACAGATAAATTTCATGGGTTTTCAGGTTGACTCACCTAGTACTCTGCCAAATGTGAAACCCTTTCCAAATTCCTATATGAATATCCGTAAACGTAGAAGGATTGGAGGTAATTTTCATTGACAGGTTTATTTTAGAATTGTATCAATATTAGGAAATAGTTCTAGCATATAAAGGGATGCTGGCTTTGAGGAGTTTTAGAGATTATATTGGGTTTTTATCGCTCTTGGTTAAGCTTTGTCTTGCTTTTTGGAGAAAAGTTAATCATACCTCTTCTTTTTCCTTGAGTAAACTTATGCTTAATCTTATGAGCTATGTGCTAGATCTCAAGCAGCAATTGAGTAACGTGAGCTATCCATGCTGGCATGAACATATTTGGCATGATTTGAGATATTCAACGACATTGTTTTTGAGATTTTTTTTTCTTCCCAATCTTCATCAAAATCTGCCTTCTCTTCAAAATATGTGCAAATATTTCTTTATTTGCTGAAGCTTCTACAGAAAGCAAGAGCATCGCTCTTTACCATCAGTCATTCCGTCACCACAATATTGAATCCAACCTAAGCAAATACCAGGTGCAAGTTATGATCATTCATCTCAGTCAAGACTGATTGCCAAAATGTCTTATTCCCAACAAGTGTAAGCATAGCTGCCATAGTCGAGCATAAACAATGGACCACATTTATAATCGACATGACCATGTAGTTTGAAAGCATGAATCTTCTTGCATACCCATGAAATGCCTTAATCAAGCATATACAATGGACAAGTTGTACTAGGGAAGTATTCCTTTTGAAGTATTATGTTGCTTTAAGAGCAATATTTTTTTCTACGCCATGAATTATTTTCTTTCTGCTCCCAGGAGAAATTGCCATAAAGCACCTTCCCCTTCTTAGTTTACTTTAACAGAGCATAGTCACTAAATAAAGGACAAGCAAAAGAAGTGAGAAGTTGCTGGAACATGAAATCGTTAAGGCATTATGATCATTCACAGGAAGTTGTAAATTCAAAACTTAACAGAGGAAATATTCACACCTACAAGCAAATCCAGCTTTAAAATGATGCCCTGCCCGTGGCAATTTTTGAATGTATAATGTAGTAATGTATTCATTAATGTCCCTCAAAATCTCAATAGTTCCTGACAAGTCCCAAGTCAAGTGTCACATTGTAATTTTTCTTGATGTCAATATAATTGGTTCTTGAACAAAATGTTGGCTGTTGATGCATATAATAACACCATCATGGTGATATTTATTCAAGTTCACACAATCAAAGTTGTTGGGTTAAGAAGCAGAAGACTGAAATTTCTTAAGGAGGTTTCTAACTTCGGCGACGTTATTAAATTTTAATCCAGGTAGAGGCACCTCCTATCATGTCCTAGAGCTTTTAAACTGGTCTTTGGATCCGATTTATTTCTAGTATGCACTCTGTACAAATGTATAGCAGAAGAAATGGTTAAATGCTTGCCTGCCTCTTCTACAAGATGACAATATTATTATTTGTTATAAATTTATTGCTATGTAAGATCACCTATACAAGTTAAGAGTTTAAATAGACCAAGATGCTACCCTTTGGAAACAGGAGCTTCCCTGTAGTCTCTATGGACCAAGACGTGTTATTCCCGAGGCTTAACCAAAAGATGAAAGAACGCGTGATCGAGATCAGAAGTTCACACAAAAGTTCCCACTCTGACTGTTTTCGATTTTCACGAAGAACTATATAATGATTCTGATTACAACTTGCTCTCAAGATAACAAAGGAATCAGAAAAAAAAAAAACTTCACGTTCTTCCTTGCACTCGCAGTTGCAGATGGACATAACGGAATTACAACTAGCAGAAGAGAAGAGAAAGGAGAAGAAGAAAATCTGCTTGCTGGAGTGATGAAGATCACCGTTGCCCAAAAAAAGATTCGCCCCCACACGATCAGCTTCCAGGAACCAGCAAAATCACGTAGAACTTCTGGAATGCTCGCTGTCACCTCTTTTCTGGACTCGCACGAACTTCTTGGACTCCAATGGCGGCGGCAACAACAACTCTTTTCGTCTCCTGATTTTCGAAGTAAGTTCTCAAAGAGCCACAAAGAGAGTATTTATAGAGAGAGGGTGGAAACCCTAGGCGCCCATAGGTTACGGAAAGATAGGAACAAATTAATTACGAATTCCTACAAGATAGACACACATTAATTTCAAATTCCACAAAAAACGGATCTGAATAACTGTCCATATCTTTCCATAACCGTTCAAATATATCTAAAAGCATCGACCACGCAAGCAACCTCACATGTGGCCGCTCACGCAGCAGCAGTCCATGCGGCAGCGCATGCGGCCGCCTATACGTCCATGCATGCGGCTCGCGCATATCCGAGCGCATGAACCAATCAAATGCGCACAAGCGTCATGCGACAATACTGACGTGCTAAGTGCAAAGTGCGCCAATAATGTACCACTTTGCGCCCTTGAGCTCGAGTCCGAGTCGCTAAGACCCTTTGGAGCTTAGCTCCTATAAAAATAATTCCAAGGGCATGACAAAAAACATAAATGCTTTCATGAGGAGTTAATCATTTTTTCTCCTAAAAAAATATCCCCACATGACACTCATGTGCCCCACCACACCCCATGTACACACCTCAACTCATACAAAGTATTATATTGAGATACCCACTTCGAGGTGTAGCCAATGTGGTACTATCTTTACTAGTCCAAAGGAAACAACACCAACAATCTCCCACATATCTCAATATATATGGGTTGAGCGTTCCCCATAGTGACTGCTCATCATGCATTAGGATAGATGTTGCTTCGACTTGAATCTTTCCGCATGGGTCGAATAGTAGTATGATACAAGAATGGACTAAGCCTTGAATTCTGCACCATAGCTGTAATTATTTTCATTCACACAATGACATCAGCTGTGCTTCCGATTGAACATTGAAGGCCCTGTGCGTGCCTGGTTTCGGTGTATGTATTTTAGTTGTCAACAAGTTTTCGCTCAAGAGACGGCATGTATCTCTTTTCATACACTATAGGTGAGTTCTTTTAAAGAGTCCTTGACATGAAGACTTGTGCTTCCTTGCAGTGCTACGCCGCTATGACATGGCCTAAATCCGATGTTCACTCCCTCATGTGGTGTCATCCACTATAGCATGAGGTTTCAGCCTCTTTGTAGTACCAAACTACCCAACAAGAAGCCTTGCGCTTCCTTGCGGTGTTACGCCGCTGTGACATAGCTTTCTGCCGAGGACTTACATCTTTTACCTCTGTGGTGTCATTCTACGTGCTTCCTGTAATGCACACCAGATATTCACTTTATCCGAGAACTCATTAAGGCATCAAAGCCACCCCCACAGGAAATGTTCTGTTCAAGAACAAATAGTAGACCAAAGTGGTTCCGGGTACGTATCCCATAATGTACCTGAGTACTACCCACTATAACTGATATTCTCCCAGTCAATGATCATTCTTTGAACCAAAAGCTAGATGCCTAGTAGATTTCTCTTTGAACTAATAGCATAAAACTTTATGGTAGAATTACAAAGACTCAATAGCATAATTTCTTCAATTCTATTTTTTTACTGTGTCCTCGACCAGCTGGCTATAAACCCCCTGACCCAAAAATAGGTATTTTGGTATATTTTGTATTTCTTGTATTTATTTTAGATTATTTTTCAAAATAATTAAAATCCATTGATTATATTAGGATACTTCACCGTGGTTTGGACATTAATAATATAGGATGGCCCCAAAATCTATATCGCCCTTTATAGGAAGTAGCCTACACAGGAGATACTACTTGTAGAATCTTTTCGTGGCACAAAAATTCGATCCCTTGGCATTTGTATGACATTAGTGTAACGACCATAGATTAATTGTTAAATATTTAGATATATAATTTATTTGTGGTTATTTTCTATCCCAACTTTCTACAATTAGCATCCCATAATTCTCCGTGCCAAGTCAGGCATTTTTGTTTTTTATAAAATGTGCACATCATTTACTATTACCTATTTTGTGGATAACCATTTAATTATTTACTTAGTTAATTAGATAATATAATTATTTAATTTATATAACTAGATAAATATCTAATTATTAATTACAAAATATTTCATAAAATATTTTGAGTGTAGAATTTTATTAAAGCTTTACAAAGTAATTTTTTAGAATTTATTTTGTATACAAATATTATTTTTAGATTTTTATAACCTCATTTATATATATGAATATATATAAATAATATATCATTATTAATAATGATAATAATAATAATAAGAAGAAAGGATAGTAATAATAATAATAATAATAATATTGTTGTTAAAAAAAATAAAATAAAAGAAAAAGAATTAAAAAGAAAAAGAAAGGAAAAAGAAAAGAAAAGAAAAGAAAAAGGAAAGAAAAGAAAAAGAAAGAAAACAAAACAAAAATTAAAACCCTTAATAACTAACAAACCTAAACTACTCCTAACTACCCAATTCCCACCACCCCAGAACCCTCCCAGCGGCCCACTCTCTCTCTCTCTCCCTATATATATATATATATATATATATATATATATAAACTCAAAACTCTAACCCTAACCCTAGCGCCGGCCGACCGACCGTCGGCGGCCCCGCCTCACCGTCGCGCCGCGCCGCCGCAGTCGCGGGCCGTCGCCGTCCGTCCGCGTTGTCCGCGCACGCGCACGCGTGCAGAAACACTGCCCCGAGTACCCACCTTCACGGTATGATATCTCTCTCATCTCTCGTCCTTCTCTCGAGCGGTTTATCCATGTACGTTCACAACCTAACCCTCTAGGATTTTCATTCAAGCGGGACGAGTTTTCGTGCCCTATATTGGTCGAAAATTCGACCGGAAAATGGCCAAAAACCTGACCAAAATCAGTTCAGAAACTTCAACCCGAACCCCCATGTTCACACTCAATTTGCCATCAACCTGTTTAATATTTTTAAAAACTAATTGAAGGATTTTTCTTCTCCATATAACCGAGAATTTTTTTGTTCTTTTAGATTTTGTTAATTTGTTCTATGTATAAAATTATTCGACCTCCAACACGACCAAAAACTTATTATTTTAAAATTAAAATTTTGTGATACAAAGTGCGCTCCGCCAAACGGGACCGCCTTGTCGCATACCAATTGCACCGAAAGGCGCATATGGTATATCATGACGTGTGGGCTTTCACGGAAGCTGATTCGGACGTGTCTGCGCGTCAGAATCAACTCGTATCCGTAAAAACTTCCCGTATCGTGACTTTTGTAAAATACCACCCTATTTTGTGTACATTCGTCGGAATACGACAAAACTTGTGCCATTGGATTTGTGGTATCACGCTGGTCCTGTGACCCAAGTTTCACGCGATTCTGAGACAATTGACCAAGCCGCCTATTTGCGAGCCCCACGGTTGACTTTAAGGGCAAATTTGTGTTCGGCTCACCGGAATTCAAAATTGGTCTTAACGTTGAGTTCGTATTGACGTTTAAAATTTGTCTGACCTATAATTTGTCCTATTTAGTGACCTTTACCTCTGACACGCTTTTTGGTGAAAGGTGGCCCATATGTGGACCCACTTTGACCAAAAATTACCGTTTTGCCTCCGTGTCCAAATTGGACGAAATGGTAGTATTTTCTAGCTATCTCGATTATTCTGGAAATGTTGGTGATATTTATTTCTGCATCCGGAGACGTTTATTCGGAGGCTATAGTTTCTGATCCTCCATACTTGACACCTGGACGTTTATATTACGCAGCTTTCTTGCCAGGCAAGTATACCTTACTATTGTACTGTGATTTACATTACATATGATGCATATATTTTATTTCTGTCATTTAGTTTATATATTTTAACTGCTATATAAACTGCGCGTCCAAGAATAACTTAGGTACAACGACGGTGGCGTCGTATTTTATCTTTATTATATATTATGTATATTGACCTAGTTTTACGAGACCACCACATGATTTGGAGGCATCATTAGGTTTCATTGGCCGTGACATATCTGTTACATGAGTGTGAGTCTCATGTAGGACACAGACTTAAGTGACAGGCTGGCCTCCTGTACGTATGGGACGTGCGATAGGGAATAACTGCTGATAGAATTTGTATGTTAGAAGACTTGGCAGTTATTAGAGATCTTATCGTGTCATGAATGTGATATACTTAGAGCATGGGGTGGGAAGAACAACAAGTAAGGCGTTTGGGCTCCTTTGCACTTTTCTTTTGTAACCCGTACGCTCCGCCGGAGATGCACGGTCATGATGACTACTATATATATTATTATCAGGCGGCCTCTGGCGTTCAAAAGATGATATGCTTTGTAGGCCCCTAATTCTACAAGAGAATCATACCAATCCTATTTTAGCCAGATAGCCCACTTGTTGGAAAGTTGTTCTCAAAGTGCATTCACATAGATGGTTAGACGACCCTTTTGGATATTTATTTTTAGTAATTTATTGGCATGCTTCTATGTATCTTGTTACGTCCCTCTGAGGACCTGGTCTCTTTCCAGGTGTAGACGATCATGACTATTCGTAGGAGCACGGATCAGGACTTGCTACTCCATTCTCTTTCGAGGAGGTCTTCTCTTCGAGCCTCTCTGGTCATTAGTTGATGTACTTATTTTGTTTCTCTTATATTCTAGTTTGGTAGTGGATTTGTCTCCACCCAACTACTTGTTCTTATCAAGCATCTTATACTTGATTTATAATATATAGTTGACTGGTTATTTATTTCTTTATGATTTTTGTGGATGAGATTTAGTTATGCCCTGTGACCTGTGACAAATATATACCACTTGTGAATTATTGAATACAGCGTACGTATGTGTTATGGTTTCCATATATTGGAGTCTCCATATACATACGGCTGACATGCTTACGTATTCCTAGTCCTACGTATTTTGGGACTGGGGCTTGACATGTTTTTAGTGGTGGCCCATGCAGGTCGAGAGTATATTGTCTTGGTTACGTTACTGTACCGAGCAAGCCTGCAAATAGGATTAGAGTATAGGATCTCATCCATATTTGACTATGACTCACCTTCCTTTCAATCTGTTCTATTTAAATAATTGCATCTTGCTTGATTCATGTGTTTCCCTAATAGTTCCTTGAGTATAGCCTTCTACTAGAATATAGAAATCCTTTTTGTTATGATGATAATTAGGGTAACATTCCTACTAAGAATACAACTATAATATTGGCACATCACTAAGTTTAGAATACCTAATGAACCCTAGCATCCCTTACCTGTAAATTAATTGACCATTATCCCTTGATATATTTATGAAGAACTTAAGAGTAGTATAGACACTACTAGGGTTAGTTAGAAATTTGACCATATTGTTTGACCCTAGTATTGAGGAACCAATAAAAATCCAAGGGTGAATATTAGGACTAAACCTAACTTTCATAGTGAGATAATATTAGAGAATTATAAATTTAGCTTCGTGTCTTGATATTAGCAGAACAGTACCTTAGGAAACCAAGAGGAATGAATAGAACATTTTTCTTGATCATACCTCGAACACAGAGATTAGCATACCACCTTCCCTTAAGAAACCATGATACTATCAAGAGTCTCTTATTTTAATTTCATATCTTGTTCCTCCGAAACCTTAACGCTCGCTAATTGTGCGACGACTAAAATCTTCCTTCATCTTTCCATTCGTGCCACCTAACCCTTCTGATTGTAGGCCAAGTGATTTTCTTTTATGTTAGGATATATAGTTTGCTAGGATTATAGTTGTTAATCTTGAATTTTGAAATTATGTGCTTGGTAGTTAGTACTTGATAGTTGAGTTGTTTATTTAGATTATGATTTTATGATTATCCTTTAGTTTCAAATCACGTGATTTGTACCCATATCTCAATACAAGTTATATCCTCTTTCACTTGAGAGCCAGTAACCTTTCCATTCTTAATATTAATACTTTGTTCTATAAGCACTATGATTGAGACTTAAGATGACCATTACCTATATAATGCAATAGGATACCCTAATAGGTACGAAGATCTTTCCTCGTATACCCCAATAAGAGTTCTACTTTATTTACAAGGACAAGATTATTTTATAGATTTCCCTTAAGGCAGTTATATTGTTAGTTAATTCTTTTAAGTTGGGTTGTATGCCTCCCAACATAGTATCACATAGTCTTTTTGACCCATTAATGAAGTATAATTGAATGACACCAACTATATACTTGCATAAGAAGATAGTATTTATCCAAACTATAGAACTTAGAGGCCCATACACCATTTGGTCGACTAGAGACTTAGACAAGGAGTTGTATGGCAACTATAGAGGCACAATACCGGACGAGTCTCATCTTCTTGGTGAACTTGAATTATTTTGTACATTCTTTCATCATAATCCAGCGTACTTATATTTTCTGAACTACCTTGACCTATGCTGCTATTATAGCCTAGTTTTGCAAGCTTATTCTTTTATCGAGCTTGTTCATAACATATGTATTATTGGGTGCACACAATGATACAATTATCTAATCAGAATCAGTGTATTATGGTCTGGACAATCTTAGTGCGCTCGATTCGCTCTTCGCATGACTACTTTACGTGGATTGAGATATATTGTTGACTAGTAGACGAATATACTTGCCCTTTAGATATGTTCGAGCTTCACATATGTTCGAGTGTATTATGGTCTGGACAACCGGGAGCTTCATATATGCCAGACACCTCCACACTCGAATGACATTCAAGTTGGGTCTGACTTTGAACCAGAGTTCATGAGGAGTGACATTGGAACTTGCGTACGACACTCTGTTCAGAATGAACGTAGCCGTCAACGCAGCTTCTCCCCAGAAGCAGTTTGGAAGACCCGTAGTCAACAACATTGAGTTTATCATCTTTGTCAATGTCATGTTCTTTCTATCATCTACTCCATTTGATTGAGGAGAATACGGAGCAGTCGTCTCATTGATAATTTTATGTTCTTTGCAGAACGATGCAAATTCAATAGACCTATACTCTCCGCCTCGATCACTTCTAAGTCTCTTGAGTTGTTGCACTGTCTGACATTCAGCTTCATCCCTGAACTCCTTGAACTTCTTGAATGCTTCATTATTTGACTTGAGCAGATAGACAAACGCATACTTCGAGTAGTCGTCGATGAATGTAATAAAATATTTTATCTTGGCCTTTGTGGAGAACTGATTGAAGTCACAAATATCTGAGTGTACCAACTCCAGAAGATCTGTGCTTCGGTTAACCCGCTTGAACGACTTTATGGTGATCTTTGTCTGTGCACAAACCTCACACTTCTCCACCTCCTTACCCCCATATTTGGAGATAAGCCCTAGACTAGACATTTTGTTTATTCTTTTACAATGAACATGTCCTAGTCTATTATGCCATAACTCAAGAGAACAACCAAAATTAGAGACTACATTTATTATTGTAGCAGAAATTACAAGTTAAAGTTTAAATATCCTATCGGTACAAAATTCTTTTCCAAAGTATGTTTCTTTGTAGGACATCACCATCTGTCCAACATTGATTTCCATCCTCAAGCCTGCATTGCAGATTAGACTTCCTGCGACCAGGTTCTTGGCTATCATCGGTACGTGCTTCACATCTTGAAGCGTTAACGACTTTTTCGAAGTCAGGTTCAGTACCATCGTTCCAGTCCCAAGTACTTCAGCTTGTGCCTAGTTCGCCACCATAACCTTCTTAGATGTAGGATTGTAGGTGGTGAACAACTCCTTCTTTAAAAAAATATGGCAGGATGCGCCACTATCCACCCCCCAGTCGGTGTCGACACCAGTCGTGACAACCTGGGCAATCATAGCAACCTTGTTAGGCTCACCTTGCTCTGTCTGTTTGGGCTTGGATCTACAGTCACTCCGGTAGTAGCCCTTCTTCCCACAGTTAGAACAAGTCACTTCTGACTTGGGCTTTGGCTTTGGCTTGAACGAGGCCGACTTCACCTTCAGATGGGTGAAGTTTTTTTTCTTGTTGTGAGAAGCCTTCTGCTTCCCCCTGGAATCACCAGCATGTACCAAGTTGGCCTTTGCCAACTGCTTGGATAGGGAGTCCAACTTCAGTTTTTCTTTGGCTTCATCTTCTATGTGAATCCAGTGAAGAAGATCTTCGAAATGGATCACTATCTTCTTACGGTACATGTCAGTCTTGAAGTTGATCCAGCCTAGAGGAAGCTTGGTGACTATAGCCCTACCATGAACTTGTCTTCCTGCTTCATGCCTTCTTCCTCCAGTTTCTGCTGTTCCACTTCAGAAGTTTCTTGACTTATGGTAGCATTATCTTCTCGTCTTCAAATTGGATAGTGAAGAATTTCATGACGAGATGGATTTTTAACATTTTCTCGTCAGTAATGCTTCTCAAGAGATTCCCAGACATCTTTTGCCTTCTCTTTCTTATTATAGGATAATGCCATCGAGTCGTCCATTGAATTAAGGATCAACAGCCTGCAGAGGTCATTGTCCTCCTTCCACTTGGAGTGCGCGTCCTACGCCACACCAGCTTTGATCTCTCCTCCATCTTCAGGGATGGTAGGTTCAGGATCAACCAACACATAAGCAATTTTGACAAGACGAAGATTGAGGAAGATCTTCCTCTTCCAAATGTTGTAGTGTTCGTCATCAAACTTCTCAAGCTTGTGAAATATGGTTTCAAGAAGGTTTGATCGGTTCTCCATCTAATTCGGATCTTGCTGTGAGATTGTTATTCCCGAGGCTTAACCAAAGATGAAAGAACGCGTGGTCGAGATCAGAGGTTCACACAAAAGTTTCCACTCTGACTATTCTCGATTTTTACGAAGAACTATATAATGACTTGCTCTCAAGACTACAAAAGAATCAGAAAAAATATATGTTTTTTCTTCCACTCGCAGACGGACAGAACGAAATTACAACTAGCAGAAGCGAAGAGAAAGGATAAGAAGAAAATCTGCTTGCTGGAGTGATGAAAATACCGTTGCTCAAAGCAAGATTCGCCCCCACACGATCTGCTTCCATGAACGAGCAAGTTCACGTAGAACTTATGGAACGCTCGCTGTCACATCTTTTCCGGACTCGCACGAACTTCCTGGACTCCAATGGCGGCGGCTAGCAGCAACTCTCTTCGTCTCCTGATTTTTGAAGTAAGTTCTCAAAGAGGAACGAAGAGAGTATTTATAGAGAGAGGGTGAAAACCCTAGCCGCCCATAAGTTACGGAAAGATAAGAACAAATTAATTGTGAATTCCTAAAAGATAGGCAAGAATTAATTTCAAATCCCACAAAAAACAGATCTGAATAACTGTCCATATCTTTCCATAACCGTTCAAATATATCTGAAAGCAGCGACCACGCAAGCAACCTCACATGCGGCCGCTCACGCAGCAGCAGTCCATGCGGCCGCCATGCGGCCAGTCCATGAAGTACGTCAACAAAGCGCCATTTTGCGCCCTTGAGTACGAATCGTTTGAGGCTTAGCTCCTATGAAAATAATTCCAAGAGCATAAAAAAAAGTATAAATGCTTTCATGAGGAGTTAATCATTTTTTCTTCTAGAAAAATACTCCCACGTGGCACCCATGTGTCCCACCACACCCCATGTGGACACCTCAACTAATACAAACTTTTATATTTAGATACCCACTTGATGGTGTAGTCAATGTGAAACTATCTTTACAAGTCCAAAGAAAACAACACCAACAAAATGATCCACTGAGAACAGGAGCTAGCTTCCCTATGATGTCGATTGAACTATAATTTGGTTGCTATGCTTCTTTCTTCGTCTATGCCTATGCTACCTATGTCATTCAGCTCATGCTTCTTTATGATATTGTTGTATGCTTACGTCCATTGACACTGTATGGGAACCTTACCAATAGATGTTTTGTCAAGAGAACACCAATTCATCTCTGCTAACTCTAGTGAGTTCACGAATTTAGGCAAGGGTCAATTCCAGAGGTCAAACATTGATATCACATCTTCTGTCTAGGCATGTGGTAGAGCTTAAAACTCTTGACCTCACTTTGGTCGTTCATAAATACACTAAATACAAGGTTAGTTGTGCTTCTTACTTTACCAAAAGAATCCATTGCAACTAGCAAACAGTGCAAGATGGAGTCAAGGCCCTAACTAACAGACACAAATCTGACCAAATCAGATATATTAAAGGCAGGTGAGGCAGTCTCTTAGGGCAGTTACAACTTCCCTTTGGATTTATACTGGAACTAATACTGTCTCTTGCATGAATTGGTAGGAAGTGGAGGTCACTCTATTTTGTCTGCTTCAGCTGAAACTTATGCAATCGTTTAACTCTGGGAATTCTCTCATCTCATATATATATATATATATATACACACACACGAGTGCATCGAAGAGGCGATCGTTGATTGAGAATCGTAATTGATGGAAATCATCAACTTTATAATATTTTAATAACAGCTATATATATATATATATATTCGAAGAAGGTAAATTTTATTGAAAAGCACAGCCAAACATTATAAAACTATAATTCCATCCAAGACACAAAATTCATTCATCTTGGATCTAGGATGTCTATACCAGCTTGTACTTTCTTTGTACAGTAATTATGTTGGAATGCAGGCCCTCAAAGATACGTTGGTTTCGTTCCCTCCAGACATGTCACACTATCACTCCGAAAATTAGTCGTAGTCGCCTATATGCTCCCGTCCCTTTTCCTTTCTACGCTATGACCTCATTCTTGATTGTTAAAAGATCCCTATTATGCGTAGCCGAAAGGCCGAAGCAGCTGCGTTGTTGGTTCCAGATCTTCCAAACAAAGTTGCAAGAGAAGAAAAAATTGTCTTTGAACTCATCCATGTGCCAACACAAGAAGTATTTCTTATCCGGACAATCGACACTGAACATGCTCAGACGGTCCCTAGTAAGTAGGCGATTACGAATCATCTTGTATAAACAGAGAAAATTCTTAACCACTCCTCCTTTCGTCCAAACCAGTTCGGCTCCATCCACCTCTGCCTTTACGTTCCCGATTTGGTTTAAAGCCTTCCGAAAGTAGAAAGTGCCTTTATCCATTTTCTTCCAAACCCACTAATCCTCCGTGCCTATCCTATCAATTTGCACTGATCGTATATCAACCGCATGGGTCGCCTCTATCAACCGACCCTGGAAATTCTACTCTCCCTTCTAAATAAGGCAACTGACATGTTTAGTGGATCCCCTTAGCTCATAAACGTGCCATCCCTCCCTATCTATCAGACTCTTATGATTAACCCAAAGATCATGCCACAAACAAGTCTGATTTCTGGAGCAGATAACTCTAGACAGTCAAGGTTTAGACGAGTTCCTCAAATCCAAAAGCATTTTCACCATCACCAAGAAGTTGTTATTGTTCGTTACTGACCAGAAATCACCCTTAGGGAAGTACCTCCCCCTGATCCAGTCAGTCCATAAAGACTTCACAAAGAGGACTCTCTAGAACAATTTGTAGGAGGCCGTTTCTCTAAGAAGCGTAAGCGATATCAACCCTACACCTCCCTCTCTCTTGGGCCGACGCAACTCCGCACAAGTGATCGCATGGATACCTCCTTTCCAAAGAAAATTAGCGCACAAACATTCAATCTTGTGTATCGTAGCCATATGGATCATGATAGCCTGGAGCCAGTACAGAGCAATAGCCAAAATGACAGTCCAGATGAGTTCTATCCATCCCCCAAACGACAAGACCTGAGCCTGCCATCCTGCTAGCCTAGCTTGGGTATAGCTGAGAATACCCTCGCAATCCGCATAAGTGGCAAGGTTAATAGATAGAGGCAACTCTAAATATTTAACCGGAAGCACTCCTTCAGAGATGCCCATAATTTCCAGCCACCTCTCCTTGTCTCTGTAATTCCTGTTAAGGAACATCTGGCTCTTGTTTTTTTTAAACTGTAAGCCCGACCACCTATCAGATGTCTCCACAAAATTAACAGGTCGTCCGCATATATCAAGTAAGAAACCACCAGAGGAGTAACTTCTTCGTCCATGACCGCCTCGTGACCTAATAAGCAGAGAGGAAAGCGGCGACCTAGGGTGAGGGATCGCATGGGATCCTGGTGCCGGTAATGCGGGTGAAGAAAGAGGCGGCGAGGTGATTCGCGAAGGCGGCGGTTGGACAATGGTCCAACATCTTAGTAAGAGACGGGGGAGCCCTTTGGAGCGGATGAGGATGGGGGCCTACCCCAATGCTATCCGGATGGAGAGTTCAAGCGGAGTTATGGTGACCCGGAAAAGTGGTGTTAAGGTTGCTCGAAGGGAGATGCGCCATCCGAGTAGCGCTGCTGAGGAAGGGGGGTGCATGGGGCAAGCCAATGTGGTGTTTGATAGAGAGACACGAAGGTCCGTATCTCAGACCTCTTTGCCGATCAATAAAGGTAAGGCGTCTATGACAGATCAATCTGAGGGTAGAAGCAAATCGTGGGCGAACCTGTGTCGGTTAGTGGCGGAAGGAGACGGAGGCCGGATGGAGTATATAGAACCGACGAGGGTGGGTACATGGCTGCGTGCATCATTCCCGACGGAGGAGATAGCTGAAACAATTAAATATTGGTACAACACGATAATGCTGTATGTGTTGGGGAATCGCCCATTCTATGGCCAAATACGTGCGTATGCTAATCGCGTATGGAATCCTAAAGGGAGCATGGAGTTTTTCTCGCAAGAGAACGATTTCTACTACGTACGTTTTGGTGTTCGTAATGATATGGATCGAATCCTCCAAGGTGGCCCATGGACGTTTGATGAAAGACTCATCATAATGAAGGAGTGGACCCCTGAGTCACCCGTGAGAGGGAGGTATTGCACTCGGTTCCTGTATGGGTACGATTCCCTGGGTGGCCGATTATCTACTGGAATGTGCCTCTAATGATGAGACTTGCGAGTCTTATAGGGAAACCTATCAAGGCGGATGAACCCACGTGGAAGACACAAATGGATTATGCGAGGATATTCGTGGAGATAGATGTGAGCAAAGAACTTCCTTCGACTCTGGAGTACGATGTACCATCGAGCAAAGTTTATTCTCAAAAAATTTGAATACGAGTGGGTTTCTCCTAAATGTCAGCGATGCCGATGTTTCGGGCATTCCTCAAAGGAATGTAAGTCCATTTTCAATCATGGATAGTCAGATGGTAAAGTAGATGATCGAGGGTAGGCTCAGGCGGAGGGACTTATACGCCAAGATGAGGTAGCAAACGCCATGGAGATTCAAGGGGAGTTATTGGAGGAGCGGGCACATGATAGACAGAACGAGGATGGGAGAGCGTTAGCCATTGTGGAAGAGGGAGTAGCAGGTAGTAGTGGTCTGGCTTTGGAGATTGACGTAGGCCTCTCCAATTGTATGGCGGTCGACAGGTGGGAGGTAGAAAGCAGAGCTCATTTACCTAGGGGCAATGTGGGGAATTCGGGTGGAGCCTTGGTTGTGTTCATGACTAACGAGAACCATACTATGGACGGGAAGGCCGGAGACTTCTGATCGAAGGCTAAGGGGGGACTCAAATAGATGTCAGGGAAGGGGAGGGATTACAAGAAGAAGACCGTGCTGGTGGCCGCAAATGACACTAACTTCTCATAACAGTAGGAAACGCTATACGGGACCACTATGCGAGGAAGCGGGTACTCTACGATAAGGGGGACATGAGGGATCTGAGGCACTTTGCATCTTCAACCCAAAATGGCAACAGATGATTAGTAGCGGTGTCACGTTAGTTCGACCTATGGAGCCGCTGGATGAGAAGAAAAATGAATATGCTAGTACCCCTGTTGGCAGTTCATGTGCGCTTATAGGGGACCCCTCTGATGTTTAAATGTCTCTTTTATCATGGAATGTCCGTGGGGCGTGCTCGTTAGGGAGGTGGAAGAAAATTAGAGAGGTGGAGAGACGGGAAAAGTGTACAATAGTTGCATTATTGGAGACCAAAATTAAGTCTGCCAGGTTACTCAAAAGGAGAACACACTTGCACTGGCACCAACCAAACAACTTGGAGGTGTGTGATATGGCGCGAATATGGGTACGATGGGAAAGTAGGTGTTGGGATGACCAGGTAATCCATCTTTCCGAGCAACTGATTGCAATCGATTTTACTATTAAATGCGGTATATCCTTTGTTTTTGGAGCAGTATATGGTCATAATGACAGGCGGCAGAGGGAAGCGCTATGGCAAAATATTATTCATGTTAGCTTCCTTGCTGATAATCAACTCCAGCGGCCACTTGTGCTTATGGGAGATTTTAATGCTTTATTATTTAAGCATGAGAAAGTGGGTAGTAGAGAGGTGCCATATGCGATTTTGCAGGATTTCCAGAGTTGTCTCCTTCAAGTTGGAATGAATAGGACATATCTGGTCGTGGCACAATAAAGCTCTTCACAAGAGAGTGGCGTGCCAATTGGACAGAGCCCTGGGCAACCGGAGTTGGTTTGTTGCATTCCCCGACATGGTGGCTGAGTGTCTTCTGGCTGGCACGAGTGGTCACTCCCCAATCCGGGTGCAGCTTGCGGAAGGAATTAGACAGCGACGTTGTCCCTTCAGATATAATAATAAATGGAGCGGTATGGAGGTCTACTCAGAGGTGGTATTGGAGGGTCTCCAATCGGTGTTGTGCGGCAACCCCCAATATCGCCTGGTGACTAAGTTGAAGAGGATCAAGGCTGGCCTGAAAACTTGGGTAACAGGTATGCGACAATCTACTCTTGCCGAGAAGGAGGAGCACCTACATGATCTTCAGGCGGGTATGCAAGAGGACATTCTAAATAATAACTTGGCGGCTCTGGAGCGGTTGGTCAGCAAGGACGTTAGTTTGATGCGGATGCGGGCGGAAATCGAACTTGCACAATGGGCTAAATTCTCCTGGCTGCGGGAGGGTGATAGGTGTACCAAGTTCTTTTATGATATTATCCGCACCAGACAGCACCGCAATCATATTTCCAAATTGCTCGGTCCGGATGGCAAGGAGGTAGTGGAGGACAGCGACTTATAGACTGAGGCAGTAAGATTTTATACTGAGCTTTATAATCATCACACTTATGTATCTATTTTTCCTGAGATTGTCTGCAAGAGGTTGGTATTGCCTATGGGAAATAATGTACTCCTGGCGCCGGTCACTATGGAGGAGATTGAGGCTATTGTGAAGAATGCGGACCCAAATAAGTCGCCTGGTCCGGATGGCTTCGGGAGTCAATTCTATAAAGTACAATGGGAAGAACTCAAGGTAGCCGTTTTAGAGATTATACGAGATTTCTTTGCAAATGGGCGCCTTCTGTGGGAATTGAATCACACCTTTCTCACGTTGGTTTCGAAGAAGGAGGGGGCGACACTGCTTAGTGATTTCAAGCCAATCGCTTATTGCAACTACTTGTACAAGCTTATTACTCATTTGATGTGTAGAAGGATGGAATGGATTATGCAAGAGTTGGTCTCTCCGAATCAAATGGCATTCATCAAAGGCAGGTCAATTGCGGACAACAGTTTGCTAGCGCATGAGCTGATCCGAGATTTCAATAAGCCATGGGGAGATAAAGCTTGTCTCAAACTGGACCTAAGGAAGGCTTATGACACCGTCAATCGGGACTTTGTGTTCCACATGATGCTTGCCCTAGGTTTTGATAGAGTTTGGGTTGACAGGGTGAGGGAGTGTATATCTACTCTGACATTCTCTGTCCTGGTCAAAAGACAACCATATGGATTCATTGGCAGCAATCAAGGCTTACGTTAAGGCACTACCAAAAAAAGTCAAATTAGCGACGCCCAAAAACGTCGCCAAATGACAAAAAACGTCGCTAAAAACGTTTAGCGACGTTTTAACGCAGTCGGAAGATACCAAGTCGCTGAACGAAAAAATGTCGCTAAACGTCGCTATGCCGACGTTTTTTAGCGACTTTATTGAGTCGCTAAATGTAGCGACTTTAATGACCTGGCAGTACTGCCATGTCAGCAATTTGCGACCTTAATTGAACTTATAGCGACTATTCTTTTAAACTCTTAATAAAAGTCGCTAAACGTCGCTAAATGTCGCCATTTAGCGACGCCTAGCGACGATTTTTACCGAGTCGCTAATTTAGCGACGTTTTTACTTGGAGTCGCTAAAATACGTCGCTAATCCCGCTTATTCTAGCCCCTAGGGGATCCTCTTTCTCTATACTTGTTCACTCTGGTGATGGAGTATTTCACATGCCTTATGGAAGTGGCGGTACATAAGCAAGAAATTATTCCGCTGTGCAAGAAGATTCGGCCTCATGTATCCCATCTGATATATGCAGATGACTTGTTGGTATTTATGGTTCCTTCATGGAATGGAATGGAGTTGACGACGATCATGCAGCAGTTCAGAGAATTCACAGGACTGCAACTCAATAAAGATAAGAGCTAGGTGTACTTCAACCGACACTGTCACGACAAGGAGGAGCGAGCCTTGCTGTTTGGGGTGGAGTGGGGAGAACTCCTAGTAAAATATTTGGGGGTACCACTCTCTATAAACTACACTCGGGAGGTGGAATGCCAGAGTTTGGTGGATTATGCACAGCGGCGGCTAGAAGGGTTGCATGCTCAGAGCTTATCTTTTGGAGGCCGTATAGAGTTGGTACGATCAGTCATATATGCCATAGCATCTTTCTGGCTTCAAACAATCATGCTTCCGTCGGCTACCATTAGGCGGATAGAGATTATGTGTGCAAAATTTTATCTGTCGGGGGGTATTCATGCTATTGGTTGGGAGACCCTATGTAGGCTCCGCTTAGAGGGGGGAGTGGGCCTCCGGTCTTTGAAGGTGTTACGCGAGGTATCGGGTCTCAAGCAGAATTGGAGAATTTTATCACAGGATTTACTATGGGCAGCCTGGATGAAAGGACGTTATCTGAGAGGCCAGTCTTTCTGGAGTGTAGTAGCTAACAACAACGACTCGCACATGGAAGAATATATTGATGCATCGCGATAGATTGAAGGGTCTTATCTCGAGGATCATTAAGAATGGGGAGAATACAGACCTGTGGTTGGACCCTTGGCTAGTACATCGAAGCCTAGCAGAAAAGGGAGGATGGCATGCATTTGAGATGGAGGGGAGGCAGCCTCGTGTCAGCACCATAATTCGCAATGGGGTGTGGCGGCCAGATTTACACGGGGTAACTCGTCAATTCGCGATGTTGATTAGACAGGTGCCGATCGATCTTGACCAGGCCGCCGACAAATGGGTCTGGTCAAACACCGGCGATCAGCGGTTCCCTCATGCAGTGGTGTATGATGCGGTTCGGGTGGCGTTTTCGCAGATGGAGTTTGCTTCTATTATTTGGATTAAGGGAGTTGCAACAAAGATACATTTATGTATGTATAAACTAAGCTTGGGGAGACAGTTGACACTGGACAGACTTCAGCGCTTAGACGTACAGGTAGGGGCACAAGCTTGTATACTTTGCCAGTAAGCAAACGAAACTATGGGGCATATGTTTTTTACATGCCCAGTCACTTCTCTACTATGGCAGGATCAGGGTGAGCAACTCCATTTGGATTATAGGGGACCACGAGAATGGAGGGAAGTAGTGGATGATATCCTAGCTGCAAATATTAGAGGCGCACAATGGTCCAGAGAAGCACGAATTAGGCTGGCGGCTGCAGTCTGGCACATATGGAGGGAAAGAAATAGTCGAGTGTTTGAAAATCTTGTCACTCCTATTATTGGTATTAGACAACATTGAATATGATGTTCGAATTATTGGGCATGCCAATGCCGCATAATATGTTGGGGATGTACTTGGCCCTTTTTTAATACAATTACCTTTTTTCGATATATATATATATATATATATATATATATATATATATATATATATATATATATATATATATATATGACAAAGAGATTTGGTAGTTTGTTTTTGCTTTTTGTTTAATTGGTGGTTGTTAGTTCAGTTGTTTGCATAATTTTGGAGGTGGAAAAAGTACAGTAGTAGCTATCACTTATTCAGGATGCAGTGGCAGGAACGTCTTGCAGATGACAGGGGCATGCCTTGATGAAAACTGTCATTATCTTGTACTATATACAATTGTCATAATGGTTTGATAATTTTTCAATGTTTAATTACTCGGGGCTTATCTTAATAGTTGCAGAATAAACATCTCTACTTGCTTTCCTATCTTTGTCATGCCTTTTCTTGTATTGGTAAGTGAAGAATGCTTCTTGTTTATTTTCAATTATATTGCAAGTTCTCATCCTCTCAATATTATTTTCTTATATGGGTAAGTGAAGATTTCTTGATTATTTGATTTTATTGTAAGTTCTCATCCTCTCAATACTATAATTCCTTCACCTGGTTCAAAGTAAAAGAATATTTCTTTCTGAAGCAACTTATTCGTCATGATTATCCTCGAAAACTTAGATAGGGCCTCGCCTTTAAGCTGGGACTACTGTAAGCTTTCTACTTGAGGCTCTTTTAAAAATGCCATGATATCCAGGACTTTACACCTTTTTCATTGATTAGATGAGGGCTGCTATAGGTGCGGTTTTTGGTAGTGATACACTATTGAAATTTATGTAACTATGCAAAACTAGATTGTTAGTGAGGGGGTGAAGATTGTATATTTCTATTATCCTAACATAGTCTCTATGGTTGTCTATTTTGGGAAGAGTAATGGATTCACATAGCATTATAAATATTTTTACAAAATTGTACCAAAGATATAGAACTTGGGTTGTTCCGATACCATATTAAATTTTGTTGCATTACATCAAAATACTAGAGTTGTAGTGAAGTTGGAGGTTATATATTATTTAACACATCGAATAGATCTCAGTTCATAAAATAGGTGTTTGATCTATGGGGTTTGTGAGGAAAATACAAATATATAACCCTACTACAAGTTTATTGCCAACCACTACAACTCTAAGAGAGTTTGTTTTTTGTACTATACAGTGCTATGCACTTTAAATTGCTCAAACAAATACGGAAGCTGCCAACTTAAGGTTTTTATTTTTTCCACTTTAAATGCTCATCACTATATATAGTGATGTCCTTTATAAGTCGTAAAGTATAAGCTTAAATCTTAAGCTTATAATTTATCATTTATCTTGTAAGTGCAAAATGGACCGTTTTTACCTTTGCCAAATTTAATGACTATAAAACATGTCCAAACAACCGTATCCCTTCTTCTCTTTTTCTTTAGTCCTAGAAAAAAAAAAATCTAGTTTTAAACTTTCCAAATAATCAAATAACTTACAGTGCCAAAATAAAACTACTTTCTAAATGATTAAATAATTTAGAATTTTATTATTATTTAAAGGTGAATTTGAGGATGAAATAATTTTATGTTGACAAAAGTATTTGATAGTGAAATTATTTGTTCATTTGTACTAGTGAATTTGTGTTTCAAATGATGTCATAGTATTTGAGAACAAAATAGTCAATTCATACTTTTACAATGCACTTAAAAGTGATAAAAATAATAATAAAACTTTAAATTGCATTATATAGTTATAAAAATAAATTGTTCTAAATATGGATTATTCAACATTATTATTTTGTATCTATAACATATGTCTTTTGGTTATCTATAACCTATGTCTTTGGATATTTCATTCCTTAATTGTTATCATGATGTTCCATTGTAAGCCTATATAAGGGACTCTTCTCAATTTGATTGAGATATGTTAATGAAGAAACAAAATTTTCCACATTTATCTACTTTATAATACGTTATCAGCACGAATTGCTCTAGAGAATAGAAGAAGGGAGAAAGTTTTCTCTTAAGAAAAGAGAAGAAGAATAATATGTATGGATATATGCAGGAAGAAAAATGACTTGGATATGTGTTTGATAGATAATGCTACAACACATACGATTTTGAAGAATCAAAAGTTTTTCTTAAATTTAGTCAACAATAACTAGGCCAGCCCATATAATTGAGGGCTTTGAAAAACACACATGATGTTACCTAATGGTACTCAAATCAATTTGCAGAATTCGTCATATTCAAATTGTTCCAAAAGAAATTTGCTAAGTTTCAAGGATATACACAAAAATGGGTACCATATTCAAACTCAAAATTATAACAAAAAAGAGACATTATGTATCACATCTAATATTGGGAGCAAAAAGCTCACATTAGAAGAATTCTCTTGTCTTTTAGTGGGTTTATATTACACCATCATTGGTATAATTGAATCTCATATGAATGTGACAATACATAAAGTAAATGATCCTATCTTTTGTACTATTTGGCATGACCGTTTGGGTCATCCGGAACAAACTATGTTTAAGAGGATCATTGATAATTCTTGTAGATATTTATTAAAAAATTACGATCTTGGCTTACCGAAGAATCACCTATGCGTTCCTTGTTCACAAGAAAAATTTATAACAAGACCAACTTTTCTAAAAGTTAAGAATGAGTCTCTTACTTTCTTACAAAGAATACAGGGAGACATTTATAGTCCTATACATCCTGCTAGCTAGTGGTGCTTTTCGGTATTTCATGGTACACAGAGATGCATCTACTAGGTGGTCACATGTTTGTTTATTGTCTACTAGAAATCTTGTATTTTTTTGTCTTTTTGCCCAAATTATTAAACTTAGATCTCACTTTCCTGATAACCCGATTAAGTCAATTAGATTTGATAATGTCGTAAAATTTACCTCACAAGTTTTTGATGATTATTGTACATAATTAGAAGTTGAGGTAGAACATCATGTTCCCCATGTGCACACACAAAATGGGCTAGCTGAGCCATTTATTAAACAACTCCAACTTAAAGCTAAACCTCTACTAATGCAATCTAGTTTACCAATTAAGGTTTGGGGACATGTTATTTTATATGCTGCATCTCTAGTTAAATTTAGACCCGCTGCCTACCATAATTTTTCACTTATACAACTTGTGAATTGACATGGAATACGCCTACTATATCTCATCAAGATCCAAGAACTCCACAATATGATTATAAGACAAGAAGAATGATACATTTACAAGAAATTACAAATCAATTACCTAATGCATTTAATGATGCCGCAAAGGTAACTAGATCACATGTGCCAATTATTAATGTGCCAGCCAAAATTATTGTTCTAGTTGGACAAAATTCAAACAAGATGGTAAATGAATCTACTACTACACGTCAAAAGCGTGGTAAACCTATAGGTTCCAATGATATTGCTCCTAGAAATTGAGGTGAATTAATGAGACATCTTGTCCTGATAAATGCCCGGTATTGACTATAGCTCCAGAAACAAATAATGAAGATGTGCACATTTTCAAATTCACTAAAATGCCTATGGATGCCTCTAGATGCTTCTAGAGTGCATATGTACCTAAAAATGAAGAGATCTCAATATTCCATACATGTTAAGGTAAATTATGGAATAGGAAAGTACTTGTCATCGATGACATATTTAGCAATACAATAGCTACTGAAATATCAAAGGACAATGATGATTGTGAAAATAAACTATGTAGTATAAATGAATGTCGGCATAGAAAATATTGGCTAATGCGGAAAGATGTTATTCAAGGAAAATTAAAATATTTAAAGAAATGTGGTGTATTTGGACCTATAATGGAAACAACAAAGGGCATAAACCATGTTGGTTTTAAATAGGCATTCGTGAGAAAACGAAATGAGAGAAACAAAGTTGAAAGATACAAAGTCCGACTTGTAGCATAAGGTTTCTCTCAAAGACCTAGAATTGACTACGTGGAAACATACTCTCCAGTTATGGATACAATTACTCTTAGATATCTAATTAGTCTCGCAGTTTCTGAAAATCTTGATATGAGATTTATGGATGTTGTAACTGCATATTTGTACAGAGACTTAGATATTGACATCTATATAAAAACTTTAGAAGGATTTACAATGACAGATACTTAGTAAAAATGCATGTGTTCAATTAAACATAGACAGACATTATATAGGTTAAAAAAATTTGGAAGAATGTGGTATAATCGTCTTAGTATATATTTGACTAATGAAGGATGTAAAATTAGTCAATTTGCCCATGTGTCTTCATTAAGAAATTCAAGAATGGATTCTCTATAGTAACAGTATATGTGAATGATATAAACTTGACCGGGTCTTCTCCAGAATTGGAGAAATCTGTAAACTATTTGAAGAAAAAATTGAAATGAAAGACATGGGAAAGACAAAACTTTGTCCCGGTTTGCAAATAGAACAAAGTTCCAGTGGAATATTAGTGCATGAATCCCGATATATTGAAAGGATTTTAAAACGATTCAGAATGGACAAAGCACATCTACTAAGTACACCTATGGTTGTACGGAGTTTGGATTTGGATAAAGATATATTTCGATCAAAAGGAGAAGATAAAAATTTTCTTTCTCCTGAAGCATCATATTTAAGTGCTATTGGAGCACTACTATATCTAGCACAATGCACAAGACCAGATATTGCATTCTCTCTTAATTTATTGCCAAGATATAGTTCTTCACCTATACTTAGACATTAAAATAGAATTAAATACATATCGAGATATCTTCTTGGAACAACTGATAATGTATTATTTTATTCATGTAATTTCACTAACAATTCTCGTCTAGTTGGTTATCAGACTCAGGTTATCTTTTTGACCCTCATAAGGGTTGCTCCCAATCAAGTTATGTATTTATTAATAACCATACAGCTATATCTTAGTGATCAACAAAGCAAGTTTAGTAGAAACTTCCTCTAGCAATGTAGAAATAATTGCACTATATGAAGCAATAATAGAAAGTGTGTGGTTAAGAATGATCATTCATCATATAAGAGTAAATTTTCAACTACTCACAGTTACAGTTGAGCCGACTACAATATCCGAAGATAATGCGGCTTGCATTGCCCAAGTCAGATAAGGGTTTATCAAAGGAGATTGAACCAAACACCTTCTACAAAAGTTGTTTTATGCACATGTGCTACAAAGGACGAAAGTGATCGAAGTCAAACAAGTAAGATTAAATAAAAATTTAGCTGATTTGTATACTAAGGCACTATCAAAGACCATATTTCAGACGTTGGTACACGGAATAGGCATGAAATGACTTAATCATCAGACCAATTAGCTGTTACAGATACATTGTATCGAGGGAGAGTATGGCTTGTAAAAGAATATTTTTGTGTTTTGCGCATTGTACTCTTTTTCCTTAACTAAGATTTTTTTTCACTTGGTTTTTCTTAGTAAGATTTTAATGAGGCAACAAATGCACATACACCACCGACTAATTAATAGTGAATATCCAAGGGGGAGTGTTATAAATATCGATTATTCACCATTATTATTTTGTATCTATAACCTATGCCTTTTGTTTATCCATAACCTATGTCTTTTGGCATTTTTTCTCTTAATTGTCATCATGATGTTAACCTCTATTGTAAGCCTATATAAGGGGCTCTTCTCAAGTTGACTGAGATATGTTAATGAAGAAACAATTTTCTCCATATTTTTCTACTTTATAATATAAACATCATTTGCACTTTAAAGTTCTAGCATTATATAATGCTTAAAACTTTAAAGTGCTAGCACAAGATAGTTATAAAAAAATAAACACCCCATAACTTTATTGTATTGGCAGGAATTTTAAAATACGCAGAGCACGATCTAGGTTTTGGACTCATGTCACACAAGTAAGATTCCAATCTACTTCAAGCTTGATCAAGTTCCTCTAGATATTGACTGTCACACATGTAAGATTCCAATCTACTTCAAGCTTGATCAAGTTCCTCTAGATATTGATTATACCTTATCTTCCCACTATAAAATTTAGGTCCATAGTGTCCGATTGTTATATTTTAATCTATACAAAATGCATAAATTTCTTATAATTTCTAAATCAAAAATTTTGTTTTTAGACCAAGAAAGAAAGGATTCATGTGGTCACTACCAAAATAAGATAAAATAATGACGTTTTTAGCGACATCGTCATAAAATGTCGCTAATGTTAAATATTTTAGCGTCTCCAAAAATAAATGTTGTTATACGTCGTTGTTGGCGACGCATAGCTACGGTACTTAGGTTTTTTTAAAGAATAGTCACTATACGCTTCTTTAATGTCGTTAAACGTTACTGATTTTTTTGATTTAGCAACGATTGGCGACGTTATTACCGACGTTGCTTATTTTTTTATTAGCACATTTTTAGCGACGTCTTTAACATCAACAAAACTTTTCAATTAGCGACGTTCAATTTAGACATCGCTAAAAAGTAAATATAGGATTTTGAGTTTTTTATTTCCCCCCATTTTCTCGATCTCCCCCTCTCCCTCCTGCACCCCTCGCCCCCCTCCCCGCCCAGGCGACCCCGACACCTTTCGACTCCGGCAACCTCCCTCGCTCCTCTGCCCCGGCGACCCCGAATCCTTAAGACTCCTGCAACCCCTAACGCCTCCCTGCCTTGGTGCCCTCGGCCTCGATGACCCCCTTCGGCCCGAACGACCCACCTCGGTCCCCCTCGACCCTGACGACCCCCCCATCGATCAGAGGGTCAAGTAACCCTAACCCTATCTCCTTTTTGCTAACACGACACAGGCACACTGACACGATATATATACACACACATGCACGAATATGACACATACACAAAAATGGATACGACACCGACACATACACTGACACGATGCGAGATATGACACAAACCCTAACTTTAACCCTATCTCTCTTCTAGTTAGCTTTCTGAGTTAATTAGACGCATCCTTGGATATCAACATTGTGTACAATACGATGCAGATCTTAACTCAAGGAGAGTCGTATACACGAGAATGACTTTCAAAGATGAGACACAACACAATATTGGCTTCTTCTAGAACTCGTATCCAACTTGGGTTAGAGCAGTGTCAAACCTATCATTGACACAAGAGTTCATGTTCGGGTAGTTGTGGCATGACATTGGTATATGTATTGCCTAACCAAGGACATAATTTCCCCTCGGCCCTGACAACCCCCTCGGCTCCCCTCACCCCGGTGACCCCCCTCCTCAGTCAAAGGGTCAGGTAAACTATATTTAGAGTGAGTTTCATGAGTGGAGTGTGTATCTAGGGTATACTAGTGATGTATGTGTATGTGTGTGTGTGTGTGTGTGTGTGTGTGTGTGTGTGTGTGTGTGTGTGTGTATATAATAGCAGCAGCAAGTAATAGCAATAGCAATAGCAACAACAGCAACTTGCACCATGTGCAAGTGAGTGCACATTATACATTTGTGTATTTGAGTTTGTTTAGTGAGTGAGTGTTAGTGAGTTAGTATAGGTTAAGTATTTAAGTGTTGAGTAAGGGTATGTATATTAGGATTGAGTATCTAAAGATATTTGAGTTTTGGTTTAATATCCCAAGATACTCTAGTAGGTATCAATATACCAAGATACATGAATATGTTATTGAGTATGGGGTATTGAGTGAGTGTTAGTGTGTATCCATCTTTGCATCCATTTGGATAATATACTTGAATGATGTTTATTCATCTGTGCAAAAGTATCTATAAATGGATCTAAATTACTACCTACATCATCATTCGTGGATGTACAACCATTATCTTGATGACATATGCGGTATGCGAGATAAATTCATACAAGGGGTGGAACAGTTCCTGTAGTTCGCTAAGGCATTCCTTCATTACATGAATGACACGAAAATTAAGTATCCGTGTATGAAATATCGTAACTTAAAATATCACTCAAAAGTGGATGTGACATATCATTTATATTCGAGTGATTTTACGCCTAATTACTATCAGTGGACCTTACATGGAGAACTTGTGTCTTTAGCATCGAAGCCAGAGCCCTATGTGGAGATGTATATGGATATCCACGACCATGTTGATTATGATGATGGGAGCATGAATATAATTTTTGACATTGCCGGACCTAGTTTCAATCTGGATAATCATCATGCATCTGAGGAGGCACCGAATGCCGATGCTGCAAAGTTCATAGAGTTACTGAAGACTACAAGGACTCCATTATATCCTGGTTGTGAGGATCATTTATCGTTGGAGGTGGTTGCAAGATTATTGAGCATCAAGTCTAATTTTAACATATTGTAAGAATTCTACAACCGACTAATAGATTTGATTATAGAGATCTTTTCAGAGGGTTCTAAGTTGCCTAAAGATTTCTACCGATCTAAGAGGATTATGAGACCGCTCTAGATGTGATATGAGAAAATCGATGTATATCATAACGGGTTCATATTGTACTACAAAGACGACAATGATGAAGATGTATGCAGATTCTATGGTGTTGATCGCTACAAGGCCCCTGGTAGAGGAAGGTCTGTCGGTGCAAGGAAGCCTACCAATTTGATGCACTACTTGCCTTTGACGCCGCGATTGCAGAGGTTATTTATGGTGAAGAAGACTACAAAAAATATGAGTTGGCACATGCGTAAATAGATCGAAGGAGTGTTGGATCATCCATCCGATAGAGAAGCATAGAAGCACTTTGATCAAGACTATCCAGATTTTGCTTCAGATTCACGTAATGTAAGATTGGGGCTCTCCAACGAAGGTTTATGCCATTCGGACTTTTGGGCTCCCAGTATTCATGTTGGCCTGTGATCGTCACTCCGTATAATCTACCGCCTTGGATGTGCATGAAGAATCCGTATATGTTCCTAGCCGTTATTATCCGGGGTCCAAAAATTTGAAGAGGAATATCGATGTGTATTTACAGCCATTGATAGATGAGTTGAATCAGATGTGGGAAGTAGGTGCCAACACGTACGATATTTCTAAAAAGCAAAATTTTTAGATGAGGGCAACACTTATGTGGACCATCAACGACTTTCTGGCCTATGGAATATTATTGTGATGGAGCACTCATGGTCTTCTCTCATGTCCGTATTGCATGGACCGTACTAACGCTTTTTGTTTGAAACACGAAGGCAAACTATCCTTCTTCGATTGTCATTGACAATTCCTGCCGAAGGATCTCCGTACCGGAGGAACATGAATTCTTTTCAAGACGACGTTGTGGATAAGGCCAATCCACCGCTAAAGTGGCCCGAACACACGATATGGGAAGAGGTAAAAGATTTACCAAGTGCTATCGAAGATCCTGCTAAGGGATACAAGTATGACGGATTTGGTCGCACTCAAAACTGGACGAAGAGGAATATAATATGGGATCTTCCATATTGGAGCACCAATCTGATTAGATATAACATTAATGTCTTGCATATTGAGAATAATATGTTTGACAACATAATTAATACTATAATAGACGTAAAGGGAAAGAAGAAAGACAATCTGAAGGCCATGTTGGACTTGAAAGAAATATGTAGACGTCCTTCGTTGCATTTGATATAGGAGAAGAATGGAAAGTTAAAGAAGCCTAAGGCTCTTTTCTCACTGGAGAAGGAGGATAAATGAAGAATTTGTAGGTGGATTCAGAGCCTAAAATTTCCAGATGGGTACGTGTCGAACTTGAGAAGATGCGTCGACCTCAAGGAGAATAAATTGACGGGTATGAAGAGCCACAATTATCACATATTTATGGAGAGGTTAATTCTGATTGCATTTTAGGAATTCTTACCTTAGGTTATTAGGGATCCATTAACATAGCTCAACATATTCTTAAGAGATCTTTGTTCTACTAAGTTGCTCGTCGATCGTTTAGAAAAGCAAGAGAAGGACATTACGGTAATACTGTGCAAACTCGAGAAGAGTTTTCTCCTGGATTCTTTGACTCCATGGAGCATTTGTTAATTCATCTTTCCTATGAGACACGTGTTATTGGGCCTATCGGTTATTGGTGGATGTACCCATTCGAGTGACATTTGAATCACCTAAAGAGAAAGGAAAAAAAATAAAGAACGGGTTGAGGGTTCTATTTGTGAAGCTTATGTTCTTGAGGACATTATAAACTTTTGCTCAACGTATTTTAAACCTCATGTTGCTACTAATAGAACGAGAGCTCCGAGAAATGACGACAAATAATATGAATCTAATGATGCAATACTAAAAGTATTCAATGCGTCCGGAAAGCCTTCGAGAAAAATGAAGAAGAGATATTTAAATGACGATGAGTTAAGGGCTGCTCAGTTGTATATATTACTCAATTGCGATAAGGATAAAGTGAAGAAGATAGAGGAGTAAGTAATTAATACATCCACGTTTACGTTATCTCAATGTAATAATATATGGTAATATTATGCTACTAATCGACGGTTGCTTCGTTATTTTTTAGCACATTTAATGATGAGCTGAGGTTGGTTAGACCCTACATAACAGACAAAAAAGTAAAACAAAAAAGTAGAACAAGTTAATAAATGCTTTGATCAGAGACACTTCATGGATCTTGATTCCATGAAAAATAGTTGTTTGTGTATTAAATCTTCAAGCTATAAAGACGTCGATCCAGTCAATAATTTATTTGGCCTCTTATGAGAGATTGTGGAGTTGACATATAATTATGGCACAAAACCTGCTAATATCATGTTATTCAAGTGTGAATGATTCAATCTGATTCAAGATCAAGGTTAAAAAATTGACAAGCATGGTCTTATGGATATAAACTACAAGCGTAGATATCAAGGCTACGAAGTATTTTTCTTATCAAGTCTAGCTCAGCTCGTGTACTTCACAACTTATCCTAGATGGAGAACAACAAGGTCGGACTGGTGGGCAATATGCAAGACTAATGCTAGAAATACCTTTGACATTGACGAAATAGCTTATCAGGAGGATGAGCTACCTCTTGTAACAAATATTATACATGTGGACTCAACGGAAGTTACTCATTACATGACTAATAATATAGAAGAGGTAAAATTAACCGAAGAGGAAGAGAAAAAGGAAGATAAAGTAGATAAAAGTGAAGATGAGGAGGAAGAGAAAGAGTAAGAGGAGGATGAGTAAGACGAACACGATAAATTTTTTGAAGATGACTGAAAATAAAATAATTCCATTTAGACTTGTGACATGTATTACATTTTGACTGTAGAATGTACTATACATTTAGACTTGTGATACTACTAGTTATTTACTGTACAATTCTATTAATACTGTGAGATATGTATAACATTTTTACTGTAGAATGTACTATATATCTGTTTATTTGTTCTATCATCATATTTTGTTATCAAGTATGACAGGATGATGCGGAGCTTTCGACAAGTCCCGAGGTAGACAGAATGCTCATTCGGTACGGCCTACTGCTAGTTTTGGATTCTCGTCGCCAAGTACTCCAGTTTATTGACCAGCCAAATCTCCGACTGTGACGACGTTACGTGACAGAACTCCTGGGACGAGTAGTTCCAGGCATGAGACTACTCCCTCATCCAGCATGCCTCCTGGTGACGGAACCATGGAGATAGATGAGCAAATGGTGGAGGTTCAGTAGACACCGTCTCCGTATCAGCGAGATCCTCCATCGAAACGATGACGGAGATTTGGGTCGACGGTACAAAGTAAGTCAATTAGTTAGTTCATCATCATATATTTCATGTATTTATTTATTTGTTATATATTCAATTTTTTATAAATATAATTATCTCTGTATAGATATTGTCCCTCGACGGTATAAAGACAAATGAGCCACCTTCTGAGGTACAACTATGGTGGCCCTTGGATCAACTACTCTGATGCTCCGGACGAGAGAAAGACGTTCTGGTTTGCACACTTCAAGGAAAAGTATATTTGATTTTAATATCAATCATCTAATAATTTATGCATATTATATAACTTACTAAATTAGTTTTTGTAGAGTTGATCGAGAAGATATTTCCTGCCATCGTCGCCAAGCTGATTCCTGATGCTTTGGATGACCAGAAGGCTTGTGATCGCAAAGAAAAATCAATCCGAGTTTGGATCACGCCTGAGCAATGTACTGCGATAAGGGATAGATTCGATGATACAAGGTACAAGAAAAGGTCTGAGAAGGCCAAGGCGGCTAGGAAGAAGGCATCAAAGTGGTGTGGTGACTCAATTCCGATGACAGAATATTTTTATCGTTTGGTATATTTTTTAGTTTAGATATATTAATTTAATACAAGTACGATAAAATAGTAGTAGGATAAAATGTTTAATTTTAGTACTAAATAATATATTTTTAACAGGTACAGAGGGGTAAAGAGTCCAACATGGTGACCGTCTTCTTGGCCACCTAAGGGCGGAAACCTCATTGATGAGAGGGCCTCGCAGACCTATGTAAGTATTACTTTACTTTGTGTTAATTTTAATATAACTTAGAAAATATGCAAATAAATATCCATGTAGTTAGTAATAAGTACCTTAGACATAAGAAATTATCGAGTAACCATACTTTTCTAGGCCAAGTTTCTTAGGCTCCATGAGCGGGAGACTGCTGTAACGACCCATTTCGCCCAAACGGATATCCGATTCAAATGGCGCAGTGCGATGACATAACCCACTTTGATCAGCGAGAAGACTCACTTGAGGAAAAGGATTCCAGACTTGGACCTTCAGGAGTTCAGACTTAGACTTTCAATGACATGCTCGGAGTATCGTTCGAGCAAGGCAAATCATCGCTAAGGTGGGTGGCTACGATAAACTTATCTTTGCTTAGCCTGCACACATAAAAATATGGACGATGCATGCTAGAATCACCCCATGCATGTTAATAAAGAATACAATGCACCTAGCTAAGGAATTAATCTCATCTTGTATTGCTTGTGTTAGAACATGGAAATGAAACTTGGATTATAAATGGACCCTCGCATGCTACCTTAGCTTCGTGCAAGCAGACTCCGCTAATGCTTCGAGTAGATCATTATATACTCTTTGTAGTGCACTGCTTCACATGTTTCCACTGCTCGTCTTATAGATTATACAGACCGATATGCCCATGTATGATTTTATTTCTCGCACTATCCCTTAGACCCATGCTAATGTAAAGGCTTATGTTCTAAAGTAGACTATACCGCAAGTTTCATTATGCTTATGTTCCACACAAATATAATACTTGCCTTCTTACCTGCTAATTTGTACTCGTTTGCCTCATTTTAATGCTTGTCAGTTATATGCATACCACGAATCAATGCACTTCACTATTATGGTTCGCTCAGTAGAGGCATGAAGGCTATCAAGATAGTCATTCTGATCCAACTATAAAAATATTAAAAGAATTCGGGAGCGTTAGGTCGCAAAGGCATTTTCCAAACTAGGGGACTGCATCATGGAAGTTATGCAAGATAATATCATCACATCTCTGGAAATTAATACCCGTTCTGTACTGAATTTGATGGCTCAGGGAGTCAATATTGTATCGGATAGATCTTGACTGAACTCGTACGTGTATCTGTACCTGTAATTGTGAGAATTTGGAATACTTGAGGATACGTGTGGTCACAAAAAACTTATGCACAAGGTGGATTTTTGAATCCAGTTCCGAATACGGTCGCCGGGGAACTGGGGCCGATCCGATATAGACAAAACCGTCTGGTAGTCGTCTGTTATGGGCGAGATGGATGCAATACCACCCGTATTATATATTGCTTGCACACCATCTTTTTCTCGAGACTACATTATCCACTATGGAAGTCATGCCAATGACCTTCTGTCATATAGATTAATTTGGCTCAATTATGGCAACCCGTGTACGCGTCATTGCATTGAGGTGACGTTTCTGAGTAACACATCTGTATCCATATCTGTATCTAAATACCTGAGACATCTAGTATAACACACATCGAACGGATATGAGTATAAGATATCTTTACATATTTGAATACCTGAGCAATCTATTGCAACCCACCCGAGTATAACACACCCTGAGTATCCGTGTAACTCGTACAACTGAATCAGAACCCCGCTCGTGACACTTTTGTTTGCTTATGCAATTTTCCTTGGATTTTATTATATATACTCATGCTTGTTTTAACTTGGTTTAACTTGGACAGGGAAGGATGCATTATAAGTTGGTAAGTTTTGTCGTATTTCTTTTATATCGCACAGCGCACTGCCATACGAGTTAGGCTTTTCATTAGTCCATGAAACTAATCCTAAGGCAAGACTAGAAAGACAACTTAATAGATGGTTCACAAAACCTATATAACGTGTTTGGATTTGTGGAGCAGGCGAGAAGCCTCCCCACCAGTGCATTCATGTACTAATAACCCACCAGATTGCTTGCAGGGTACGGGAGAACCTCGTTCGGTACGAAAACCTCCTTCATGTGAGCTAAGGCATGGAGTTCGCTCTGGAGCCTTGGAGCATTGCGTCCAGAGGTGAAGCAACTATACAAGACATAATATTAGAATATCGCCTATGTATCATATCATATTGTAAGCCACTTGGCACGCCTTTGTTGTTTTGAGATAGAGGGCTTGAGCGATTTGTAATCTCGGTCTAGCGCCGCTTGTAATATTTGTTTAATATCAATAAAGTGCTTGTTTTACTTCTATACTTGTGTTATTCATTGCTTTCGCTATTGACGACTCTTTGAACTTGTTACCAATCGCCTGTTCGTTTTTTATTCCGCTGCATATGGACTATCTGTACGACTCCATAGCTTAGATATTTTACCGTATGTTCAAATTTATGGCCTTATATGGGCGTAGCTTGTGCTCGTACGGCATCACGTCCAAATGGGAACGGTCATCCCACTGCCTATGGCTAAGTTGTATTGAGTATCGTGCGCAAAAACCCTTTTGTTGCAAGCTAGTTTGCGAGCGAGATTGAAATATCGTTCAGATAAGGATAAGTAAGACTTAGAATGACAACCGATAGAAACGTTATCATATTATCATTAAGGCGAATATACATGATCGTGCTTGGATTTTGAGAAAATAGTTGGACGGTATTTTGTGTCGGCAGATACAAATCAAATATGGTTTATTTGGATGACTCAATTCTTGAGTGGTGTATGGATTATTTTGGAAATATTTAAGCGAATTCAGAGATCTCATGCGATAGTTTGTTTGAACGATTGAGAATGTCTGTTGAACAAGTGATAAGGATTATATCGAATAGGGATTCAAGGTAATGTAATCAATATTTTGGTCGAGAAAATATGGTGAATCAGAATGGATTGAACTTGAGTAGGATATCGCTTAATAGAAGTTAGCTTGGGAATGGATATTGTGGTTTCGAATTAATAGTACTGATATGGTATCGATAATTAGAAGATAGCATAGATTGATACAAGTAAAGGAATATTGTGGTTCAATGAAAGAGGTAAGCGATAACGAACGATCTAGAATCTAGGTCGAAAGATAACCCTCCATAATTAGGCCCAACCGAGAAAGATTATCCCGTAGGAGCGCTGACATGGTGATTTTACGTCCAGTATGGATAATCAAACTCGTAGGAACATGTTCGATAATTATTCAGACAAACTCAATAAAATAGAATGTATCAAAAGTGGATAGACTTTGGCTTGAGGATTTGAACTTAGTTGTCTGAGGAATGCTAGAAGTAGACTACGGATTGATTGAAGGTAACATTAAAGTTGGACTATTTGGCTAGATAAATTATGATCATGTCATGAACGGTTATTAAATGAACATGACTTAGTGGATCATTGTATAACTTAGATTGCATCACTCTGTGATGAGTTGCTGCGAAGGATGGAGGAGCATCCACTATCTCAACCATAGACGGACGATGTGACGCTGAGACACTGGATGCTCCTCCAAACATAATGTCAGATTAAAGTATCGGTACTTCTGGTTCCAACATCTACTATCAGAGCTTTTGGTTCTGGTCTAATACCAACATCTGGAATCAGAGCTCTCAGGTTCGTAAGAGGGAAGGTGCAACTATGTCTAAAGAGCAGATAAATACACGTATGATCATCCTCACAAGAGGAAATTGGGCAATTTGAAAGCTAAGGATGGAGGTTCTAATCTAGTATAAAAATTTAAATGGTGCATTGGAGGGCGATAGCGCCAAGCCATTGGACAAAGCTCCTGATGACTGAAAATAATTGGATCGGAAGGCCGTTGGATTCATCCGCCAATGGATGGATGATTCGATATTTCACTACATTTCTATAGAGAGTTTGACAAAAAAATATTGTGGCAGAGGCTACAATCATTGTACGAAAGGAAGACGACTAGCAAAAAGGTATTTTTTTTATTATCCAATTCGTCAACACGAAGTACACGGAGGGTGCCTCAATAACACAACATCTAAACCAGGTTCATGGTATCATCAATAAGCTGTCTGCGATGAAGATGGTTATTGATGATGAGCTTAAGCCCTTCTACTTTTGATTAACTACCAGAAAGCTGGAAGACGTTGGTGGTATCGGTGAGCAACTCCATACCGGATGGAGTTGTCATGATGAAGGTAGTCAAAAGTAGCTTGTTGAACATCGAGGTCTAACGTATGAATATTGAATCATCGCAGGAATCCGCTCTGGTTGCTTCCTACGGAAAGGGAAGACACAAGTCACAAGCAATAAAATGATGTTCTCGGGATCTTGCGACTGTGGACCGCAACGAGGGATAGCATTATTGTGGTGAAAGGGGTCATTTTTAAAAAAAATGCATGATGTTCAAAGCTGGGAACAAAAAAATGCAAGGATGATCAAGAAGATTTTACAACTTTGGAGATCTCATTATCGCAGCAACCGATAAAGAGGAACCTTGGGGCATGTGTCATGACGGCGATTGGGTCATGGATACGGGGGCATCGTATCATGCCACTCCGTATAGGAGGATCTTTATGTCATATCGAGGCAAAAGGTTTGGACGTGTAAATATGGTTAACAAGGGGATGACTATAGTTGTGGGCATCGATGATGTTGACTTGATAATAGCTTGGCGAGAAGCTCATTATCAAGGGGTGCGGCATGTACCACGTTTGTGCTACAATTTGGTTTCAGTAGGGAAGCTGGCAAATGATGGCTGTCGTAGTTTATTGGGGACAAAGATTGGATGCTTACGAAGGGTTTCCAACAGTTGGCTCCAGAAGATATATATTATGGCATGTACAAGTTTAAGCTGCTGAGTTGTATAGGCAGTCCATAAATATCGGATGGAGGTTCAAGGGGTATTCGACATGAGTTTGTAGATCATTAAAATCTTGTCTTTGGGGGGTCTTTGAGATATTTTGAGGGATATAGAGGATTCAACATCCTCAAAAGAAAATAACGAATGATAATGAGTCAAAGATTGAGGGTCAGTCTGTCGGTCCCATGATAGTTGATAAGTCTCTAAGTAGGGGTTGTTCCACAGATTCAATTTTTGTGACGGATGATTTTCCAAAGATTCATAGAGAGACATCAGTTTTGGCAGTTCGAAGACAAAGAGGATATCAAGGTATGCAATAAACTAATCTTAGGTGGGTGCATCTCTATTTGCATAATTTTAGAGGAGTTTTGGGTCATCAATGACATAAACAATACATATTATGATCGGCTCGAGGATGAATGTGTACAAGGGAGTTACAATGTCAGACATGAATATGGACAGGTTTATGAGACTAAATCTCGAGGGAACCGCACCTTTCGCTTAGTTGGGCCAGTAAAGGGTGAAGAAGCTCGTCAGAACATGAGCATGTTCCGCTGGAAGATAGAAGACGGGGACATGCAGCCATAATTTATAGTAGGATTGGTCATCAAGGACTTCGGTCTTGGATACATTATTGATGTCGATAGGATCCTAATTTTTAAGGAGGTGCTACGCATGGCAATTAGCGTCGTAGTGGTCGAGGAGCAGGAGATGACAGAAAATGCAAAGCAACTCGGGGTGATCGAAGGTCAATGAGATGGGGGAGCAGGAACTATGTTACGGGACGACATGCATTGAGTCCAGTTGAGGAGCCATATGGTAAATATTTCTCATCATACTAGAAAGAAAGAATGTTGGGGTCCAGTCTGGATGTACAGGACCAAACTCGGTCAGAATTCGGTCATGACCGAGTTCGGCCCGAGCTTGGGATATTTAAAACAAAACATATTTGGCAGGGACCAATCAAACTCGATCCAAGTTTAGTTCGGTCGATGCTGAGTCAGTTCTGGCAACCGACATCTCTGTTTTAGGCACAAATTTGCATCAAATCTAATCTTTGACCAGATTTGGACATCTAAAAATGGTGTTGGGTAATTTTAGGTAGTTCCTATAACCTAAAATAGGTGGGCTATTTTAGGTAATGGGTTTCCTATTTTAGAAATTTCTATGACCAAAAATAGGATTTCTCAAATATATATATGGGTTGAGGGTGGAAGCACAAAGAATATAGCACAAGGTGGGGAACTCAGGGTGCTTTTCCACAGAAAATCTAATAGAAAGTCTATACTTTTTTCATAAGGCTCACTATACAAGACAACATGATAAGAAATTCTAATCAGGGAGTCATCATTTTCCTTCAGACAGAACGTTACGGGTAGGGTGAGTAATTCGAGTTATAATATTCTTATTTCTTCTTGATTTTGGACAGGGAGTTGAATCTTTGGGCAAATGATCCAACATAATTTATTCAATCTTGTAATTCTACTTGATGTTATATAGTTTAGGATTTGTCAAGGTAACGTAGTCACCAAACTTATATTGAGTTTTATCTGTCCTAGTTCTTGTGCTAGACGGGTGTTTGGTTATCTCAAGTGGGTTGACCTAGTTTCTGAGTACGATATCCTCTGGAAATGGCTCAAAATAAAATAACTCTAACTCAGAAAATTCCTCATCCTCAAAAGGTATCTCAAAATCCTGAGTGTTGGTTATGGTCTGATCCTCGACGAATACAATGTCCCTGCTTCTACAGAGCTTTTCTTCCACTGGTTTATAGAGTCTATAGCCAAACTCATCCTGACCATAGCTGACAATAATGCTTGCCTTATTTTTGGCTCAAGTTTGGATCTCTCTTCCTTCTGTACATGTACGAAGGCCTTCCACCTAAACATTCGAAGGTGACTGTATAACGGCTCATTGTCGTACCATACTTTATCAGACACATCACTATACAAAATAGGTTAAGTAGATAAGTTAATAACATATGCAATAGTATTGAGAGCCACACCCCAATAACTGCTTATTAAGTTTACTCGTGATAGCAAATATCGTACCCTCTCTATCAATGTACTATTCATGTGCTTTATTATACCATTGAGCTAAAGTATCTTTGACGAAGTCTTCTGGTGTCATATCCCTTGTCCTTTGAAATACACATTAAAGGGACCAATGTATTCGCCTCCATTGTCGGACCGAACACACTTCAGCTTTTTGGCCGTCTTCCTTTCAATAGAGGCATGAAACTCATTGAAAGTAGGTAACACCTGATCCTTGGTCTTTAAAGCGTAGGCCTAAATTTTCTTGGAATAGTCATCAATGAAAATCATAAAATAAGAAGTACTACCAATATATATATTTTTACCTTCATAGGACCGTATACATCCGAGTGAACCAACTCGAGCAACGTCGGCTTCCTTGAACTTGGGTGACTTTTGAAAGACACTATATTTGCTTTCCAGAAATGTACTGCGTGCATCTCTCCAATTTTATAGACTTAAATGCCAGAATCACTTTTTTGTTCAACAAGTATCTTATTCCCTTCTCGCTGATATGGCTTAGCCGTCTGTCCCATAACTAGGTAGATGCATCACTGACTGCGTTTACCTCATGTGCCTCATCTACGCTGTCTTCCATATAATAAAGACCGTACTTCTTGCTTCCTTTGGAAATTACCATTGAACCCCAGTAATGCTTCCATTGACCATTCTCAAAGAGATAGAAGAATCCATCATCCAACCTTCCAACCGACATCGGGTTAAAATAGATTTTGGGGAAATGATCAACATCTTTGAGAACAAAAATTGCACCTACCTTCTTTCTCAAATGAACATCTCCAATAAAAATAGCTTTTGACACATCTCCGTTGCCTATTTTCAATACTCCTTAGTCTCATGTTGTGTAGGTAGCAAACAGTGTCTTGTTGTGAGATACGTACATTGAAGCCCCTGTGTCCACCAGCTACGAATTGTTATCGTAGGCGAGGTCCATGTATACCTCATTACCTACAATAATCAGATCACCTCCATGTGATGAGGTACTGCTGTATTGTTCTTACTCGGCTTCCCTTTGTCGCCCTTACTCTATCATTTCCAAGCAAAATACTTTCTTGACGTGACCCTTCTTGCCATAATTGTAGCACTCAGATTCCTTATTATTTCAGAAAGAAAAGTTTATACGAAACTTTTGCATTACAAACTAATGCAAAGAAAGAAAAGTACAAAAGATCCTAAACATGAATCTAAGTACAGTTGATTCTGGGGAAGTATAGATGTAGAGATTTGATCTGCGAATGATCACTTTACTCCTTGGACCACATGACGACGAAAAAATGCAGAGAATGCTGTGAACAACTTGGAGAGTTGAACAATAAGAAAGCTTTGTCAACAACGACACGTGAAGCTTCTATTATCCTCCTTCGGTTCTTGAATTTCAAAGACTTGAAAATTTTAGCCCATTTCTCTATCTCTCTGTATTTGTCCTCTCCCTAAGTACCGATCTTGTATTTGTAGAGTATAGGAGCGATTATGACGTGTGCGCGCACTTTGGACAGTCTGTACTATTTTACCATTGTTTGCACACTTTTGGTAGACTAACACCACACGTTCTGAAAGAGTGGGTGCATAACTCGCTGCCATCTTGACACATAGTTTCCTATATGAGGAAAGCATAGGTCATAGAGGATAGTTATTTGTATACTTTTTATGAGAAGTATGCCATGTAAGGCACACACTCATAACTGCTCACTGTCAGTTAGGATAGTATGCGCACTTTTAAAGTGGTTTGGCGACTGGCCTACTTTTAGAAAGATTGGCTATACAAGCGCTCTTTTGAAGAATTAGCCGTGATGATGCACTTTTGATAAAATTGGCCGTGTTGGGGCACTTTTTTAGAAGTTGGCACAACAACGCACTTTTGAAGAAATTGGCTAAACGACGTACTTTTAAAGAAATTGTCTCAACATCTGTGTCGCTAAATGACAACCTGGGTCTGCGTGCCGCAACCCAGCTGTAATGTTGAATTCTGACTCTTCAGGTTTCTGTTCCAGCTAGTCAGATTCATAACATTTAGTGCTCGAAGGGGAAAGCAGACATGCAAATTATACGTCTGTCTGCACTAATGAAAGCAACTTGAAAGTGTACACTTTCTGTTCTTTGAATAGTGTGCCACCCTTTGAAACAAGTAGAAAGTGTCCATCCTCTAAAATAGAGATAAAGTGCGCCATTCTTCCTCTGTTAAGTTTATTTGTAGAAATTTGTGCTATCTTCAAGAGGCATATTTTTATGCTTCTACAAGATTTCCTTCAAAGTTTTTGAATTTGTTCAAATGAATTCAAAATACTTTGAATTAGAAGCATAAAATTTGTTGAGATATTTATGCATGCACTCAGGGCAGAATCCCAACAATTTTGCTGACGTGGTGGTAGATTTGACATGCACGTATCTTGTCAATTTAGTTTTGACTTGTTCCTTAGTTTGATGCGGTCTTTAAGGAGATGCAGGCCACTTTTAAGGAGATGCAGGCAGCTTTTTCAGGAATAATTTTTTAGAGCAATGCCACACTTGGCATGTCTTCTCCTATAAATAGGAGAAATTTTTACTAACACTCTTAGACTTATCTCCTTCTTGCTATGAGACTTGAGTATGGTTATTGTTAAGTGTGAGTCTAAGAAGATGACCGAAATAGCACGACGCCACTAGCTTTGCTAGCCACCGAGAAGAAGCAAGAGGAGACGCTTCTCAACGATGGGTGAGAGACTCGTCTGTCGATCGTTGTCGTTGAGCTCTTTGTGTGGTGGAGCATAAAAGGATATCATAGGCTTTGTCATTCATGTTAAACTGATAAATTGCCCATAAGACTGTCCATTGTCTTCAAACCCAGCTCGCTGGAATTACTCTCTTAACATAGCCCCTGTGTTGATTACAGGATTGGGATTGGAATCCCAACCGAGACTTCTAGCGGTGGCGCTAGATGGCGATAGCAGAACATCTTCCATTGACTCACCATATCCTCTTTTAAGTCATGACAGAAATGGGTCCATGTTAATTTAAACAGGTCCAGTCCTTTGTATCATCCTCGCTTGTCCATAGCATATATTTCATTTTCCTGTACTGTGGTTTGCACTGAGGAGCTCATTTATTTTGTGCCTTAATTTATTTGCATCGGGAGCAGATGGAACACAGAGATGGGGATGGCTCTGTGATATATCTCTATCATATAAAAATCCGGATGTAATAGATTTCCATATGTATAATCATAATTTTTAGAATAAAATTCTAGGTATATAGATCTCCATCATATATAATCATGATTAAGTTCTAATACAATTTTACCTTGACTTTATTGTAATTTGCCTTTGCTCATATGGGTTGTGATCATAGGTCTCCTTACGGTAAGTACAAATTCACTGACCAGGAATATTCTTTCCTTAACTTTTCGATTGAAAGCTCTGAAAATACGTGCTTGGTATAGCTCAATACGCTGTTGAGTGTGCAAGCGCTTTTCATCCAAGGATTGTAACTCTTGAAGTCTCAAACGATCATTATTCTCTATTGTAAGCTCATTAGCAATAGCTATCCTGAGAGAAGGAATCTTGATCTCGAGTGGAAGGGTCTGCTTCACATTCGTAGACCAAAGAGAATGGTGTACAACCAGTTGAAGTTTAAACTCTTGTACGATAAGCCCATAAATACTCCCCGAGTTTCTCATTCCAATCGCATTTGTTGGATGAGACAAACTTTTTAAGGAGTTTGATTATAGTCTTGTTGAAGGATTTCGCTAAGCCATTGGCTGCTGGATTATAGCCCGTAGATGCTATATTCTGGATTCGATTATTGTCACAAAATTGATAAAATGCTTGACTGACGAATTATGGCCTATTATCATGTATTATCCTCTGGGGAACACCGAAAGGATAGATAGCATGGTATTTGATAAAGTTAATTATGTTAGACATCTTAAATTCGATGAGCGAGACATTTTTTTCTATAAGTAATCGGTTATTGCAAGTATAAATCGATGTCCTCTAGAAGAAGATGGGCTGATCAGACTAATAACATCCATTCCCCAAGCTTCAAAAGGCCAGGAGACAGCTGTAGGGTATAAAAACTTTGTTGGTTGGTGGATAAAATCAGTATAGAATTGGCATGACTTGTATTTACGAGCATAATCTATGGCATCTGCCACCATAGTGGGCCAATAATAATCCATTCTCCTGAGACGGCCTTGTAATTTAGGACCTGGCTAATGTGCTCCACAGATGTCATCATGAGCTTCACGGAGTGATTGTCTTGGTTTAGGGTTGGAAAGACAACGTAGCAACAATCCCTCATAAGAACGACGAAATAATATTTTGGATGAGGCGTCATAATAGAATCGGAGTGAAAGTCTTTTAATAGAAGTGGATTCTTTTAGATTTCTGGAAGAATCCTATAAGCAGCGTAGTCTATAAAAGGGTCTCTCCAATCTTTATCCATGAAAGTTGACTTTATGACGTAACTCTGTTCAACTTGCAAGTTATTTTTTGTACAGAATAATTTACATCATGTTAGCATAATTGAGTGTCGTCTCTTTGGTGGAACGACCAATGATCCTGCTAGGTCGACCAAAACATCTGCTACCATATTCTGTAACCGAGGCACATGTTCGATGAAGAATCCTTTGAAAGTAAAAGCCAGTTCGATTGCTGCTTGATGATAAGGGATGAGGTCTTTATGCCGAACCTCGTACTCTTCTCTTCTCTGATTGACTATCATCTTGGAATCTCCGTAAGCTTCAAGATATTCTATGTCCAATTCTTTAGCTAATTAGAGACCAATGAGTAGAGCATTGTATTCTGCCATATTATTGCAATATGGTTAATTAAGAGAATATGCTCGATGAATGAGTAGTTTGTCAGGAGATATTATGACTATGCCAACTTTAGCTACTATATTGCCTTTGGGTTCTATTCTTGATGCGTCATCAAATAATAGTTGTTAGGTGTCATCTCCCATTGCCATACTAGACTTTAAGACTTCATCTGGGATATCATCGTACAGTTTGAAAGTTTTCGGTACAGGATGAGCTACCAGGAAATCATCTAGCGCTTGACCCTTTACTGCTTTTTATAGGACATATAACATGTCAGAAGGTAATAACAACATTTTCCATGTGGCTAAACGAGAATTGAGTGTGCTTGGCTTAGTCATCAATATCCGGAGATAATTTACTCTGGATATGACATAAATGGTTTGAACTGACAAGTAATGTCGTATCTTCTGGATAGAAAATATCAAGACGAGGCATTCTTTTTCCACTAGATTGTATCGATATTCAGTGCCGACTATCATGCGACTGAGATACTAAATTACCTGTTCATGTCCTTCGTTACTCTTCTGTATAAGAAGAGCTCCTAGGGAGTGATTCATTGCTCGAACATACAACAAAATAGGTTTTCCTACGAACGTAGACACCAGAACTGGTGGATTTGTTAAATATTGTTTGATATCGTTAAATGCTTGTTGACATGCTCCGTTCTAAACAAATGATACGCCTTTCTTTATTAATTGAGTGAAGGGTTGGTATCGTCCCGAAAGATTGGAGATGAATCTCTTAATGTATGTTAGACAGTCTTGTATACCACAAAGTTCTTTGAGATTACGTGGAGGATGAATTTCGAGGATAGTTTTAATTTTATCAGGGTTAATGTGAATACCTTTGAAAGTTATAACAAATCCGAGGAACATGCCACTGGAGACTCCTAGAAAAGATTTAGTTGGATTCATCTTCAATTGGTGGTGGTACATCAATTCGAACACAGTCTTCAAATCTTGAAGGTGATCATCTTTAAGATGGCTCTTGACATCAATATCTTCTACGTAGTATTCTACTATTTTTCGTAAATGCTTGTAGAAAATTGTACTCATGGCTCGTTGATACATTGCACCCGTATTCTTTAAGCCGAATGGCATGACTGTATAACAATAAACTCCTAATGGTGTACGAAAAGAAGTATATTTTTTGTCATTAGGTGACATCTTAATTTGATTTTATTCAGATAATCTATCCATAAAGGACATACGTTCGAATTTGCATATATTATCGATCATGACATATATGATGGGAAGAGAAAATTCATCTTTTGGACATGCCAAGTTCAGATTTTGATAATCTACGCAGACCCGAACCTTTCCATTTTGTCATGACTGGAACGACATTGGCTACCCAGTCAAGATATTGCTCTTCTCGAACGAAGCCACATGCTACGAGTTTCTTGACTTTTGCTTCAATTGCATCCATCATATCTGGACGGAATCGTTGTTGCTGCTGCTGCTTCACCGGTTTAGCATTTGGAAGAATATTGAGCTTGTGTATGGCTATTTGAGGATCTAGACCAAGCATATTCTCGTAAATACAGGCAAAGACATCGATATACTCCTTTATTAGCTGGAGTAAAGCATATTGATCTTCTCCCGAAAGACTCTTGCTAATAAAGATTGGTCTTGGAGAAGATTCTTCTCCAACATCAATTTGAACTATTTCATCCTCTATAGATGGTTCATGTTTCTCAAACCGAAGCTCTCATTGAGTATCCATTTTTTGTGCCTATAGATCGTTCTCGAATGGTTTTAATAGTTCAACGTCTTTATCATCTGGGGCAGTTGACACCATATATACAGAGAAATCCTGTTTGAATACGTCACCCATGCTTTCATTAGAATCCCATAATGACGAGTCAGAGAAATGAGAATGCATCTCTTCTTCCAATTCTGAACTTTCAGGGCTTATTGGTAGTGTATCCCAAACCATGACCAGTCCGCTGGTAGTATATTTCCGGCATGCATTTTTGGAGAGAGTGACTTATATGAGTTAGTATGCCTTTTCCATAATTTAGTCCCAAATCAGATTTTAAGTAATAGCTTATCCCTTGCATAATGTTCTTGGCTAGTTGGCTGTAACGATACAGTTGTATCTTCCTAATATCCTCGTCAGAATTATTAGTCTATATGTCTCTTTTGTTTCTAGTTTTGCCAAAAATTATCTGACGTTGCTTATCTTGTCTTGCTAGAACTATAAAGTACGCATCCTCATATTGTTCATATAATGAACTATATTGAAATGGAGATGCCACATGTATAGACAGAGGTTCGTATAGATGAAAAGCCTATAAGAATTTTTTAGCAAAGGGTTCAACATCAACGTAGTGTGAAGTAGTATATTCTTTATTCATAAAATACAAGATTTCTTCATCTTTCACATAGTCAGCAAAATCTTCAGCCTTGACAGGAGGATTGGCAAGATTGATGACTAGGGGCTTATTTACTGAAGTTGGTTGCTTGTTATGACAAAGGTCAATAACAAGGGGCTCATTCTCTAGTGTCGGCTGTTCATTGCATCGAAGGTTGATGACCAATGGAGGTAATTTGTGCATATTGATGTCGAGAGGTTTCGAAGGAGTTGGACGAGTAGTACGTTATTTGACTCAGATTATCAATGTTCTTCTTTTGGGGTGTCTTCAGCGTCATCACTAGCTTGATTAGCTTCTTCTTTCATATACTCCGATGTATAGAGTACATAGTCAGCTAAATATGATTCGACACCTTTGAATGAGTTGAGGTTAACTACCTCTGTTTTGACTTCTCCCCTACTGTTCACATATTTGAAGTATTGATGAAGGGTGAAGGGTACAATTTTATGCTTGTGTATCCATGGTCGTCCCAGTAAAACGTTATAGGATACGTCAAAGTCAATCATAGCATGTGACATCAGTACACAGATTACCTATATAAACGAAAGAAATTGAAACTAGGTTTATACGAAACCCTTTCTTTGGTTTACAAACAAGAAAAAGAAGTACAATTAATCCTATACGAGGATGTTAAGTACAAAAATTTGATTCTGGGGAAATATTGCTATAGGAGTCTGATCTGCGGTCGATCACTTTGTCCCTTGGACCACACAATGACGAAGAAGTGCTGTAGAAGACGAAAAAGAAGCTTCAAAGACTGTAGGAGGGATTGAACTCTCCTTGCCAAAACACTCTCTGGATATACTCTCTTTTCTTGAAAAATCCTCGACTTTCCACCTTTTTCTTCGACTCTTCGACCTTGGACCTCCGTGGCCGGAGGTCTCTATTTATAGAGTTCAGCTACAGTCGGCATAGAAACCGAACAGCGGAGAGAGCTGCACCTTTTATCCGGCGGTTATAATAATTGCTACCCACGTATGAATGATCTCTTGAATTGGCATGTGACGCGTGTCCCATTATGAGGTAATGCGTATAATCGCTCATCAAAGATCACGGCATGCAAGCCACATAGATAACTGCCCCTCGCGTAGAGATGGTTGGCATAAATGCCAAATAACTGTCTCGTTGGCGTAAAAGCCAAATAGCTGTTCTGATGGCTTAAAAGCCAAGTAGGCGTAGAAGCCAAATAGTTGTCAAGTTGGCGTAGAAGCCAAAATAGATGTCATGTTGGCGTAGAAGCCAAGTATCTGTCATGTTGGCGTAGAAGCCAAATTCTACGTAAAGCTTGATGCTGCATGGATAGGTAACCAGCGTAAAGATAGCCAGTTATCCTTCTTTGACTGAGGTTTTGAGCGTGTTCTGGCACAGATAGACTTACCATGCACCTTTGCAAATATAGCCTGAGTTGGCGTATTTTGAGGAGATAGCATACGGCGTACTCCTATAGTTGAAAATAGCCAGGTCGGTGTACTTCAAGGAGATAGCGTACAGCATGCTCCTATAGCTGAAAATAGCATGGTTGGCGTAATGTGCGTGGATGGTGATATGGACATATTAGCCCTAATTATAGCTCACCCAGTCGTTAAAAGTAGAACCAAATCTCATGCATTAAATGCAGAGATCTGCCCCCATCTCGCAAATTAATTGCAGAGATGTGGCTCGAGTTCTGTACAAAGAATAGTTTTTGACGTGGCTCACCCAGTCGTTAAAAGTAGAACCAAATCTCATGCATTAAATGCAGAGATCTGCCCCCATCTCGCGCATTAATTGCAGAGACGTACCTCGAGTTCTGTACGAAGAACAGCTTTTGACGTGGCTGTTGGTTTTGTCTCATCCTGAGCGTAAAGCTCATATCTGCCTGTGTAGAACAGGTAGCGTATTCCTTGAATGCTTAAACGACGTCTTATATCAAGGGTTATGTCACTAGACGACAGTCTGGAGTTATGTGCAGAGTCATCATTACAGCCATCCTCTCGATCACCGCGCAGTACTCTTTGTCAGGAGTCAGGTTCACTGCTTCCACTGACAGGTTCATTCGAGGAATACGAAGAGTTCCTCGTACAACTTCCCGCTGCATTAAAAGTAGACAGATTTTACGCCGAAGTGGCGATGTGGTAACCTTTTTACGCCGAAGCAGTCTGGAAATACTGTATTACGCGGGTTATTTTGGAGCTATGTTTTACGCTGAAATAGCGTTGAAGCTCTGTTGTACGCCAATGGCTCTAAAGTTATGTTTTATGCCACCCAGTGCTGGAGCTCTATTTTACGCGGGCTTCCTACATGTCGAGGGTTTTACGCGTATGATTCTCCAGCGTATTTTTCATGCTTCTACAAGACCCCCTACAAAGTTTTCAAATTCCTCGTAATTTAAAACACTTTGAATGAAGAATGAAACGGTCAAGTTTGACTCATTCCGCGAGGCTGATTTCTCGACAAATTTTTAGGAGTTTGTTGGGATTCGATGTGTTCTTCTCTGCCTATATAAAGGCGAATGGGTTAACCAGTTTTTTCCACTCTTCCTTCACCACAAAGAGATAGTTGCCGAGCTTCGTCGGGTTGACTTGAGGAAGAAGAAGATCATGTTCTTCCCGCATGTAAGGAGCCATAAAAAGAGGCACCTTCGAGCAAATATTCTCTGCAACGATGGATCATGGAAGGATATCATAGCTTTCTTTGCTCGGGATGATCAGCAATTTTATATGGCGATTCTTCCAGGAGAGAGGAATGGTCTCATTTGGCCACACAGCTTGCAAGCTGTATTTTCTCCCATCATGGCGCTAGACGAAGGCAGACAACTTGGCCCTGTCTTCTAGTATTGAGTTGGGTCTGAACCCCCAACACAATTTCTAGGGCATGCCTGTTATTGCTTATGGAGGGTGGGCTTGCAAAATTGATACATACCCAATTCTGTATCCTCCCTCCATTAATCATTTTCTTGTTAATCGGCTGCGAAAGCTGATTAACTGCTGTAGAAGACGAAAAAGATCTACACCAATATGAGAACCTGGCAAAACAGATTCTTGGTGTGATCTTAAATGAAAATGAGAAACCCTTTGTAGAAAAAGGATTTTTATCATATGTAATCATGATTTAATAGAATTGTCTTCTTTTACGCATCTGATGATTTGCCATATTTGCTGTGAGGAAGTCTGAATAGTGTGCAACTTCGGCATGTCTGAATAATTTTACGCCGACTCCGATAAAAGAGTATCTGATCTCATCCCATCTTTTACGCGTAGCAGAAGACGCGTAGAAAACTCCTTAGCATTTAAGTCGAAGATCCAAACTGTCATGCTGTTTTTGGACGAGGAGTCGCGTAGAATTCTGAACTGTCACTTCTCTGATACTAAGAATTCTTGTTCAGACCGTCATCTTCAAGAATGGTTTCCCGAAAATCCTTTTTAAAAAGGCGAGAAATTTCTGTCGACCAAGCCATACTTGAACTTTTTGTAAAGTATACTGATTGGACTTTGGATGAACTTCCAAATGACCCAAGAAGAAGAGTCGTCTTCAATGCTGAACTCTGCATATTTCAGGCACTTAGAATGTTTTGTAGCAAAGAAGGAGTATCTTCTGCGTAAACCCTTGTAATTGGCCGTCTTTATCTTTCGAGCGTAGAATCGTAGATTTGTAGCCTCTGAGCGTAAAAAGCTTCCGAGCGTGAAATCATAGATTTGTAGTCTCTGAGCGTAAAATCGTAGGTTTGTAGCCTCTTGAGCGTAAAAGCTCATGAGCGTAAAAGCATCTGAGCGTAAAACCATAGACTTATAGCTTCTAAGCGTAAAACCATAGATTTGTAGCCTCTCGAGCGTAAAAGTTCTTTAGCGTAAAATCATAGATCTACTCTGTGCGTAAAATCTGGATCCACTAACTGTCCGTCTTCCCTAAATGATAGGCTGACGTGGTCCCAAAGCATAACCGAATATTAAATATCGAATTTGGTTAGGGATTCGAAGAGTTATCCAAACTCTATAAATAGCCCAAGGTCCTGAGAGAGAAAACTTTTATCTGTCTTCACAAAACCCTTGCTTTCTAAGAACCCTTCTTCTTCGTCTCTTTCTTGAGAACTCAGAATCGCCATGGAACCTAAACAAACTTCCACTGCTAAGGAAAAGAAGGTCGCTTCCTCTTTCTGCTCCACTGCTCAAGCACGAGCAACTCCCATTAGGCCGAATGAGCCTCGATCGGAACGCAGCGCTCCGCCGTCGAGCTGTGCTCTGGATATTACAGGTAAAGTCTTTGGGAGAAAAAATCCTTCGCACACGTTGTACGTACATGAGCAAGGTCATTTTTTGTAGTGAGAGCCTCTTCGAGGAGGATGATGTACTGAGATATTTTATTGTTACGCGCACATTCCTAATGTGTCGGCATAAAAACTCTATATTTTTGTAGTCTGGCATAAAAACTCAGACTATCGAAATTTTGGAGTAGAACTGCAAACTTTGAATTTTACGCGCTGGATATGAATTCCGGCGTAAAAAAATTCCAATTTTGTCAATCTGGCATAAAAGCTCAGACTGTTAGATTTTGGTGTCTACTACCAACCTTGAATTTTATACCTTGGAAATGAGTTCTAGCGTATGACTCAAATTTTTGCAGTTCTGGCATAAAAGCTCAGACTAATAATCTTTGGCGTAAACCGCAAGAGTGTATCGTCTAGTGTAGGAACTGACTTGTTTTCTTGCATTTTTGTAGTGGACTTGCATATTTCTCCTTTGGCTGAAGTTATGGGCTCTAATGCCGGGATATTGAGCTCAAACTATTTGGAGGACTTGTCCCATGTGACATTCTGTAAAGCCCCCTTCCTAGAAAATCGTAAATACCTTTTTATTTATTAACTATTAATTAAATTATAGTAATTAGAGCTAAATAGGAGAAATAGATTTTTAATAATTTTTATGTTAGGTGTTCGGGCACTTAGAGGACTTGTGGGACCATCAGGAATTTTTCGGATTTTATTCCATGTAGGAGACCCCTTGAGCAGTTGCTAGCCTAACGATGTGCAATACCCTATTATATAAATTTTCTTATGAGTATATATATATATATATGTATATACAAATCTATATATATGTATATATATATATTTAAAGAAAGAAAAAGAATTAATATAATAATAATAGTAATAATATTAATCAACCACTTACTACTATACTTCAACTACTACTTGAACCATTCCTAGCAACCCACTTGCAGCAACTTTAATCCTGGCTTGTTGTGAAACCCTTCCGTCCACACATTGGCATAATTCACCCAGGGAGCCCGCTAGCAACGTAATTGCTACAACGGCTTCACCCAAACCCGCCTCCATCCGATCCCTCTCTCTTCCCTAATATATATAATATATATATATAATTCTCTCTCAAAACCCTAACCTAAAATCCCAGACTTCCTCTTCCCATCTAGAGCCGTCACCACAGCCAGAGAAGCCTCCCCAAGCCATCCAACCATCCCGTCGACGCCGACATCGCGAACTGCAGTCTCCCACTCGAGGCACCTTCGCTCCGGCGCGTTTTTCCGTTGACTCGCTCGACCAAACGCAGATCCGTTTTCATAGGTATGATCTTCCCTTAACCCTCTAAAATATCTGTTTTATAGTCAACCTCAGAAAATGTGTGCCCCTAGGTGAAAAACAGCGTCCAAAGTGGACGGACAGACGGAATTCTGCAATCGCAGAATTCCAGAATGACCACTTATATTGCCGAGTTCGTATCTCCCACCACAGAGATCCGAATTTGGTGATTCTTTTTGATACCTGTAGATTACATGACCTACTTTATTTTCTGTATAATAACTTTGTGCTATTAGTTGCTGTGGACAAAATTATAGTCGTCACAAAACTGCGCGCACCCACTTTTTCCGGTTTTCTAAAAGTGGGAGATCGGAGCGCGCCCCGCCAAACTGGACCGCCCCGCCGTGTGCCAAGTGTACCGAATGGTGCACGCAGCATAATCGGACACGTAAAAATTCGTGGGAACTGATTTGGACGCGTGTGCGCGCCGGAATCAGGCCGTATCCGCGAACACAATCCGTGTCGCCACTTTTGTGGAACTCGCGAGTATTTTGTGCACGCTTGTCATATAGCGACGAAACTTGCGCCACTTGACTCGTGGTAACACGCTGGTCCTGTGACCCAATTTTCACGCATTTCTGAGACGGTTGACCAGATCGCCAATTGGCGGGCCCCACAGTTGACTTTTTGGACCAAATTATGTTCGGCTCATCGGAATCCAAATTTGGACATACCGTTGGGATCGTATTGACATTTAGAGTTGTTTGACCCATAGTTTGTCCCATTTAGAGACTGTTACCCTCGGCACGCTTTTCGGTGCAAAGTGGGCCCACCTATGGACCCCGCTTTAATCCGAAAATGACCTTTTTGCCCCTGTGTCCAAATTGGACGTAAGGACAGGCATTTCCAACTATTTGACATCTTCTGAGACTGTTGGTGATATTTATTACAGCTTTCGGAGTAGTACCTACCGGATCCACAGATACCAGGACGACAGTTGATATTCAAACATCAGGCAAGTGTACCTTGCCAAACTCTACAGTATTGTTATATATATTCCTTGCTTTATCATAGTGTTGTGCATGCTCAACCTAGGACCGTGTGACGTACTTAGCGTCCGATTATCAGTCGGGTGCCGACACTGTGCGCAGTGTTGGGTACGGTCATCTAGAGATGGACATTCGTGACACTTTATTTTCGTACTTGTCTTATCAAGTACCATATGACCCAGGACACTTGACACTATTCATGAGACAGGATTTTCCCGAGATATTCGTGGTGATTCTGTATAGGATACAGGACATGGACATTATACTCTTAGATACTTATGACTTGTTGCATTAGCTATGATCCCGCTTGACATGGACATGAGACGTTATGGTCATGATATGCGTGATTACATTGGGTGGGGAGAGACACACAGGCCACAGGTTGATTTTATATATTATGACAGCGTCTCAGTCTTTCTCTGAGCTAGACGACTGCTGGCGTCTCAGTCTCACGCTGAGCTAGACGACCACATGATATCACTACTACCGGCTCCCCGACACAGAGCTTGTAGTGGCTTCAGCCTGAGTTCTAGTGCTGCTCTCATATTGCATATCACTTAGATGGTTACATATTTACCCTATTGCTTTATCTATTTCATTATCTGCTGCACTGCATTTATTTTGGCATGAGCTTTCTTGTACCTTGCTATGTCCCCTGAGGACCTGGATCCGGATTATGTCCCCAGATATTGTAGACGAGATCTACCCAGAGTTGTACAGTACAGGAGCATTAGCAGAAGCAGGTGCCTACATTGGAGCAGTGCCAGGACCAGAGGGCGGGATCGTACCAGAGGACTTCTCCTGGGTATTGGTTTGAGATACTCATTTACTTCTGTTCCTATTTACTTTACTTCCAGTCTATTGCATTATTGTATTAGACTTGTTCTCGGATTGTTCTCCGAGACTCTTTATTGAGATATGCTAGATTATATTTACTTGCATTATTCTGGCATTTGATCTGTGATTATCTGTTGTGGATGAGATTAGTATAGACTGAGACATGTATTATTGGACCTGCTTATTGTTATATTACAGCTTAAGTATGCCCTGATGGATCCATTAAATTGGGTTGTCCATCGGTGCGTACTGCTGGCCATTATCACGCGTCTGGTCCCTCGGCATTTTGGGACTGGGGCGTGACATGGTTTTTGTGGTGGCCCATGCAGGTCAACGACTAAATTGTTCGGTTTCAACTTAGGGACCGAGCAAGCCTGCAATAAGAATAGGATAAGTTTTTAGGAATCTTATCCACTTGCTTGAAACGTTCTTGATATCTATATCAGATTCGAATTTAATTCTTGACTTACATCCTGCCTTGATTTCTGTGCGCCTCTTATCATTTATTTTGGTTACAGAGTTATGGATTCACAAGCAAACGACGAGACACCTGCAATATCACCACGAGATGCTTTGGTAACCAATGAAGAGGAAGTAACACCAGTAGAAGAAGGTCAAACAGCTCAACAACACGGTCAAGCAAGTTGGCCTGCCACGAGAATCCAGCAAGACGATGTTCCACCATCGACGCAGTTTGCCCCACCGATGCCTACCCTTCCACAAGGGCAGGCCATAGACGGACAACAGATGTTCCAAATGATCTATGCAATAATGCAAGCTCAACAAGAGGCTTTGAGTCGCAGCCTAGCAATCGCACTAGAGCAGGCAGATTTACCAGCACGACGGCCAACGACGGGCTCTATTTCCGATTTTCGCCAGCTGAAGCCCCGTACCTTCTCAGGAAAGGAAGAGCCCACAGAAGTTCATGAGTGGCTCACCAACACACAACATCAATTAGAAGCAGCTGAGCTTCCAAAGGAACGTTGGATGACTGCCGTCAGAATGCAGTTGACGGACAATGCCCATCACTGGTGGCTATCTGAGGAGACACGGCTCGGACCAGACCGAGTCACTTGGGAAGAGTTCTCTAGACTTTTTCAGGAGATGTACATACCAGCCATCGCTCGATCAGAACTTCGCGACAAGTTCAATAGCCTTACTCAAGACAATCTGACAGTGGAAGAATACAACGCAGAATTTATTCGTCTAAGTCGCTTTGCCCCAACCCTGATCCCGACAGAAGAAGAGAAGGCCGAGAAGTTCTTCGACGGACTAAACATTGAGCTACAGAAATTGATCGGATCCGTCGTACCTACTTCTTACTCAGACATCCTTGCTGCAGCCAGACGCATGGAGCGTGTCATCAGGAGAGAGACCAGTCTGAAGCGATCATCCACATCAGCACCCGCCGGAGCACCACAGGAAGAAGCTACAAAGAGACCTCACGTGCATCAGCCATCAGAAGCATCTCCACAGTCTCTACCTATCTGTCAATATTGTCGCAAACGAGGCCATATTGAGGACGAGTGCAGACGAAAAAGGAAAGTATGTTTAGCTTGCGGATCCAGTCAGCATTCATTGAGGGAATGCCCCGAACGTCGAGACAGAGAACCAATGGTTAACCAACAAGAAGTACCAGTACCAAGGCCAGCCTATCCAGCATTGGGAGCACTGCAAACGGAAGTTGAAGGAGTCATACCACCGCCTCCAGGAGGGTACCAGCCGAGGCCACCTTTGATACCACAAGCCACACTCTTCCAGCAGGCTCAACAGCAGCAGAGGAATCAACTACAAGAACGTGAACAAGCTTTCGCGATGACTTCGGAGGACGCGCAGACCCATGGAGTAGCTAATGCGCGTAACTTTTCGTAGTTTTCTATTTCTAGATTTGTTTTATCTCGTGCATATTGGTTCGTGACCTCAGACTTAACCTATGTAATTTTGAACTTACTTATAATTGATAACCGTAGAGATTATAGAGTCTTTTGTGATTGTGCTTATTTTGTGTTGTTTTGTGAACTTGAATTAAGTTGAACCTCTTTTCATCATCATCTAGCGTACTTCTAATTGTTGAACTACCTTGACTTATGCTGCTAATATAGCCTAGTTTTGCAAGCTTATCCTTTTATCAAGCTTGATCATGACATCTGTATTATTGGACGCGTACACTAATACAGTTGTCTATTCAGAATCAGTGTATTATGGTCTGATCAACCTTAGTGCATTTTGGTTCGCTCTTCGCATGACTACTTCACGTGGATTGAGATATATAGTTGACTCGTATACTTGCCCTAGGCATGTCTGACATATCGTATCGGTTACATAACTGTACTAATACGAGCATGCGAACAAAGGATTACCAAAATAGGATTTCAATCCACAACTGTCTTGACAAATCCTATTTGAATTCGTTAAACGCCTTGAGCCTGATACTCCTGTTCAATTAACTCACCCTTGAACTCTTTATCATTGATCTTCGTCTTCCCTTATTTCGGAAGGACGAAACCTCGTGCTTGGTATAAGTTGATATATAGACAGTACTAGATATTACCCCACAGGCATGTCGCATTGTTGATGACCCTTTTATATATGATTAAGGACATATCATAGATGATATGTTGGTGTTAAAAACCTTGAGGATTCAACAACATAATTTGGGGCATAGCTTTCTTGGATGTATAGCCTTAGATGATAGATGGGTAAAATCTAAGTTGGGTAGAGACCGCAATGCTCACTTGAGAGAAATTCTTAGACTGTAATCAAGTGAGACTTGACAAAGAGAGCCCTACCCTAATTTAATTTCGAGGACGAAATTTTTATAAGTTGGGTAGAATGTAAAACCCCCTTCCTAGAAAATCGTAAATACCTTTTTATTTATTAACTATTAATTAAATTATAGTAATTAGAGCTAAATAGGAAAAATAGATTTTTAATAATTTTTATGTTAGGTGTTCGGGCACTTAGAGGACTTGTGGGACCATCAGGAATTTTTCGGATTTTATTCCATGTAGGAGACCCCTTGAGCAGTTGCTAGCCTAACGATGTGCAATACCCTATTATATAAATTTTCTTATGAGTATATATATATATATATGTATATACAAATCTATATATATGTATATATATATATTTAAAGAAAGAAAAAGAATTAATATAATAATAATAATAGTAATAATATTAATCAACCACTTACTACTATACTTCAACTACTACTTGAACCATTCCTAGCAACCCACTTGCAGCAACTTTAATCCTGGCTTGTTGTGAAACCCTTCCGTCCACACATTGGCATAATTCACCCAGGGAGCCCGCTAGCAACGTAATTGCTACAACGGCTTCACCCAAACCCGCCTCCATCCGATCCCTCTCTCTTCCCTAATATATATAATATATATATATATAATTCTCTCTCAAAACCCTAACCTAAAATCCCAGACTTCCTCTTCCCATCTAGAGCCGTCACCACAGCCAGAGAAGCCTCCCCAAGCCATCCAACCATCCCGTCGACGCCGACATCGCGAACTGCAGTCTCCCACTCGAGGCACCTTCGCTCCGGCGCGTTTTTCCGTTGACTCGCTTGACCAAACGCAGATCCGTTTTCATAGGTATGATCTTCCCTTAACCCTCTAAAATATCTGTTTTATAGTCAACCTCGGAAAATGTGTGCCCCTAGGTGAAAAACAGCGTCCAAAGTGGACGGACAGACGGAATTCTGCAATCGCAGAATTCCAGAATGACCACTTATATTGCCGAGTTCGTATCTCCCACCACAGAGATCCGAATTTGGTGATTCTTTTTGATACCTGTAGATTACATGACCTACTTTATTTTCTGTATAATAACTTTGTGCTATTAGTTGCTGTGGACAAAATTATAGTCGTCACAAAACTGCGCGCACCCACTTTTTCCGGTTTTCTAAAAGTGGGAGATCGGAGCGCGCCCCGCCAAACTGGACCGCCCCGCCGTGTGCCAAGTGTACCGAATGGTGCACGCAGCATAATCGGACACGTAAAAATTCGTGGGAACTGATTTGGACGCGTGTGCGCGCCGGAATCAGGCCGTATCCGCGAACACAATCCGTGTCGCCACTTTTGTGGAACTCGCGAGTATTTTGTGCACGCTTGTCATATAGCGACGAAACTTGTGCCACTGGACTCGTGGTAACACGCTGGTCCTGTGACCCAATTTTCACGCATTTCTAAGACGGTTGACCAGATCGCCAATTGGCGGGCCCCACAGTTGACTTTTTGGACCAAATTATGTTCGGCTCATCGGAATCCAAATTTGGACATACCGTTGGGATCGTATTGACATTTAGAGTTGTTTGACCCATAGTTTGTCCCATTTAGAGACTGTTACCCTCGGCACGCTTTTCGGTACAAAGTGGGCCCACCTGTGGACCCCGCTTTAATCCGAAAATGACCTTTTTGCCCCTGTGTCCAAATTGGACGTAAGGACATGCATTTCCAGCTATTTGACATCTTCTGAGACTGTTGGTGATATTTATTACAGCTTTCGGAGTAGTACCTACCGGATCCACAGATACCAGGACGACAGTTGATATTCAAACATCAGGCAAGTGTACCTTGCCAAACTCTACAGTATTGTTATATATATTCCTTGCTTTATCATAGTGTTGTGCATGCTCAACCTAGGACCGTGTGACGTACTTAGCGTCCGATTATCAGTCGGGTGCCGACACTGTGCGCAGTGTTGGGTACGGTCATCTAGAGATGGACATTCGTGACACTTTATTTTCGTACTTGTCTTATCAAGTACCATATGACCCAGGACACTTGACACTATTCATGAGACAGGATTTTCTTGAGATATTCGTGGTGATTCTGTATAGGATACAGGACATGGACATTATACTCTTAGATACTTATGACTTGTTGCATTAGCTATGATCCCGCTTGACATGGACATGAGACGTTATGGTCATGATATGCGTGATTACATTGGGTGGGGAGAGACACACAGGCCACAGGTTGATTTTATATATTATGACAGCGTCTCAGTCTTTCTCTGAGCTAGACGACTGCTGGCGTCTCAGTCTCACGCTGAGCTAGACGACCACATGATATCACTACTACCGGCTCCCCGACACAGAGCTTGTAGTGGCTTCAGCCTGAGTTCTAGTGCTGCTCTCATATTGCATATCACTTAGATGGTTACATATTTACCCTATTGCTTTATCTATTTCATTATTTGCTGCACTGCATTTATTTTGGCATGAGCTTTCTTGTACCTTGCTATGTCCCCTGAGGACCTGGATCCGGATTATGTCCCCAGATATTGTAGACGAGATCTACCCAGAGTTGTACAGTACAGGAGCATTAGCAGAAGCAGGTGCCTACATTGGAGCAGTGCCAGGACCAGAGGGCGGGATCGTACCAGAGGACTTCTCCTGGGTATTGGTTTGAGATACTCATTTACTTCTGTTCCTATTTACTTTACTTCCAGTCTATTGCATTATTGTATTAGACTTGTTCTCGGATTGTTCTCCGAGACTCTTTATTGAGATATGCTAGATTATATTTACTTGCATTATTCTGGCATTTGATCTGTGATTATCTGTTGTGGATGAGATTAGTATAGACTGAGACATGTATTATTGGACCTGCTTATTGTTATATTACAGCTTAAGTATGCCCTGATGGATCCATTAAATTGGGTTGTCCATCGGTGCGTACTGCTGGCCATTATCACGCGTCTGGTCCCTCGGCATTTTGGGACTGGGGCGTGACACATTCCCTACTTATGGAGCCAATTATCCTGAAGAAAGGGGAACCCTTATCTTGTCTCAGGCAGAACGCATGCTGTTGAGTATGATCAGTGGGGAGCCACTGACATATAAAGACAGGACGGAGTATAAGAAGCCAGGCTTCTTGTTTGGGGATGTTATCGACAAACGGTCCCAGACTAAACCCAAGAAGGAGGATTGGGTGTTTACTGCTGAGGGCACGGTCATGTATCTGCCCCGGATGCTCAGGGATTACCCTATCTCTGTGTTCTTCTACGCCACACATCCTAGGAAGATGTCATGGACCCTGACTCCCGATCTTTATGGCCGACCTGAAAAGATCTTATATAACAAGGAATACGACCGGGGGGCCTATATAAGCCGTCCTTCGGGCCCTGTTATGCCCTTTAGGGGATTGCTGCTGGGCAGTGTCCCGAGTTAGGACACTTCGCTGATCCAGCCGGTTCAGATATCGACCTTCTGTAATGACTTTATGGGGCAGGGAGGAATGTACCCCAGGGTCAACCCTCGGAACAGTGGATGGGTTAGCCCGGGGAATCTTCGATGGGCCAGTTTGACTGCCTGGGCCCTGAAGCACTTCCAAACGGAGCTGGAAAGTATTGGCTTGTTCGCGGCTGTGAACGCCATAAGTGTTGGGCTGCCTATGAACCCTAACTTGTTTTTAGCCTTGATGGAGCGATACAACTCACTCACTAGGACTTTTGCCACTCTGCTGGGTGAGTTGGGCTTAGCCCTTCATGAGATGGCAGAGATTTCAAGGCTGCCGATGGGGGACGCTCCTTATGAAGAGTATGTCCCTACAAACAGGGAGTTGAGGGATACAAACCCTCGGGCAGTGACAGTATATCAGGAGCTAATGTACCACTATCTTGCCTACACCACTTTCTACAAGGAGCCTTCTGACTTGGCTCACATCAACAAGTGGGCAACCTATCTCTTCTTCCACCAGGCCAGAAATATTATGCCGGATAAGGTGGTAGATAGCCGAGATAGGCCCTTGAACCTCCTGAGCATGCTTAATGCTAATACGGTCGATGACCTTATTGAAGACGCAGGGGCTCCAGATCATATTTTTGACGAGGACATAGAGGGTTACCCTGCAGGCACAAAAGCCTTCAGTTATATGAGACATTGTCGTAAGCCTCTGTCAAATGAAGCTCAATTGGCAGGCTTCCTCTCCGTCTGGCTTCGCCGCTGGGTAGTGCCTGGCATAGCGTATGCAGATCGCATCCATCGCAACACTTTATGACCAGCAGTACGTTTGGTATTCGGAGCAAGACTGGGCCTTCTTCCTGCTATGGTATGTAGAATACAAGCAGGGCTGAGGGCCCTTACTGATGGGCTGCTAGCTGATGATACGTAGCGTGAAAGCTTTCCCCCGAGTGGAATTAGCATTCATATACTTGATGGGATGGTTAATTCTTCACAACACCAGGGTGATGTCTTCCGGTCCTGCCAGCGGTTCGAGAAATAATATCTTGTTGAACTACAAGAATTTCTCTTGGAACGTGGCGACCGTCATAGATTGCCGGCGGGCGTTAAATGTTGCCCACAGCTGAAAGCCGTTCTGTATCGTCCCCCTATACATATCAATCAATAGGGGAATAAACTTAAGGATGGGGGCCATGGGAGGACCATTCTTTCTCCTGAAGCCTTCTATTGGTTGGTCTGTATTAGACCTTCCCATTTGTTGTACAGAAGCGATGACCACTGCTACCTGGAGCCTTATTTGCCCAATCGGTTCGCCAGGCAGTTTGGGTACGACTAGTTGCATGTAGGGAATGCCATTACCAGCTTCAAGTCCAAAGGTGGACTTATTGATGGAGCCAGAGGATGGCGGTACTTTATCACGGGCTATACTGGTGCAACTTTTGTTGTGCCCGCAACTTCTTTCTCTATGGAGTTGCGCATCCTGCACTCGTACGCGCAGTTCTATGCGTCCATCAATAGCTTCCATCACGATTTTGATGTGCATGGAAGTTTTAGGATGCCCTCCCATAGGTCTACTGCAAGGGAGAAGGTTCCGTCTATTTCCTCGGATGAGAATGAGGACACCGCCGGGGCAGACGAGTTCTTAACGACAATACCGAGAGGCGTAATAGCTCCGCCAGCTGAGCCTCTTGTTATCCCCCAGAAACGGAAGGCTTTTACTCCGAAAGAGCCTTCCCCTCGCAAGAAGAAGATTGCCAGAGGTCCGAAAAGGGCTTCCACCAGGGGGACTCCTAGGAGTGAGTCTGTCATTTCCCCTGTTGGGGATGATTCTTTGATTAGAGGTCCTTCGCCTTTTAGAGAGGGAACCTCCATAGTTCCGGCGGACAGTGTCGGAGATTCTTTGCTCGAGATCGCTGCTACTACTGCTTCTGGTAGTGCTACGAGATCGCCTCCGAGGCCGAGCATAATAAGATTCCATATACCTTTATCCAGACCAATAATGGGAGTAACCCCTACTTTGTTTGTAAGTATTTCCAGCAAGATTCTACCCGATGAGCCTTGAGTGGATCTTGGTGAAGACTGGGAAGACTACCCGCTAGTGTCAGTTGGTGCACCCTCTTCTCTAGGTATGATAGCTTGTCTAGCATCATTAAGAGATAATTTAGCTATTTAGGCTGCAGACGCGACATATATACCGTCGGCCATGGGTAAATATTGTCATTACGCCTTTTTTAGGAAAATTAACATCAAATTGATATTAACTAACTCTTATCTTCTTCAGGTGAAGACATCTCAGGGGAGGACGGAGTTGATGCAACCTTTGACTTTGTTGCAGATATTGCCGATGAAACGGCGGTGTTTGATATCGAAGAGGCATGATTTGAAGCTGCCGATCCTTCGTCTGCAATGTTATCGAGTGTCGTATCGCCAACAGCAGTCCAGATATCTTCAGAGGAGGATGAGCCCATCATCGTGACTGTGCCTCCTTCGTTGAGTACGCCAGCAACTTCAACCGTTGCTGGTGTTCATTCTTTTGTAGCGTCATCTGTAGAGGCAACGGCCGTGGCAACCTCCTCCACGGTCATTCCTGGAAGGAGATTTCCTGGTATCGCAGCCACTCCTAGTGTGCATCCGGTCTTCGATATGCTGATTGAACAATATACCAGCCTGTTCTACCTTAGTTTGAAGGAGTTAATTTCTATGGTGCTGGAGAAGAATATGAGCTTTGATAATCTGCTGACGTCCTCCCAGCTTGCGATAGCGCCGATCAGAAATTTCAACGACGCTGGAAGAGCTGATGCGCTGGAGCAAATAGTTAATGGTTTGGAACAACCCATTAACGAGTTTTTACAACTATCTCGAGGCAACGTCGATGATATAATTCAGGCCGAGTATGACTCCTTGACTGCGAAGCTTGCTGAGCAGATGGAATGCTTTGACAAATCTATCCAGGCACAACAGCAGGAGATGGATAAATAGCGGACCGTCTTGGAGGAGGTTATTCCTCAGCTAACCCAGTGCGAGGCCGAACATAAGGGAAATGAAGTGAGGGTCCGTAAATTGGAAGCTAAACTCGCTCAGGCAAAGGAGTGGGCTCTCCAGTCATTGTCAGCTCGAGATAAGTTGAAGGGCCGAATGGATACAACTCAGTGGAACTTGGCACATGTGGGTGTCATTCGTGCCGATTATATACATGCTCGGTCAGAACTATCCCTCCTGAGTGATGACGAGGCACGAATGGAACGGGCTCGCGTAACATCTTGGACTCCAGGAATGAGAGGATGGCCGCCTTGGCGCAGCAGATTCGTGATTTGACTGCTCCTCCCTAATGATGTACTTTTTGCTTTTCCTATAATTTCTCAGAGATAATGAAGATATATTCTCTGACTTTTGTTGACGCATCATTTTAGAATATGATAGGCTAAGATGAAAGTGATATCAGAGGTATCATTTAATTTGACATACTTTCATTAAGGTTTTGCTGAATGTAAATCTATTCAGAAGTAATATGAACCTGATAGAATATAATCCAACTAAATTTGTATACTAAACACTATCAGAGGTAATATGAACATGATAGGTTTACAAATTTGTTAAGCATATCCATTGAGAGGTCATACGAATCTGATAGAATATGATCCAGCTAACCTTTGTGCATGGTATCGTCAGAATAAGATCTTCATCATACTCTGTTAAGCAAAGGAGATCAAGTATAGTACTTCTTCGAGAATTTGTAGGTGATAGTAGCCTTTATCAAATTTTTTATTGGCTAATCTGTAAGTGCCATTTGCAATCATATAAGGATCCTCCATTTCTTTATGATTGTTTGTGCGAATTTTGGTTTGTTGAGGACATCCCGCTGGGGAATCTTTGGTGGACCTATTATTTGTTGTGCACGTTGAGTGCAAATAATAAGTTTGACACAAGCCCTATCAGAGAAAATATGGACGTGATAGGTTTTGTGGCTGGTAAAGACATCCTGCTGGGAGATTTTTGTGGACCCATTACTTTTTGCGCACAAGAGTGCAAGTAATAGGTTTGAGACAAGTCCAGCCAGAGATAATATAGCTGCGGTAAAATATGACTCTGTGGGGATAGGAGAGAGATATAGTTCAGAGGTAATATGAACATGAACTGACTTTTTCTCCGCTGGGGAAAATAAGGATAGTTCAGAAGTAATATGGACATGAACAATTTGTTTCCATTGAGGGCATTCCACAGGGGAAATTTTTTTTTTTTTAGACCTATTACTTCCTGTGCACGAGAGTGCAAGTAATAAATTTAGGACAAGCCCTGCCAGAGGTAATATGGACATGGCAGTTATTATGGACCTAACACCAATGGCGTACTTAGAGTTAAGTATGGGTGTTAAGTTGAGATGACTACCGATATCAGAGGTAATATGGACATGATAATCGATAGCCGGACCATGAAGGTTTGTTCAGAGGTAATATGAACATAACAAACTCAGCCTGAGAGAAATATTGTGACAGCAGTTCAGAGATAATATGGACGTGAACTAGTGTCCGAAAAACTCTTTAAAGAGTGATTTGTTGAGTGTGGTCTATCCAAACATAAAGATAGACCCAGGATTGCTCCGCTGGGGAGGTTGATGGGACGATAGCTCAGAGGTAATATGAACATGACTAACGTCAAACTGACTAGTTTTAATAGTCATTTTGCGAATGCGCGAGTAGACCTAAGGATTGCTCCACTGGGGGAATTTTGAGGATCCATCACCCATTGCATACCCGGGACTCTTGGATACGGATGATGGCTCTCTACAAGAATTTGTAAAGAAGGAGAAAATGTTGCACATAGGCACTTGCTGGGGATAAAAAACCAAGAGTCAATTTGTACATCCGGGTTATGGACTTATTACCCATGGCGTACCTTAAGTACAGATAATAAGATGAAATGACTAGCACTATCAGGGGTTATGAGAACGTGATAGTAGGAAGTCGAAGAGAAAAAACTTTACTCAGAGGTTATATGGACATGGAGAAGCTCTGAAGATATCTTACTCAGAGGTAATATGGACGTGGTAAGATATAACTCTTTGGGGAATAAAGAAAAACCGGACAGAGGTAGTTTGGAATTGACTATCTTTGTGATGACAAATTCCTTCTGCTGGAGAAAGTGGAGAGATGTAGTTCAGAGGTAGTATGGACGTGAACTGATCTACAACCATAAACTGGGAGGTTTGCTCAGAGGTCATTTGGACATGGCAAATTCAGCTGAAATGACTGTTTGGACAATAGTTCAGAGGTAATATGGTCCTGAAGTAGTGTCTAGAAAAAATTCATTATGGAGTGATTTTGTTGAAGATAAACCTGAAGAATCCGCTGGGGAAACTTTAGGGACTCATCGTCTGGTACTTCTTGAGGGAGAAAATTGTCACGTTAGAGTGAAATCAATTTGTAGTGATCGTCCCCTCGTTTATAAATGCAAAGTGATGACTTTGGCGTCGATCAACTCCTGGATTCTCCTTTTGAGTACATAGTATGCCTTTGTGGGATGATGAATGTACTGATGAAAGAGACAATAATTTGGGTCATCGACCTTGCCAGCCCTTTCAGGATATCTGATGTTGGGTAGCTGAAGTTTGTTTTCCTTCATCAATATATTGAAGATTTCAATGATGTCATCTTCATTGAAGGAGAAAGTGCTCTTCGGCCTTTGGGCTCCCGATGCCTGAGTTTTACAGCCTTCCGGGAAAATGGTCATTGTTGCATCATCTTCGGATTCAGAGGGAATTCTACCCCCAGCTTTGGATGATGCCCTATTTTATCGAGGTAGACTACCCCCAGACATGTCGTGACGTTTGTCCACAGTAGTTGATTTAGAAGGGCCTGGCTCTGATATTACAGGATCTGACCGTAGAGGTTTGGAGTTTGCAGGGGATGTAGTATATCCTAACCCAAAATGAATTCGTTGACAGTAAGGATTATCATGCAACGGTGTTCGTCTGCCTTTTCCATAGTTGAGGCCTTGTTTTAACTTCAAATCATAACCCATGCTTTGTATAATCTTTAAAGCCTGTGGGCTATATCTGTGGATTTGCATTCTCCCAGCATCAGACTCGTGAGAATCTTCTTATACAATCGGTCTATTCCGCATTCGACCGAAGATTATTTGCTGCTGATTGTTGCGAGTAGGTAGAATAATGAAGACAGATTCTTCATATGGCCCATCTGTCGTTAGTGCATTTTCCCACATGATCTTCCCACGCTTGGTAGTTAGGGGCACTGTATCTTGATTTTGACCCTTATCTTTACGTTTTTGTATCAAGAAATCACGCAAATCAGAAAGATGACCCGAAGAAGTAGAAGGCTTATTCCGCCTTTTTACATCAGTAGGGACATGGAGATTGGGAACCCTAACCCTTTCCCTGCCATATGAATACAGCAGTTCAGCCATGTGAGTAGCACATGATCCATAAGGAGCGTATCTATCCACAAACTGGGCCTTTTTTACGCTGAAGGGCTTGTCCTAGCGTAATATGAAACTTTGCACAGGTTGGCGTAAAACTGAGGAAGTCTTTAATCGGCCGTCAGCATTCCGCGTAATCTGAATAGCGGGCAGATTATTCCCTTGATGGCGTAAAAGCTGAGAGGTCGGAAAATCCGCCATTTGTTTTTCCTTGCGGTGATTGTAGGGACATTTGCCTCATTGCAGAGGGTTGATATATTTTTACGCGCGGAGCACGTTTGGAATTTCTAAATTGGCGCTGTGGCATTGTCAGAAATTTTGTCTGCCACATCACAGACGGGAGACTGAATTTTACACGCGGGGCACGGTGTAGACTTCTGGATTGGCCCTGAGGCATTGCCAGAAGCTTTGTCTGCCACGTCACAGACGGGAGATAAAGTTTTACGCGCAGGGTACGGAGTAGACTTCTGAATTGGCACTAAGTCACTGCTAGAAGATTTTTCTACCACGTCACAGACGGGAGACAAAGTTTTACGCGCAGGGCTCGTAGTAGACTTCTGGATTGGCACTGAGGCATTGCCAGAAGCTTCGTCTGCCACGTCACAGACGGGAGACGGATTTTTGCGCCCAAGGCGTAGAGGTCGCGATGTCACAATCTTGTTGTTGGAGAGAGAGAGTCTGCATGAATGGTAGAGGATGTCCGGGGCATCCATACTTTGCGCAATTTCCTATTGTCTTGGACATAGAGGGAATGAGAGCTACCCCCTGCTCGAAGCATGTCTTTGTAAGCCGATTGGTCGAATTGGACGACCAGAGTCTTCTTCGTTGATCCTACGGATACAGCATCGTGTTGAGCAATGGCTTTCTCGTCAGATGAGAAAGTAGTCCCCAGCAGAGTTGTCATCTTCTGTTTGATAATAAACGAAAGAAATTGAAACTAGGTTTATACGAAACCCTTTATTTGGTTTACAAACAAGAAAAAGAAGTACAATTAATCTTATACGAGGATGTTAAGTACAAAAATTTGATTCTGGGGAAATATTGCTATAAGAGTCTGATCTGCGGTCGATCACTTTGTCCCTTGGACCACACGATGATGAAGAAGTGCTGTAGAAGACGAAAAAGAAGCTTCAAAGACTGCACGAGGGATTGAACTCTCGTTGCCAAAACACTCTCTGGATATACTCTCTTTTCTTGAAAAATCCTCGACTTTCCACCTTTTTCTTCGACTCTTCGACCTTGGACCTCCGTGGCCGGAGGTCTCTATTTATAGAGTTCAGCTACAGTCGGTGTAGAAACCGAACAGCGGAGAGAGCTGCACCTTTTATGCGGCGGTTATAATAACTGCTACCCACGTATGAATGATCTCTTAAATTGGCGTGTGATGCGTGTCCCATTATGAGGTAATGCGTATAATCTCTCATCGAAGATCACGGCATGCAAGCCACGTAGATAACTGCCCCTCGCGTAGAGATGGTTGGCATAAAAGCCAAATAACTGTCTCGTTGGCGTAAAAGCCAAATAGCTGTTCTGATGGCGTAAAAGCCAAGTAGGCGTAGAAGCCAAATAGTTTTCAAGTTAGCGTAGAAGCCAAAATATATGTCATGTTGGCGTAGAAGCAAAGTATCCGTCATGTTGGCGTAGAAGCAAAGTATCTGCGTAAAGCTTGATGCTGCATGGATAGGTAACCAGCGTAAAGATAGCCAGTTATCCTTCTTTGACTGAGGTTTTGAGCATGTTCTGGGACAGATAGCCTTAACACGCACCTTTGCAAATATAGCCTGAGTTGACATATTTTGAGGAGATAGCATACGGCGTACTCCTATAGTTGAAAATAGCCAGGTCGGCGTACTTCAAGGAGATAGCGTACATCATACTCCTATAGCTGAAAATAGCCTGGTTGGCGTAATGTGCGGGGATGGTGATGTGGACGTATTAGCCCTAATTATAGCTCACCCAGTCGTTAAAAGTAGAACCAAATCTCATGCATTAAATGCAGAGATCTGCCCCCATCTCGCGCATTAATTGCAGAGACGTGCCTCGAGTTCTCTACGAAGAACAGCTTTTGACGTGGCTGTTGGTTTCGTCTCATCCTGAGCGTAAAGCTCATATCTGCCTGTGTAGAACAGGCAGCGTATTCCTTGAATGCGTAAACGACGTCTTATATCAAGGGTTATGTCACTAGACGACAGTCTGGAGTTCTGTGCAGACTCTTCATTACAGCCGTCCTCTCGATCACCGTGCAGTACTCTTTGTCAGGAGTCAGGTTCACTGCTTCCACTGATAGGTTCATTCGAGGAATACGAAGATTTCCTCGTACAACTTCTCGCTGCATTAAAAGCAGACAGGTTTTACGCCGAAGTGGCGATGTAGTAACATTTTTACGCCGAAGCAGTCTAGAAATACTGCATTACGCGGGTTGTTCTGGAGCTATGTTTTACGCTGAAATAACGTTGAAGCTCTACAGTACGCCAATGGCTCTGAAGTTATGTTTCACGCCACCTAGTGTTGGAGCTCTGTTTTACGCGGGCTTCCTGCATGTCGAGGGTTTTACGCGTATGATTCTCCTGCTATTTTTCATGCTTCTACAAACAAGGGGCTCATTCTCTAGTGTCGGCTGTTCATTGCATCGAAGGTTGATGACCAATGGAGGTAATTTGTGTATATTGATGTCGAGAGGTTTCAAAGGAGTTGGACGAGTAGTACGTTATTTGACTCAGATTATCAATGGTTCTTCTTTTGGGGTGTCTTCAGCGTCATCACTAGCTTGATTAGCTTCTTCTTTCATATACTCCGATGTATAGAGTACATAGTCAGCTAAATATGATTCGACACCTTTGAATGAGTTGAGGTTAACTACCTCTATTTTGACTTATCTCCTACTGTTCACATATTTGAAGCATTGATGAAGGGTACAATTTTATGCATGTGTATCCATGGTCATCCCAGTAAAATGTTGTAGGATACGTCAGAGTAAATCATAGCATGTGACATCAGTACGCAGATTACCTATCTAAAATTTTAGGCGTATCTTTCCCAGTGGTTTACTACTTTCAACTTTGAAGCCTAGAATGGTAGTGCTAGTAGTAGACAGGTTGTGCATTGGTATCTTCAATCTTCTTAGTAGGCTTTTAGGAATGATGCTGAGTGAAGAACCAGGGTCGATGTGAATCCGGTTTACCTTAATAGATCTGATGTATCTGATATAATAAAGAGGTCTGTCATGCTGATTATCCTTGAGTAGTAGTCATCTTGCGAGAAGGTGATGTTAGAAATCTTCTTGATCGTGCTATGGCATTGAGGACACGCTAATGGCTCTTCATCAGGAGTCTTGATTTGAGCTAAGAATTAGTCTGCATGTATTAGAGCTTCGTTCAAAACTTCACGAGTCTCATTCAACAAACGAAGTAACTCGAATATGGAAAGTCGGGCTGGGATATTGGCTAGTTGTGCCAATATATCAAAATTGTAGGGCTTTTCAAGTCCTTGGGGTCATTCTTCTTCAGGGATTTGTCGAAGCATACTTCCTTTTTCTTCCATTTCTCTGCCGTAGTAGGCTTCGAAGGACCAGGTTTGATTGTGACCGGAGCAACAAGAGTTGGTAAAGTAGAAAGAGTATCAGGAACATCTTCCGGGATAGATTCATAAGTTTTATGATAATCTTTTCCAGACCTGGTACCAGTCATGGCTTCTTCTTCTTCTTCTTCAGATATCAGAGAAAGAAGCACCATCTTATAAGACTTGCGTTTCTTTTTATCATGCCTCTTCTTGGAGCGAGACTATGGGCTAGTCTTATCGTAGCCCAATCCACTATGGGATTTGTTCGACTGTCCTTTGAGTTATAGAGGAATACGCTGTCCCTTGCCAAAGTTTAAACTTTTAGCTTTCTGGAAGTGGTATCCCATATTTTGCATCAAGCGTACACATTGCTGGCTATATTGATAAAATTGGGGACGAACTTCCTCAACCAACTTAGTTGAGGTTGATGCTTTAATTATTGTAGTAGCAGGAGGAGAAATTTGTGTAGGAATACCTTCATAAGAAAAAAATTTTTATTGTGCCCTATATAGCGGAACACTGCCAATCATGGATCATTGCCGGTGTGTCAAGCAAAGCTTGCGAGTAGAGCTTGGTTGGATTAATATTTAGATTTTGAAATATGATATCGAAAGATGCATTCTTGATGTTGATCTTGATCTCTGTTCGAGTGATGATCCAAAAAATCATATTGCATGGTTTATACTTCTTACCCTTCTTGGATTTTGAATTGGAAGATGCTGCACCCTGGTCCCAATCTGGCAGTAAGTCAGGATGAATCCACATAATCTTAGCATGATCTGTGGTAAGAGACACCAACCCCTCTGTTTGACTTTAAGGAGGCAAAAGATTTACCACTTCCATCATAGTTTAGGGTATTGGGATGACACGTTTGGGATTTCTTGTGCTGGAAAATCATCGAATTGAAGAGACACCATATTGACGGTGATCGTCTTATCTTCATTGTAAAGGGTGATAGCTTTAGCATCTATCAAATATTATATTTTTCTATTCAAGACATAACAAGCCTTGGTAGGATGATGTACATACCGATGGTATAAGCAATAATTCGGGTCATCTGTTTTACCGGCCTCAATGGTTGCTTGATGTCGGGCAACTACAACTTGTTGCTTTTTTTTATAAAGCATTCAAAAATGCTATGGATATCTCTCTCATCAAAGGAATATTCTTTCCTAGGCCTCGAAGACTCTAGAGGCTTTTGTGCTGGAGGAGAGGTGGGTGGCTTTGACAGGTTTATTGCTAAGGCCTCATTTCCTTTGTTGTTGCGATTATTCGCACTATTATTATTATTAGAGGGGCACTTTCCTTCCACATTGGTCATTTGTAACCCAAAATTATGTGCTACCTTCGCTTTACCTTCAGTAGCTTCGGCTCCAATGATGAACGTCGTCCAGTCTTGAAATTAAGTTAAACCCATCCAGAGCCCTACTATAGGCAGTAGGTTATTTTTGTAAGTATCAATGAATGCGGAGTCTGGAATACCAGAGGGTAACTTCAGAGTTGCTTGTCTGAAAGCTCTATGAATTCATGAGCGGATTTCTTCTCCTTCTATTTGATATTGATGAGCAAAGACATTGTCATATCCATGCCTCCCTCGTTGAATGATGAGAGGAAAAGACACTTCTTGTCATCAAACGAGGATATGCAGTTATCAAGAAAATTACGATACCAATCGTAGGCTATGCTGGTCAAGCATCCCATGAATAATCTGGTAAGAAGAGCATCTTCTTTCTGCAGATAAGTCGTCATCATATTGAAGTAATTAATATATTGAATCGGTGATGTCTTGCCTTCAAACAAGACTCTCGATTGGGGCTTGTATTTAGGAGGAAATGGAATATTATCCCAATGAGGAGGATAAGGCAATTTTACCCCCAGCTTACGGAGTTGGTCTTTGTTCTTTAAAACATCGACCTGTGCACGCAACTCCCGGATAGCTTCAAGAGGATCTTCTGGTTGAACATATATTATTACCTACGGAGGTCCACTCCCGATATTGAGAGGATTAAGAGTTGGCGTTGCTAACTCTTGGTTGATAACTGCTTCTGGATTTGTGGTATCATGTATAGATATTTTTTCAGGAGTAGGCTGTGAAGGTATGAATGAAGTTACTTGGATAGGTACTGGTTTAGTAGAATATTGGGCTGTCACTATTTAATGTATATTTTGTATCATAGTTTGCATGTTCCTGAGAGCGGCCTCTAATAAGTTGAGGCATTGTTCGATGGTTTCTGGTGGAGAAGCGTCTTGTTCATCACCGATGGAGTAAAAGCTAACATCCATGTGTACAATAAAGGGATTGGTAGAAAGAGCTATGTAGTTGGAGTCTATACTGTCAGTTTCAGAACCGGGGAGATTTCTACCCCCATCCTCGGATTATGAGGAATGAGGATTCCCGTGAAGAATGAGCTTCCGTTTTCGAGAACGAGTATTTTGGTATACTTCTTGAAAGGAGTCGACGAGTTGGTCAAATCTTCTCTGGCTGGGTGTTCTTGAAGAACTTCGTCTTGATTGTCTCCTACCATAGGAAAGATGCAAAGCCATGTATGCTGAAGTAAGGAGCGGTTCGTCATCATATTCCTGGTTGTCAACTTATTTTGTATGTCGAGGTTTAGGAGACATAGTGTAGGTCAATCGATCAAACACGAACTATTTTGCTGATGCACAACAACATTTAATTACAACTCTATGACAATTGTAATGATGTTCATTAGGAAATACCGTTGTAAAGTCAGAAGGGTCTCTCTCTTTACGCTTTTATACAATAAGCTCATGTAAATTGAAAGAGGGAAGAGAAGAGGAGGAAGAGGGCAGACTCTGCCTCTTTACATGAGATATATTGAATCTTCTATGCACATTTTTGGTCACTTGTATGTAGAGTGATGTGCTGGCTTAATTAGCGAGTGATTCATTACATCTCGAGCTTTTGTCCTTCATGGACGAGGGGATGTTATCTCTACCAGTCCACTTATGTACACGTACAGAATCAGCATATTATGAAGAGGTTGGTCCTACTTGGCATACTTTCTGTGGTGTAGGCAGAGTTTTTCTACATATATTTAATTTTGCATGAAGATCTTGACGAGGCATACTAATATTAGGCTTTCGACTAGTGGCGCATAACTTTACCTCCACTGTGCGCATAATCATGATGTTAGGAGAATGATTCTCCCTGACTACCATTTCATTTTTGCTAGTCTCTCTTTGTTTGGCGTAAATTCTGGATAAATTCTGTATCTCTTTGAAGAGTGCGCCTATAGAGATATTGGTTTGGACAACTGTGTCCATGACTTACTTGCCCCACATATTACAACCAATATGTATAGGCTCAAAAGCTTGGGTGTGGATCACTCTTTCCTTGATATTGCGCTAGTTGCGCGATTTATATCCCTTGTTTAACGCAAAGGAGACATAAGCTTGGGTGTGGATTGCCCTTTGCTTGATATTGCGCGAGTTGCACGAATTGTATCCCTTATTTAATGCAAGGGAGTTGTCCACCAAATCATCGACCTAAGTCTGGTTGACAAAATTGACCAGGTTGTTCTCGTCAATCATAATACATTTTCCCTTGTTGGCAGCAACTTCGGGATATGCATGACAAGGCTTGGGCACCCATACTTTGTGGGTTCTCCTCGACTTGAGTGCAAATGAGGGGTTAGCACTACCCCCAGAATGGAATATTTCTTTGTATGCTTGTTGGTTGAACTTCACGACCAAGGTCTTCTGCATTGAGTCAACTGAAGAAGCGTCAAGTTGAGCTATCACCTTCTCGTCATTGGAGAAAGTCGTCTCCAGCAGAGTCGCCATCTTGTTACAAAAAAAAAGTTTATACGAAACTTTTGTATTATAAACTATTGAAAAGAAAGAAAACTACAAAAGATCCTAAACATGAATCTAAGTACAGTTGATTCTGGGGAAGTATAGATGTAGAGATCTGATCTGCGAATGATCACTTTACTCCTTGGACCACATGACGATAAAAAAATACAGAGAATGCTGTGAACAACTTGGAGGGTTGAACAATAAGAAAGCTTTGTCAACAACGACACGAAAAGCTTCTATTATCCTCCTTCGGTTCTTGAATTTCAAAGACTTGAAAATTCTAGCCCATTTCTCTGTCTCTCTGTATTTGTCCTCCCCCCAATGGATGTACCAATCCAGTAATTATAATTTATGAGCGGTTATGAGAGTGTGCGCGCACTTTGGACAGTCTGCACTATTTTACCATTGTGCGCACACTTTTGGTGGACTAACACCCCACTTTCTGAATGAGTGGGTGCACAACTTGCTGCCTGCTTGACACGTAGCTTCATATACGAGGAAAGCATAGGTCGTGGAGAATAGTTATTTGTACATTTTTTACGAGAAGCATGGCATGTAAGACACACACTCATAGTTGCTCTCTGTCAGTTAGGATAGTATCCGCACTTTAGAAGTAGTCTGGAGACTGGCGCACTTTTGGAAAGATTGGCTATACAAGCGCTCTTTTAAAAAATTAGCCGTGATGGCCCATTTTTGATGAAATTGGCCCATGATGGCACACTTTTTTAGAAGTTGGTACAATGGCGCACTATTGAAGAAATTGGCTCAACGACGTACTTTTGAAGAAGTTGGCTCAACAACGCACTTTTGAAGACATTATCTCAACGTCTGGGTCGCTAAACGATAACCTGGGTTTGCTTGTTGTAGCCCAGCTGTAATGATGACTTTTGACTCTTCGTTTTCTGTTACAACCTGTCAGCTTCATCATATGTAATGCTCGGGAGGAAAAGAAGACATACAAATTGTACGCATGTCTGCACTGATGTAAGCAACTTGAAAGTGCGCCACTTTTTTGTTCTCTGAATAGTGCGCCACCCTTTGAAACGAGTAAAAAGTGCGCCATTCTTCCTCTATTAGGTTTATTTGTAGAAAACTGCGCCATCTTCAAGAGGCACATTTTTATGCTTCTACACTCATATTTAACCTTGGAATTGTCCTTGCTCTTATCTTTGCCACTACCCAGACCCCTACTTTTACTCCTTCCACGTTTCTCTGAAACAAGCGCCTGTGAATGAGATATGATGAAGTATTGTAAGATTTTCTTCGCATCTCTTCATTCAACACCCTGCTCTTGGCGAACTCCAGACTAACCACGCCTTCTGTAGTAGACACGACCATGGATACTCGTACGGCCTCTCACGAGTTTGACAAAGAATACAACAACCACATCCCCTGAACTTCATCGTCAAATTTGAATCCCATAGATGATAACTAGTTAACCATGCCCTATAACTCACTCAAGTGATCCATAATGGATGTACCACCTTTTTACTACAGACCCATCGTCGTTCTGATTAGGAATAATTTTTTTACCCCGGTCTTCTTCGGATACAAAGATTTTAGCTTCTCCCAAAATGTCCTTGCATGCTCTACATTAGAAACTTGATTATACATGTTCTCGTCAACCAACTGTCAGATATACCCACATACCTATATATGCTCGAACTTTCAGTCATCTTCGGATTTATCTCTGGACTTCTCGGAAGTAAATACTGAAAGATGCATGTTCTTGATGAATAGCAAATCCTTCTTCTTGCTCCGCCAATAGTGATAATTAGGACCGCTAATGTTTACCATTCGCACTGGCTTCGTAGCTATCTCTTCTGCTTGGCATGACTGCCAACTCAGACACCGGATACTTTGAATCCAAAGCTCTAATACCACTCCATGGGTATCAGCAGAACCAAAAGCTTTGATACCATTTTGTCGGTATTAGCAGAACCAAAAGCTCTGATACCACTCTACTGGGAATGAAACGTGAAAACTATTCCCCTAAACTAAGAAGCTATGAGAGAACCAAAGTAAAGAGAAGAAACACAAATCAACAAAATCACAAAGAGCCAACAAATGCGGAAACAAACAATTTTTTGGAAAACCCAGATAGAAAAAACCACATGACAATCAAAATCCTGAAATTTTTTCCACTAATGAAACAAGAAAGTACACCGACTCCTTACATATTTCTCACCAATCCAATACGGATCACCTCAACTTCTTGAAAGAAGAAAAATCTGATTTCATACTCTAAAGAGCAAGAGATAACAAGAAGAATTACCCGAAATTGTCTCTCGTTCACAATTGCCTTCAATCCCATTTCTCTCTCTTAAAAGTTGTAAAGTTGTGTTGTTGTAATATGGATTAGGGTGAGAAAATAACTTTATATAATCCCCTCAATCTTGTAACTAATCTAGACCATTAGATATGAACCAACAATGTATAAAAAACTCCAGATCTCACACAGCCCCAACCAAACCGAACTCGGGCCTAGTTCTGGTCTTTCAAACCAGAACAACACTACACAGTTCTGTCCCCAGGGGACCGAACTCCGACCGACTTTCCCACAGGGACCGAATTTGGTTCGAGTACCCCTGGAACAGGGCATAAACTCCTTCTACGATTCTCGAAGATTCTCCGATACGCGAATAACACTCGTCGCAGTTCCCGAACTTCTCTGACACACAGATGACACTTGTCGCACTCCGGAGTTTCTCACCCTAGTTTGGGAACCCCACCCAACACCAATAATACTGTTGTTTGCTATCATTTTATATGGCTATCAATTTAATGTTGTAACCTTAAGTAACTAGTTATAATTTATTAAATTGTTAAACTAAATACTATTATAATATGTTCTTCTACTTGTCATTTTTTACTTTTCTATCTCAACCAACACATTTGTCCTATACTTGGAGGACAAAAAAAAATGGATGTATTCATATATGAATTTCATTATTAAAAGTGGAAATCCAAAATGATACTAATCCTTATTCTGGCTACAATTCCATAAATGAAGTTTTGGTTCATTTTGAAAAGTGAGGAGGAAAGTTCAAACATTGAATACTTGACAGTTCTCGTCTCCTGCATTTGGACCCAAACAAAATCTAGTTATCCTCTTTGAATGTGGGTAGAAAACTTTGGATTTATATTTTAATATTTTTATAATCTAAAATACTATTTTTAATAATATTATTTTGATAATAATAAATTTTTATTCTTAATTATGACAAAATATTAATATTAATTTTTGGATTTTTATTTGGATTTAACTTTTCTACTGATTTTTATTTTTGGATTTGGATTGAATATTAATTTTTAATTTCAATTTGAACTGAATTTATTTTTTGGATTTGACTTCAGATTATATAATTAGTAGTAATTAATTATTAAAAAATAATTAATTAGTTATAAAATAATAATATGCTAAATACAGTTAATCTATTACCACTAGTTATTAGTATTTAGTAATTATAATAATTTGTTAAACTCATTATTTAGTATTTATTTCTTACTATTGTTCTAGTTAGGACAATATATTTACTATTATGATTGCTCTAATTTTTGTTATGGTAATTAATTATTAATTGAAATAATATATTTATTTTATTACAAAAATAGAATAATTAATTAACTAACCAAAATAATAATTAATATTAATTAATTATACTATTTATTTTTATTTGTTAAAGTAATTATCATAATAATAATTATTAAAATATATTCTACCACTTTCTATTTTCTTTTCTTTTTTATTCTAACCGAATACATTTGTCCTCTACTCTGAGACAAGAAAGTGCATGGACTTCCATATACTTTCTATTTTTGTAAGTACAAATTCAAATATATCTCCACTAAATAGGAAAATGCTAAGTTTACTACCAAATGCTTACAACCTACTTACAACCCTCTCTCTCCCATGCTATGTAGGTCACATCCGGTCCCACCTCTCCTCCAATAAATGGCTGTCACGTGACACTCCTGCCACGTGACAGCCACGTGGCAGATACCGAGTCCCATATACCCCCTCACCCAATGAACGGCCGCCACGTGGATGCCACGTGGACGCCACGTGGCGTTGTAAGAAAAATGTAAGCATTTGGTTGTAGGCGTAGCTCAGTGTATCAAATATATTTTTATCGTATACCAAACATGTTCTAATAGTATTTTGACACAATGTTTCCACAAATAGTCTCAGTTTACATAAGGAATGTCTCTTAATCCATCCTAAACTTCAATTGAGGAAATGAGACTGACTATGGTTTCTTTTCATTAATACTAATATCCTTATGATTCATATTCTTGTTTTATTTAATGCTTGACTTAAATCATTGCTATCTAAAGCAACTTTGAGCTTCTTAAACAAGAGAAATTCCCTGGGCATTGTGTTTCCAAAGTTCCCTTCAGCACGCATCCATTGTGTTATAAAAAAATCTAAAGTAGCCCTATATTTGTAAAAAAAAATACCACGCTAACGAATGGAAATTTTATGCTGTCATGGACACTTCATTTTCTAATATGAGCTTGATGCAACTTTGCTTGGGGATTTAATAAAATAATTTGGAATGCCGGGGGGTGGGGGTGAGTTAGGGATCTTCTTCTAATGATGGCAAGAAAAGGAATGTAAGGTGTTGGTCCAACCTCACATTCCTAACTCTTCCTCTCTTCACATTAGACCCGAGGCAAACAACACCTTCAATAATTAATCATAATTTTGTGGATCAAAGTTTAAACCATCCAATGAGAGAATTGAGAATTAGTATGATGCAACGTTTGCATCACAAGTAGCCAGAGGAATCTTTCACATGGGTCCTAGTTTCGGCCCGTAGTTTCATAAGGGGGAAAAAAAATTCAGAGTCAAGAAAAGTATAACATTCGTCATGCTAGTTTTGATACAGAAATTTTGTATAGAGTATTATATTATAAATAAATTAGATATAGGAAATTTTTTTGGGATATATTACATTCAGAGGAAAAAAAAAAAACTTAGTAAAGACGTTTTGGTTTTTTTTTTTTTTTAGAAATGAAAAACGTCTTTACTAAGAATATTTTTTTATTTTATTTTTATTGGCTAATGGAAGAAAAATTAAAAATAATATTAAAATTGAAAACTTTTCTGCCAAGGATGCTTTCATGTTTTTATTATTTAAAAAAGAATAAGTGAAAACGTCTTGTCAAAAGCATTTTCTTTTTCCTTATTTTTTTTATTTTTGAAAGAAAATAGAAAAAATAAAATTGATGTAATTTTTCCAAAAAATTAGTTAAAAAATTAATAAAAAAATTAAAAGTTGAAAAAGCACATTGGGTGGACTTTTTTGATTTTTTTTGCAATATAGTCCCTATTAATTCATTATTTGTAATATGGTCTTTATTGAATAAAATTGTTTTATTTATTATAATTTTTTTATAATCTTCAGTAAAATAAAAATAAAATAATTAAAGTTGAAAATTTTAGATTTTTATCTTTTTTAAGACTAAAGAAATTAAAAAAATTTCGGTTCGATCTTAAAAAAAAAATCTTTAATTGTTTCGGTATTAAAAAAAATTAAAAATCTAAAATTTTCAACTTTTATTTTTTATTTTTGTTTGAATAAAAATTATAAAATAATTATAATAAATAAAATAATTTTATTCATTAGTATATTACGAATAATGAGGGGAGTATATCAGAAAAAAAAATTCAAAAACGTCCACACCATGTGCTTTTTCAATTTTTACTTTTATTTTTATTTATTATTATTTTTTAACTATCTTCTTGTTTATTTACTACTACTTGGGAAAAAAATTATAACATTTTCATTTTTTTTCTTCTTCTTTTCAAAAATTAAAAATTAAAAAAAAATTAAAATGCCCCTGGAAGGGGTGTTTTCACTTTTCTGTCAAGAAAAAAAATAATAAAAACGAAAACGTCTTGTTTAGGATGTTTTTCTTAAAATAATTTTTTCTTCCATTTTTACGAACAAATTAAAAAATAAATAAAATGAAAAAACGTTCTAAGTAAGAACGTTTTCGATTTTTAAATGGAAAAAAGAACCAAGAAGTCCTTACTAAGGACGTTTTTATTCTCTAAATGTAATATATCCAAACTTATTTCTCTATACCTAATTTATTTAAAATATAATGCTTTGTACAAAAAACAATTGTTTTGATAGCATATTCTCATGAATTTTATTCCATTTTAGCTGATCTAAATTGTAATCACATGTGATGGCCTTTAACTTTCATTAACGGGTTTTTTCGTATAAAGTAATATATTTATATAAATTTATAAAAAAAGGGAAAAGTTGGGAGTAATTGCAGAGAGGAGGACTACTCGCCAACTGAGTTGGCGGGACATAGTCCTCGAGAGGCAGCTAGCAAACTCAGTTGGCGGGGCGCAGTCCACGAGAGACTGCTCGCCAACTGAGTTGGCGGGACGCAGTCCACGAGAGACCGCTCGCCAACTCAGTTGGCGGGCCACTGTCTTCCCTACCTTCGGATTCCTGACTCCTCCCCTTCCTCGGAGACCACCCACGACCCCTCCCCTTCTCTCGGAGACCCCCCATCCCCTCAACATCCCCCCATCCCCTCCCCTTCCCTCCCTATAAACACCCCCAACTACCGAAGCCTCCTTCTCACACATTCTTCTCCTCCTCCTCCTCCTTACTCACAGCAATCCTCTTCCTCCTCCTCCTCCTACTCACATCTTATAATCAACATTTTTGGAGATGGCTAACCACAATGACGGTCGTATTCCTGGCGGACCGACTACCCAGCTTATGTCACGCCCCAGTCCCAAAATACCGAGGGACTAGACACGTGGCAATGGCCAGCAGCAAACACCGATGGACAAACCCAATTTAATGGATCCATCGGGGCATACTTAAGCTGTAATACAACAATAAATAGGTCCAATGAAATAAGTCACAGTCTATTCTAATCTCATCCACAACAGATAATCACAGATCAAATGCCAAAATAAATGCAAATAAATATAAACTAACATATCTCAATAAAAGTGTCTCGGAGAATAATCCGAGAACAAGTCTGATACATCAATGCAATAGACAAAAAATAAAGTAACTAGAAACAGAAATAAATGAGTATATGAAGCCACTACTCAGGAGAAGTCCTCTGGCACGATCTCGTCCTCAGGTTCCTGGTTCTGCTCCGAGAAGTATGCACCTGTTCCTGCTTCTGCTAATGCTAATGCTCCGGTCCCGTATACCTCGGGATAGATCTCGTCTGCTAATCCTGGGGACATAATCCGGGTCCATGTCCTCAGGGGACATAGCAAGGTACAAAATAACTCAAGCCAAGATAAATGCAGTGCAGCAATAAATGAAACAATAGGGTAAATATATAACCAGCGAAGTGATATGCAAGTGAGAGTTTTAGTCATACTCGGGCTGAGACTACTATAGGATCTATGTCGGGGAAACCTATCGCAGTATTCTCTCGAAGGGCCAGAACTTGTGCCAAAGCTCTGTGTCAGAGACTAAGACACCTCCAGATGACAATATATATAATATAATCAGCCTTTGATATGGTAATACTCTCCCCACCCAATGTAATCTCACGTCACAGTTCACGATGTACATGTCCATGTCACGCAAGACCATAATTAATTCAATAAGTCAGGATAAAATCTAAGCATGTAACTGTATATGTCATGAACCTGTATCCTACACAGAATCACCGTGAATATCTCAGGAAGATTCTGTCTCATAAATAGTGTCAAGTGTCCTGGGTATAATGTACTTGATAAGACAAGTACGAGAAGTATAGGGTCACGGTATCCATGTCTAGGTGACGATACACAACTCCGTGTACGGTGTTGGCACCCGACTATTAATCGGACGCTAAGTAAAGTCACACGGTCCTAGGTCAAGCATGTACAATAATATATAAACAAATCAAGAAAATAGGTAACAAGAACTGCAAGGTTGGCAAGGTACACTTGCCTGTAATTCTGGCTCCAACTGTAGCTCTGGTCTCAGTGTGATTTGCAGGTACTTCTTCGGTTACTGAAATAAACATCACCATCAGATTCAAAAAATATCAAATAGCTAGAAACGCCTGTCCGTGAGTCCAATTTGGACACAGGGACAAAAACGACAGTTTCTGGTCAAAGTGGGGTCCACATGTGGGCCGCTTCGCACCAAAAACCGTGTCAGAGTCAAAGGTCTCCAAATTCATCAAACTTAGTGTCAACAAGTCTAGAACGACGATACGAACCCAATGGAACTTCCAGAATTGGATTTCGATGAGCCGATCACAAAATCGCCTGTCAAGTAGAGCCGTGGGGCCCACGATACGCGATTTTGTCAACGTTCTCAGAATCGAACCAAACTTGGGTCACAGGACCAGCGTATTGCTACGAGTCCGATGGCACAATTTTTGTTTTGATCCGACGTGTGTACACAATGTTACAACGTGTTCCAGAACTGGCGGATACGAAGGGTTGTCGGCGGATATGCGTTGATTCCAGTGTGCACGCACATCCAAATCAACTAATGCGAAATCCCACACGTCCGTATCAACGGCGCGCACGTTTCTGTAAAGACCGCACGCGACCAAGTCATCCCGTTTGGCGGGGCGCACTCAGTTCCGGGGGAAATGGGGTATTATTTTCCTGTTTTTGGATCGCGATTCGCGATCGCCACAGGACGCGACGCACCGAGCGGGTTGCACGGGCATCGAGAGGGTTACACAGCCTACGCGTCACAACTGACGGAACAAAAAATGGAGCAACGAGAAGAGAGAACGGGTTACCTGAACAGGGCTCCGTGGAACGAGGTTTCTCCGTGTCCGCGAGTCGATACGACACACCGACACGGTGTCAGTGTACTGTAGCTAGGGTTAGGGTTAGGGTTCTGGTGCTGCTAGGGGAGACTCGCCAGAGGAAGGCGGCTCGGCTGAGGTACCGCGGGGAGGTCGAAGGAGCACGGCGAGTTGAAGGCGGTGGCAGCAGAGGCGCTCGGGGCTGGCACGGCGGCTGCTGCTGCGGAGGGTTCGTCGAGGCCGGGGCTTCGTGGGCGGCTAAGGCGCTGGGGGTGAAGGGAGATCGACGGGGATGATGATGGATCGAGGGGAGAAGAAGGAGCTGGGGCGCTGCTGCCGGTCGGGGGACGGCAGAGGACGGGGGAGTCGTGGCTAGGGCAGGGCAGCGGGGACTGGAGGGTGGTGGTGAGACGGCGTTGCTCGTGGGGAGGTTGTCGAGTCAGGGTGGAGGACGGCGAGGAGACGGGTTCTGGTCGTCGAGGCGGAGGGAGGCGGAGACGGTGAGGCGAGGGCTCGGGGCTTAGGGTTCTGGCGAAGGCGAGGCGAGGCTCGAGGTGGCTAGGGTAGTGGATTAGGGTTCAGGCGCCGGCCGAGGCGGATTAAATAGGGTAGCCGCCGGGTCGGAATAGTAATCTGGGTCAGATTCCGACTAGGGTTTCGATCGGGTCGGGTCGGCGGGTCAGCGGGTCGGGTTCAATATGAATCCGGCCCGATCCGCTGATATTTAAGTGTGGGTTCGGGTAGTCGGGTTGCGGGTCGGGTTTAGATCCGACCCGACCCGCTAAGGTTGGGTTCGGTTCAGTTGAACCGCGTCTGGGTTGGTTTGGTTTATTTTGGAAATAAACCGGGTTTATTTTTAGGGTTTAATTCGGTTTATTTAGACTTATTAGGGCTTTAAAAATGCTTTCGGGGTCCAATAAATTACCGGAAAATTAACATATGTCTAGTTTTTTATTTTACACCATAAAATATTATTTTTATAATATTTTAATATTAATTAACAATAATTAAAAATTATTTAATTATAAAATACCTTAGTTTTAATTATAGAAAAATCTCAGAAAATTACAAAAAATTGTGAAAATCAAAATTAAAAATTCCTGAAAAATCAGGGGGTTTACAATCTACCCCCCTTAAGAGGATTGCGTCCTCGCAATCAAAGAATAACCGGTCAACAGAGATGACATGGTTGCAAATATTGTTCGAAGCACATTACGATTAAGGAGAATCAAGGTTGAGGGTTTTGTGAGGGTTTTGAGAAGAACACATAGAAAAAATCATTTCTCCAAGCATTAAAAGTTATGCAATCTCCCGTATGAAGGAGATCTAGAAGACTACAGTTTAGAAAACTAGGTTATCACTTAAGAACATACTAGGTTATCAATTACTAGCAAGTTAAAACTATCAGGTTAAGGCTAAGGTCACGAACCAACATGCACGAACTAAAGCAATACTAGAAACAGAAATCTATGAAAAATTACGCGCATTAGCTACTCCATGAATCTGCGCGTCCTCCAAAGTCATCGCCGGAGCTTTTCCGTGTCCTTGAGGTAGATTCCTCTGCTGCTGCTGGACCTGCTGGAAGAGTACGGCCTGGGGTATCAAAGGTGGCCTCGGCTGGTTCCCTCCTGGAGCTGGTGGTATGACTCCTTGAACTCCCGTTTGCGGTGCTCCCAATGCTGGATAAGCTGGCCTAGGTACTGGTAAAGCTTGTTGGTTAACCATTGGTGCTCCTCTACGCTCAGGGCATCCCTTACCGAATGCTGACGGGATCCGCATGCTAAACACAATCCTAATCTGCGTCGGCATTCCTTGGCGAGATGGCCTGCTTTGCCACAGTAGTGATAAGTAGAAAGGACTATTACTTGTGGTGTAGATGCTTTCTGCTGTTGGTGTAGGTGAGGTCTCTTTGCAGCTTCTTTTTGTGGTGCTCTGGCTGGTGCTGATGTGGAAGGCCGCTTCAGACTGGTCTCTCTCCTGGTAACGCGCTCCATGCGTCGAGCTGCAGCAAGGACGTCCGAGTAAGATGTAGGTGCAACGGATCCAATTAGTTTCTATAGCTCAAAGTTTAGTCCATCGAAGAACTTCTCAGCCTTCTCTTCTTTTGTCGGAATCAAGGTAGGTGCGAAGCGACTCAGATGAATGAATTCTGCGTTATACTCTTCCACCGTCATAGTATCCTGAGTGAGGCGATTGAACTTGTCCCGCAGTTCTGATCGAGCGGTAGTTGGAATGTACATCTCCTGAAAGAGTCTGAAGAACTCCTCCCAGGTGACTCGGTCTGGTCCGAGCCGTGTCTCCTCAGATAGCCACCAGTGATGTGCATTGTCCGTCAATTGTATTCTGAAAGCAGTCATCCAACGTTCCCTCGGAAGCTCAGCTGCTTCTAATTGATGTTGTATGTTGGTGAGCCACTCATGAACTTCTATGGGCTCCTCCCTGCCTGAGAAGGTACGGGGCTTCAGCTGGCAAAAATCGGTGATAGAGCCCGTCGGTTGCCGTCGAGTTGGTAGGTTGGCCTGCTCCAGTGCATTTACTAGGCTGTTCCTCAAGTAATCCGCTTCGCGACGCTGAGCTTCTTGATGAATTTGCTGTTGGGCTTGCATCATTGCGTAGATCATTTGGAATATCTGTTGCCCATCCATGACTTGTCCTGGTGGGAAAACAGGCATCGGTGGAACGAACTACGGAGGCGGCGGGATGTCATCACGTCGAAATCTAGAAGCTTGCTGATCTGTTTGGCTGCTTCGGTGGGTAGAGGGATCTCCACTCAATGGCGTCACTTCATCTTCTCCGTAGGTGGCTACAGCACCTATTGGTGTTCTTGCTGGAGTTTCGTCGTTTGCTCGTGAATCCATTACTCTGCATCCAAAAATAAACTATATGAGGCACACAAGAATTAAGGCAAGATGCAAGTCAAAAAATTAATTTGAATCCGATATAGATATCAAGAACGTTTCAAGCAAGTGGATGAGATCCTAAAACTTATCCTATTCTTATTGCAGGCTTGCTCGGTCCCTAAGTTGAAATCGAATAATTTAGTCGTAGACCTGCATGGGCCACCACAAAAACCATGTCACGCACCAGTCCCAAAATACCGAGGGACTAGACACGTGGCAATGGCCAGCAGCACACACCGATGGACAAACCCAATTTAATGGATCCATCGGGACGTACTTAAGCTGTAATACAACAATAAATAGGTCCAATGAATAAGTCATAGTCTATTCTAATCTTATCCACAACAGATAATCATAGATCAAATGCCAGAATAAATGCAAATAAATATAAACTAACATATCTCAATAAAAGTATCTCGGAGAATAATCCGAGAACAAGTCTGATACATCAATGCAATAGACAGAAAATAAAGTAACTAGAAACAGAAATAAATGAGTATATGAAGCCACTACTCAGGAGAAGTCCTCTGGCACGATCTCGTCCTCAGGTTCCTGGTTCTGCTCCGAGAAGTATGCACATGTTTCTGCTTCTGCTAATGCTAATGCTCCGGTCCCGTATACCTCGGGATAGATCTCGTCTGCTAATCCTGGGGACATAATCCGGGTCCAGGTCCCCAGGAGACATAGCAAGGTACAAAATAACTCAAGCCAAAATAAATGCAGTGCAGCAATAAATGAAACAATAGGGTAAATATATAACCAGCGAAGTGATATGCAAGTGAGAGTTTTAGTCATACTCGGGCTGAGACTACTATAGGATCTGTATCGGGGAAATCTATAGCAGTATTCTCTCGAAGGGCCAGAACTTGTGCCAAAGCTCTGTGTCAGAGACTAAGACACCTCCAGATGACAATATAAATAATATAATCAGCCTTTGATATGGTAATACTCTCCCCACCCAATGTAATCTCATGTCACAGTTCATGATGTACATGTCCATATTATGCAAGACCATAACTAATGCAACAAGTCAGGATAAAATCTAAGCATGTAACTTGTAAACCCCCTGAATTTTCAAATTATTAATTTTTTTCCAATTTTCTGGAATTTTCTGGGAATTTTCTATAATTAAAATCAGGGTTTTCAATTAATAAATGATTTTTAATTAGCAATAAATAATATTAAAATATTATGAAAATAATATTTTTGGGTGTAAAATGAAAAGTTGGACTTAGGGTAATTTTTTTGGAATTTATTGGGCCTTAGACCTATTTTTAAAAGTCTAAAAACTAATTTTCCTAATTATTAATTAAATTCTGTTTTATTATTATTATTATTATTATTATTATTTTATTAGTTTGGGCCCGGCCCGGCCCAGTGGGCCGAGCCCATTGGTTCAACCCAGCCCAGCCCAACCATCACCTTAGCGGGTCGGGCGGGTCCGCTCACCCGGATCCGCGCCCGACCCGACCCGCCCGGTCACCCCTGTCCTCGGTCACCCCCTCGATCCGACTTTTCCGCCGCCGCCGGAAAAGTCGCCGCCACGTCGCCCCTCCCCTCCGGATCTCCCGCCACGACGCCCCGGCCGAGCCCCTCGCAGCCCCCTATAAGTACCCCCATCTCCGCCTCCTTCCTTTCCCCAAAACCCAAAACCCTAACCCTAACTACCCCTACTCCGGCGATCTCCGGCGAGCCCCGATCCCCGGCGACTTCCTCCCAGACCGCCGTCCACCTCCCTGCGCCGACCACCCCCAGCCAGAACCCCCTCCACTCTTCCTCTTCCTCCTCCTCCCCAGGCGGAGCCGACCCCGAGCCCTACTCCCCGCTGCTGTCTCCCCTCCGCCGGAGCCGCAGCAGCCGCCGCAGCCCCGGCCCGACCTCGCCAGCCTCCGGCGTATCCTCCAGCAGCACCGGACACGGCTGAGGAGCACCGGACACCCCGCGGACACAGACCCGGACACGGGATTCGCAGACAGGACACGAACACGCGTGTCGGACACGGTCCAACCCCCGATTTCTCGGTCCCCTTCAGGTACTCGTATCTTGCAACCCTGATCTCCGTTTTCGATTCTGTAAATTGCGTTGCGAAGCCTGTATGACCCTCTCGGTGTCCGGACAAACTGTTCGGGACATCGCGTCCTGTGGTGATCGCACACTGCGATCCAAAAACAGGAAAAACCAGACCCTGTTTCACCTCGGAACTGAGTACGCCCCGCCAAACGGGACGACTTGGTCGCGCGCGGTCTTCACGGATACGTGCGCCTCGTCGATACGGACGTGGGAGATTTCGCGGAAGCTAATTCGGGTGTGCGTGCACACCGAAATCAACGCGTATCCGCGGACATCGCCCCGTATCCGTCTTTTCTGTAATTCACCTTAACTTCGTGCACACACGTCGGATCGAGACGAAACTTGCGCCATCGGACTCGTAGCGATACGCTGGTCCTGTGGGTCAAGTTTGGTTCGATTCTGAGAACGTTGACGAAATCGCGTGTCGTGGGCCCCACAGGCCCCGCTCGACGGGCGATTTTGTGAACGGCTCATCGAAATTCAATTCTGAAAGTTCCGTTGGGTTCGTATCAGCGTTCCTGACCTGTTGACACTAAGTTTGGTGAATTTGGAGACCATTGACCCGAACACGTTTTTCGGTGCAAAGCGGGCCCACCGGCGGACCCCGTTTTGACCCGAAACTGTCGTTTTTGCCCTTGTCTCCAAATTGGACCCTAGGACAGGCGTTTCTAGCTATTTGTCATCTTCTGAGCGTGATGGTAATGTTTATTTCAGCATTTGGACTCACCTCTGGAATTTTTCCCCGAGAACTAAATTAACCAGATCCAAACAACAGGCAAGTACCTGCACTTCAAGTTAATCTTTATATATTATGATAATTAATTCCCTGTCATACATGTACCCTTGGTGTTACACCTAGTGTTAGAAATGTTGAATTTCATGTCTTGAATATTGGTAGTTCCTGTCTTGTTTTATCATGTTGGGTGGGAGAATACTGAAAGGCATGTAGCTTACCCTGACTCTTGCCATGATTAATAGCTGTTGGTACACGACTGTCCATCAGCCGGATCTCGATTATTCGTGATTAATAGCCGTCCATGGCGGCCGGTTTAACTTTATAGACCCCTACATGCCAACTAGGTATTCTAAAAACACAAGTTCACACACATAGCTTCTTGTCTAGTTATGGCTCTTGTTGACTGTTGTAGTTTTCATTTCCTGTCACATTTATTCCTGCTTTCTCATATTCTTGTGTGTAGCATTAACTCTGAGATATTGATGCTTCTTTTATGCAATTTTCTCAATATGATGCTCAACCTAATTGTCATAAATATTTAGTTTTAATCTTGATGTGCACTGTGTACTTTGCTCCTTTCCTGACTGGATCCGTTGATTTAGGCGATGTTGAGGACCTTGCCCCTACATATTATGGTCCCTATGAGGGTACAGATGATATCCGTGAGGAGCCAGATCCTACCCAGGAGACCCCTGCTGCAGAGTATCTAGCAGTAGTTATCTTTTAATTCTGTTCTTATCTTATTTAATCGGGTTTGTCCCCGATTTCATTTGGAATTCCTGTATTAAACATTTGAATTTGTTGTCACATTTGTTTCAGTTTCAAATCTTAAGTTTCTATTCTCATTATTATCTTGCTTATGTTATTTGTGGATGAGCTAGTTTAGTTAAGTGTGGATTTGACCTAGACAGCGTACTACCGCCGATTCTGCGGCGTAGGCTGGACGTGCCCACGCACTCGTGCCCGAATAACCGGGTGCTGGTCGTGACATAACTGTATATGTCATGAACCTGTATCCTACACAGAATTACCATGAATATCTCAAGAAGATTCTGTCTCATAAATAGTGTCAAGTGTCCTCGGTATAATGTACTTGATAAGACAAGTACGAGAAGTATAGGGTCACGGTATCCATGTCTAGGTGACGATACACAACTCCGCGGACTGTATTGGCACCCGACTATTAATCGGATGCTAAGTAAAGTCACACGGTTCTAGGTCAAGCATGTACAATAATATATAAACAAATCAAGAAAATATGTAACAAGAACTGCAAGGTTGGCAAGGTTCACTTGCCTGTGATTCTGGCTCCAACTGTAGCTCTGGTCTCAGTGTGATTTGCAGGTACTTCTCCGGTTGCTGAAATAAACATCACCATCAGATTCAAAAAATATCAAATATCTAGAAATGCTTGTCCTTGAGTCCAATTTGGACACAGGGGCAAAAACGACAGTTTCTGGTCAAAGCGGGGTCCACATGTGGGCCGCTTCGCACCAAAAACCGTGTCAGAGTCAAAGGTCTCCAAATTCATCAAACTTAGTGTCAACAAGTCTAGAACGACGATACAAATCCAAAGGAACTTCCAGAATTGGATTCCGATGAGCCGATCACAAAATCGCCCATCAAGTGGAGCTGCGGGGCCCACGATACGCGATTTTGTCAACGTTCTCAGAATCAAACCAAACTTGGGCCACAGGACCAGCGTATTGCTACGAGTCTGATGGCGCAAGTTTCGTTTCGATCCGATGTGTGTACACAAAGTTACAACGTGTTTCAGAACTGGCAGATACAATGGCGTTGTCGGCGGATACGCATTGATTCCGGTGTGCACGCACATCCAAATCAACTTCTGCAAAATTCTACACGTCCGTATCAACGGCGCACATGTTTCGGTGAAGACCGCACACGACCAAGTCATCCCGTTTGGCGGAGTGCACTCAGTTCTGGGGGAAAATTGGGTGTTATTTTCCTATTTTTGGATCGCGGTTCGCGATCGCCACAGGACGCGACGAACCGAGCGGGTTGCACGGGCATCGAGAGGGTTACACAGCCTACGCGTCACAACTGAAGGAATGGAAAACGGAGCAACGAGGAGAGAGAACGGGTTACCTGAACAGGGCTCCGTGGAACGAGGTCTCTCCGTGTCCGCGAGTCGATACGACACACCGACACGGTGTCAGTGTACTATAGCTAGGGTTAGGGATAGGGTTAGGGTTCTGGTGCTGCTGGAGGAGACTCTCCTGAGGAAGGCGGCTCGGCTGAGGTACCGCGGGGAGGTCGACGGAGCACGGCGAGTTGAAGGCGGTGGCAGCGGAGGAGCTCGGGGCTGGCACGGCGGCTGCTGCTGTGGAGGGTTCGTCGAGGCCGGGGCTTCGTGGGCGGCTAAGGCGCTGGGGGTGAAGGGAGATTGACGGGGATAATGACGGATCGAGGGGAGAAGGAGGAGCTGGGGCGCTGCTGCGGGTCGGGGGACGACGGAGGACTGGGGGAGTCGTGGCTAGGGCAGGGCAGCGGGGACTGGAGGGTGGTGGTGAGATGGCATTGCTCGTGGGAAGGTTGTCGAGTCAGGGTGGAGGATGGCGAGGAGACAGGTTCTGGTTGTCGAGACGGAGGGAGGCGGAGACGGTGAGGCGAGGGCTCCGGGCTTAGGGTTCCGGCGAAGGCGAGGCGAGGCTCGAGGTGGCTAGGGTAGTGGATTAGGGTTCAGGTGCCGGCTGAGGCAGATTAAATAGGGTAACCGCTGGGTCAAAACAGTAATCTGGGTCGGATTCCGACTAGGGTTTCGATCGGGTCGGGTCGGCGGGTCAGAGGGTCGGGTTCAATATGAATCCGGCCCAATCCGCTAATATTTAAGTGTGGGTTCGGGTAGTCGAGTTGCGGGTCGGGTTTAGATCCGACCCGACCCGACCCGCTAAGGTTGGGTTCGGTTCAGTTGAACCGGGTCTGGGTTGGTTTGGTTTATTTTGGAAATAAACCGAGTTTATTTCTATGGTTTAATTCGGTTTATTTAGACTTAGTTTTTAGGGCTTTAAAAATGCTTCCGGGGTCCAATAAATTATCGAAAAATTATCCTATGTCTAGTTTTTTATTTTACACCATAAAATATTATTTTCATAATATTTTAATATTAATTAACAATAATTAAAAATTATTTAATTACAAAATACCTTAGTTTTAATTACAAAAAAATCCTAAAAATTACAGAAAATTATGAAAAATCCAAATTAAAAATTCCTGAAAAATCAGGGGGTTTACAGCTTATTATTAAGCAACGTGAAGACCACTTCTAGTCAGATATTTACTGGTGAGGTAATTTTTGAAATTACAAGTTTCCAACTTTAGTAATTTGCACACAAAATATAATGTATATATTTTTTTATAGTTATACGACCATTATCTTGGTTTACGAACCCGGATCCATGTACATTGGCGGACCGAAAGAAATTATCGTACGTGGGGGCTAAATTTGGTCCAAAAGGCTTTGGTGAAATCCTTTGGATTCCACTATATAGATTGTGTTAGATATTTAATCGACGATCTTCATTTAGTTGTAAGTCTTGCGGAGCGTTGGTGGCCCGAACGTAACACTTTCCAACTCCCATTCGGCGAGATGACGATCACCTTTTTTGATGTGGCAAATATACTAGGGTTACCTATTAAAGGTAACGCTATATATTTTGATCCACACTTAAAGGGATATGATCTGATCAGGAGGTATCTCGGTGTTAGCCCTCCATCAGGTATAAAAGACAGCAATTTTGTGAAGTTTACATGGCTTCGTGGCAACTTCATGGACCTACATCACACTATTGACGGGGTGGTTGATGTAGATGAAATACGGGTATGTATTTTTATTAGCAAATTTGTTTATGAATTAATTTATTGTCTATATAACACTTAATATATCCAGGTCATTCGTTGCACTAGAGCGTATCTGCTCTGTTTATGTGGTACAATTCTATTTCCCGATGCATCGAGAAATATGGTAAATGTGCAGCTTCTACCATTCTTGGATGATTTGACAAAACCTACTGAGCATGCGTGGGGAGCTGCTACTCTTGCCTTTTTATACGCCAATCTGACAGAATTTGTGAGATCCAATCGCAAGAGTATTTGTGGATGTATTTCACTGATTCAGGTATGAATGAAAGATCTTAAAAAGTTAGAGTAATTTTATACGCAAATTTTGTTTGTACTAATGTCATATTTTTGTTTTATAGTTCTGGTCCTACGAGCACTTCTATATTGGTAGGCCTGTTACTAGCATTCTCAGTGATGTTGGAGTATTTTCAATTGCTATGCGCTGGCCTACAGATGTAGTAGATTATCAACACTACCAATACATGAGTGTATCACTTTATCGTAGCCAATTTGATACACTGCAGTATAATGAGGTAATTTTTAAATATGCAATAAATATATTTAAATTATTTAAGTTTTGATCGTAGATAAAAATCACATCTAATTGATACAATATCTTTAAATAGGTTACCCGGTTACCTTACTCATGTGAACCTGATGCTCCAGAAATCAAGAGGACATCATATGCATTTACTTTACACAGATCTCATATTATATATGATCGGTTCACCATGTACCATCCGGCAGACCGTGTTCTTCGGCAATTCAGAATGAGCCCAATAATTCCCGATGATCCACCGACAGTCGGTTATGAGGCAGCAAATATATTACAACGAATCCTTGGTCTCATTGCTGACTGGAATAATCGGTTCAAGAATTATAGTGTGAGGAACATGTCTCCCAGACTAAATTCTGCTGAGGAATGTAAGTTTTAAGTTAACCATTATTCGTATTGATTTAGTGTAAATAGTTTGCTAAAATTTTGTTTACATTATGCAGACATGGGTAACCTGGACTATAGGCAATGGTGGGGATGCCCTCTTATGAGCAACCGAGTATACCACTATGAGGAGCAAAGGTTTAAGAGTAGATCCGTAGATGATTCTACTTTGTGTGCTTTTGCCGATGGAATGCATGATTTGGTATGACTTCATTATACTTTCAAACATACATACACATAGATATGATAAATATATTAATTTATAAGTTTCAAATTTTAGAGTGGTGTATACCGACAATATTTACAACGACCTCATAAAAATCATTACCCAGACAGTCGGCGTCTTATGGAGGAACTTGTGACTCGTGTTGAACATATGGGTATTGGACGGAAACCTGAAATGCCTCCAGTACAATTACGTCTTCCACCGGACTATCCGACCGGCTTAGTATGACAGAGACACTCTCCTCGTAGTCGGAGGGATACTGCAGAGGACCATTTTAACTATTATGCTGGAGCGGGCCCGAGTGACCAGTATGCTGGAGGGAGCCCGAGTTACCAGTATGCTAGAGCGGGCCCGAGTGACCAGTATGCTGGAGCGGGCCTGAATGACCAGTATGCTGGAGCGGATCCGAGTTACCAGTATGCTGGAGCGGGACCGAGTTACCTGACTGCTGGAGCAGGCCAGAGTTACCAGACTGCTGGAGATGAAAGCTACCAGATATTCACATAATATTTTTCGACACCATCAGCACCGCTGCCTACCCAAACTCAACAAGACGAGGAGGAGGATGAGTAGATAATTTGTAACAATGTATGATTGAAATATTTGTATAATTTGTAATAGTTTTTTATTACAATATTTGGGTATTGAACAATTCTATTTTACTCTCTCATTATCAGACTCAATATTACAATATTTTTAAGTTTGGATTGAACAATTCTATTTTACTCTCTCGGTTGACTAGTACATCTTCTTCGGTTGTGTCCCATAGCACCATAATTACTGCAACGTAGATCTCTCGTCGATGAATCCCGGGGTTTGATGCGGTTCTTCTTTGGTCTTCCGGCTTTGCGTCTTACATCTGGTACCCCAATTTGTCCTCTTACCAAAGGAGCTTGGATCTTGTATGGAACTGGAATTGACTCCATTTTTGGTGCGTATACACTTTTCAAGGTCTCCGTCGAAAATACTGCCGGATAAAAATTATCAATACTAATATTGCAATATCTACAAATAAAACATGCATGTATACATGGTATATAAGTATGGTACTATCTAAAACATGTACAAGATCTGTCAGTTATATTAACAATATAGGTTCTACTTGTTGCCCGGTCTATTATTTCAAACTTATAACTATCAATAGCTAATATTTCTAGGTGATTCTTCTCTTTGATAATAGAAGCCATGTTCTTTAACATCTTCGGACAATAATCTGTGTCTATATTTTCAGCATTCTTTCTACGATTGTCATGAAGTATAATAATCTTGGCTCTAATACCGTCGAGAAGTATTGTTATTGGCTTATCTCGTAATTTCTTAATCCAGCTATTGAAACATTCAGCAAGATTAGAAGTGTTAATATCTAATCTAGGACAAGTAGCATACGCTGTTATCCAATGTTCAAATCGACGACTTTCATCGTTTACACCAATAAGCCAATCGTACAAAATTATGTTCTCTGCTTTAATTATATCAAACACACTCTCTGCATCCGTTTCATTATATGATCTAGCAAGCGAGTCTAACAAGTGTTGAAATACTGGTTCTTTGGTAACTTTTTTCATGTTTTGTTTAAAATGTTGAATACAAAAAAAATAAGGAGATGCAGGAAAAATAGCACGAACAACATTTATTAATCCCTTTTGCTTGTCAGATATAAATAAAATTATACTCCAATCATTAAAACAACTTTCAAAAGATATTTTAAGAGAATTTAAAAATCAAGACCAAGAATCACTATTCTTACCTTCAGCAACAGCATAAGCTATAGGATATAATTGATAGTTAGGATCGTGAGCACAAGCAATAAATAAGATACCTTGATATTTAGATGAAAGAAATGTAGCATCAGTACTAATAATTGGTAAACATCCCCTTAAAAATCCATCAATACATGACTTAAAACAAATAAAAATTCTTTGGAAGCTATTATTTTCGACAGTTTTAATAAAACATGTACTACCTAGATTTGTCTCCATAATTCTATAACAATACTCCTCAAGACTAGCGTATGCCTCATTATAACTACCATTAATTTCAGCTAATGCTGTCTCTCGGGCTCTCCAGGCTTTGGAATAACTAACTTGTATACGGTGCTCCCTATATATATCTTTAACAATTTGTGATGGACTGTATGACTGGTTATCTCTAATAATGTCAATTATTATGGTCTTAATCCATGAAGCGGTAGCTAGTCGATGACGTCCTGTACTAAGTCTTCCTAAACAAGAATGACAATTTTCTAATGTACTAACTTTAACTATATCGCCATTTCCAATAGATTTGACATATACTCTCCAATTATAATTCGGTTGATCACAACTATATATAATTCCACGAGCATTATTTATAACACTAGCCGAACAACTAAAATTATATTTAATTGCTAAATTATTTATAAAGCTTCTAAAGTGAGAACGACTAGGAAATGATTGTCCCTTAAATACTTCATCAGTGGTAGCTTTTACAATATCATCATCTACCGTATAATCTACATTTTCAACTAAATCATCACTATTTCCATCGTCGTTGTCACTATCATCATCATGGTTAGATTCATCTGATGAATGACCTTCTTGGATAAATGAAACTATTTGTTGAGAAGAACTAGCACCCGAACTAACATGCTGATATTCAGAAAAATATTCATTATTTCTACTATCTAAGGTTGTGCTACTTTAATAACATATATTTTTATATACCGTGATTGTGAATTAATCTCAAGAATATAATTCCATGCATCTTCACTATCTATCAAAAAATAATTAGAACAAAAAATAGACTTCAGAATAAAATCATAATGAATAGAACAACGTTCAATAATATGATTACGTATATTTTTAAAACTAATATTCGGATAAGTTGAAAAAATTATACTTTCTCCTCCTTCGTAATTTAACCCATTTACTTTACCGCCGTGCGAGCATACAATTCTTACGCTACGATCCATGACGGTTGAGAACTTTTGCTACAGAAAACTCAAATGAACTTTAACTGCAGACAAAACATTGACTGAAGCTTTGCTAGCGGCAGAGAGACAGAGAGAGTGTTGGAGACTTTGTTAGAGGGAAGAGAGGAAATAGAGTGAGTGTGAGATGATTTGGTTGAGATAGGAAATATATAGAGGGAGAGTGTTGAATGTAATAGCCGTTGCGCAACGGCTATAATGACTGCCAAGTGCGTGAACGGATCCTTACTCGCCAACTGAGTTGGCGAGCAGAGTACAACGGTCACTTACCCCAACCTAAACCATCACTCGCCAACTGAGTTGGCGGGCAGAATCCAACTCAGCATAACTCGCCAACTGAGTTGGCGAGCGGCCTCTCGAGGACTACGCCCCGCCAACTCAGTTGGCGAGTTACTCCAGACCACTGCACCCCGTCAACTCAGTTGGCGGGTCCTCCTCCTCCCTACAATTTCTCCTAACTTTTCCCTTTTTTTATAAATTTATATAAATATATTACTTTATACGAAAAAAATTGTTTCATTAATGGTTGTTGATTCGCTACTTAGTCTTTTAAACATACTGGACAAGAATAAATGTTTGTAATTTTTTAGTGGATTTTGGTGCTTAATTTGTTTTTTTAATAATAAAAATAAAGATATACACATTTCTCCTACCGAAGTTCATTTTTTTTCCCGAAGAAGATAATTATTATAGATAATACCAAAAATTATAAAACTATAATTTTGCCCAGAACACAAAATCTAATCATCTAGGATCAATGATATTTATATCAGCTTCTAGATTTCTTTGTACATCATATTTACTGATGGCTAGACCCTCAAAGTACGGCAATTTCGTTCTCTACAGATGTGCCAAACCTCTGCACCAAAAATAAGTCGTATCCGTTTGTACGCTCCCGTCCCCTTTATCTTTTTGTGCTTTGACTTCATTTAGGCCCTACAAAAGATTCCTATTGTGCGTGGTAGAAACCCCAAAGCTAGTGCGTTGTTGACTCCATATCTCCGAAACAAAGTCATAACATATATAAAAAGATATGGTCCCTAAACTCATCCATTTGCCCACATAGGTAGCACTTCTTATCCGTGCTGTTCACCCCAAACATGCTCAAGTGGTCCCTAGTAAGCAGGCGATTTAGTATCATTTGTATCATAAGAAAATATTGATTGTCATTTTTTTTGTCCAAACAACTTCTCCCAATCCACCTCCTCACTTATGTGCCTGATTTACGGAAGTAGAAAGTATCTTTTTCCATGTCCTCCTACACACGGTACCCATCATATCAATATCCACCACAAGAATATCAACCGCATATGTTGTCTCAATCAAATAGTCATGAAAGTTTTACTTTCCCTCTTGAATAAGGCATTTGACCAACTCAGTGGATCCCCATAGCTCATAAACATGTCAACCCTCCCTCTTAATCAGAATATTGTCATTGAACCAAATATCATGTCACAGGCTACCCTTGTTCCCCAAGCAGATAAACCTAGACAGTCTAGATTTAGCTGAACTTCTCAAAGCCAGGAGCAATTTATCGTCACGGAGAAGTTGTTATTGGTCATGGCTGACCAAAAATTACCCCCAGGGAAGTACCACCCTTTGATCAATTCATCCCATAAGGACTTGCAAGTGAGGAATCTCCAAAACAATTTGTAGGAGCCGTATCTTTTAGAAGAGTAAGGGATCTCAAACCTACACCTCCCTCTCTCAGGCTGCCACAACTCTTCCCATGCGTCCCTCTTTTCCATAGAAAGTCAGCACACATTTGTTCAATCTTTTTTATTGTACCTTTAGGGATCATGATAGCCTAGAACCAGTACATCACAATAGCCAAAATGATAGCTCTAATAAGATCAATACACCCCAAAAGACAAGATCTGAGCCTGCCAGTCTAGCTTTAGTATAGTTAAGAAAGCCCCCATAATCAATATAAGTGGCATAGTTGATAGATAGAGACAAGCCTAAATATTTAGCCGGAAGCATGCTCTCAGTTATGTCCATCTTTCCCAACAACATCTTGTCATAACCTAATTCTAAATATATTTCTTAAAATAAATATTACTTAGTTGAAATTTATTATTATTATTATAGTTTCTTCTCTTATTATCATTACTTTGTAAATTTTCCCTCAAGAAAAATATGACACTTCTGTACTCCTCACATTACATTTTAAGAAAAGTATAACACTCGTCATGGTAGTTTTGATAATATATTCTCATGAATTTTATTCCATTTTAACCGATCTAAATGGTAGTCATATGTGATAGCCATTAACGTTCACTAATGGCTGTTGATTCGCTACTTTGGTTATGTTTGATTGGACTTTTTTTTAGGAAAAATAGTTTTATCAAATGTTTCCACCAATTATTATGTTTGATATCTTATATTTTTCATAAAATTATTTTTCAAAAAAATATAATTTTTCATATTTTTCTCCAAAATGGTTGAAAAATAAAACTTACCCAACCCATAGAAAAATATCATAAAAAATATCATACACCAAATTAAGTTTTCCACGAATTTTTTTTAATATTCCATGAATGTTTTTCATATAAAAATAATTCCGTGGAATTAAATTTTTTTTTCACATATTGTTTACCTTGCAATCAAACAAACCCTTAGTCTTTTAAACATACTGCACAAGAATAAATGTTGGTAATTTTTCAGTGGATATTTGTGCTTAATTTGTATTTTCATAAAAATTAAGATATACATACACATTTCTCCTACTGAAGTTTGATTTGTTATACATCTGTAAATCTATTCGCATCATTAAATATTCCAATGATAAAGAGGAATTTTTTCTGAAATAGTTGAGAACTGTCTAGTTTTTACTCATTTTCTACTTTGAACAAAATATGTAAAACTTAAGCTTTCATCTTAAATATATAAGTGCTTATAAATATATACAAGTATTACTATTCAGAAATTTTTCTGTAGAGAGCTACAGTTTAATTATATTGTCAAAAAAAAAAGTTTAGAAAATTTGGCAAAAGAGAACTCAAATGTCCCTAATAAGGATGTTTGGCTTATTCTCAACCGAGTCACACCCCCAATGTCCTTACTAAGGACGTCTGCTCTTTATTTTTTTACATTTAAATTTTTTTTTTTTTACATCCAATAAATAAAAAAAAAGGAAAAACACCCGACATCCATGATAATGTCGTTAGCCATAAGACCTGTACCCTTAGTAAGGGCGTTAGTATTGGGGTACATTCTGAATTTGGTAAATTTTGGAGTCCAAATATGGTCAAAGATTTGAATTGATAAGATTTAAAAATATACATTAAATGTAAGGTTTAATTAGATTTTAATTTGTATTAAATATTTAATCTGGCCATATTTGGACGTCCATAATTGGTGTTGGACTATTTTAGGTGTAGTATGATTATTATTTTAGGGTTTCATATTTAGGAAATCATATTATGACCTAAAATATGATTTCTCATTCTTTAAATATAGGAGGAGGGTGGAGGCACAAAGCATGCACAAAGGTGGAGATTCGAGGTGCACGTCCACAAGAAAATCCAAGAGAAAGTCCATGCTTTGCTCTTAGGATTCTTCTCCATACATGATAGAAGGAAGAAACGATCTAATTGAGGAGTCGTCAACTTCGGTTAGAAAAATTGCTATGGGTTGGTGTGTAATTTTAATTATAATCTTTGTCGTTCATTCTTGAGTGTGGTGAGGGGGTTGAACCTATTAGGGCAAATGGTTTCAACATTAGTTTTTTACAATCTTGTAATTTTATCTGAGTTATAAAGGTTAGGATTTGTCCAGGTGACGTAGTTATCGCCATATAGTTGTCTTTATTTGTGCTTGGTGTTCGTAGATTGGTTGATTATCTTATGTGGGTTGCCAAATGCTTTTGCAATGTTCCCAACACGTGGTATCAAATCCAGATTATTCTCGAGAGGGAAAGTGCAACTATGTCTACGAAGCATATGAATACTCGTACGATCACCATCACAGGAAAGAACTGGGCACTTTGGAACCCAAGGATGGAGGATCTACTCTGGTGTAAGGACTTGAATGGTCCGTTGGAGGACGACAATGCCAAGCCGACGGACCAAGGTGCTGATGACTGAAGCGACTAGATCGGAAGGCTGTTGGATTCATTTGCCAATGGCTGGACGACACAGATTTTACTATATGTCCATGGAGAGTTCTATAAAAGCATTATGGTAGAAGCTGCATTCATTGTACGAAATTTAGACAGTTGGCAACAAGGCATTTTGATTCTCAAACTCGTCAACTCGAAGTTCACGGAGAGTGCACCAGTGGCACAATATCTGAATGAGGTTAATGGCATTATTAATCAGCTGTCTGCGATAAAGATGGTGATCGATAATGAGCTTCAGACCCTTCTGCTTTTGAGTTCTCTGACGGAAAGCTGTGAGACATTGGTGGTGTTAGTGAGAAATTTTGTGCCTAATGGAGTTGTCACGATGGAGGCAGTCAAAAGCAGCATGTTGAACGAGGAGATCCGATGTAAGCAAGTAGAGTCGTCATAGGAGTCCGCTCTGGTGGCTTCCTACGGGAAGGAAAGACTCAAGTCACAGGCGAGGACATGAGAGAGTTCTTGGGATCTTGCAACTATGGACCGCAAAGAGGGCTGCTATCACTACGACGAAAGGTGTCATATCAAGAGGAACTGCATGAAGCTCAAAGCTGAGAAGGCTAAAAGCAAGGACGATCAGGAGGATCTCACGTCTATAAGAGATCTCATCATCGCAGCAATCAATGCATAGGAACCTTGTGACATATGTCATAATTAAAATTGGATCATGGACACGGGGACATCGTATCACTCCAATCCATAGAGGAGGATCTTCACGTCATACTGCGACGACAGGTTTGGATATGTAAAGATGGGCAATAAGGGGATAGCTGCAGTTGTAGGCATCTGTGGTGTGCACTTGACAACGAAGCTTGGTGAGAAGCTCGTTCTCAAGGGTGTGCAACATGTACCGAGTTTGCACTACAACTTGGTTTTGTTATGGAGGCTGGCAGATGATGGTTGTCGTTGTTTGTTTGGGGACAAAGATTAGATTCTTACGAATGGTTCCAAACAGCTGGCTCAAAGAGATTTGTGTTATGGCTTATACAGGATCACACCACTAAGATGTACAGGCATGCCACAGACACCGGATGGAGGCTCAAGGGGTATTCGACAGGAGGTGGATCATCAAAAACTTGTCTTCGAGGGGCTTCGAGATACTTTGTGGATTACGGAGGATTCGATTCATCGAGACAAATCGATGAATGGTGATGAGCCAAAGATTGAGGGTGTAAATACCCTGATTTTTCAGAATATTTTAATATAATTATTCCCAATTTTTTGGTATTTTTTTGGAATTAAAACTTAGGAATTTGTGATTAAAAGATTTTTATATGCTGTTATTTGATGATAAAATATTATAGAAATAATATTTTATGGTGTAAAATGGAAAACCGGACATAGGGTAATTTTTTGTGAATTTATTGGACTCCGGAATCAGTTTTAAAGCCCTAAAAACCAACGTAGAATTAAACCCAATTAAACCTGACTGAACCGAACCAAACCAAACCGTTGACTGAACCGAACCAAACCGCTGACTGAACAGAACCAAGCCAACCCAGCATAACGGGTCGGGTCGGATCCGAGTCAAACCCGACCCGGACCCGAACCCAAACTGAACCCCACCGGAAACACTGTTCCTGACCTATAAAACCCTCGTAATGCGTGCCCAGCCGACCGAAACCCTAACGCCGCCGCCCCTTTCTCCAGATCCCTCTTCTTCGCCGCTTCCCGCTCGAACCCCTAGCCGTCGACCACCCGATCAAGACGTCGCCGTCCCTCCAGCAATCCCCCGCCCCTGAGAACCACCCGTCCCTGATCATCTCCTCCCCCAACTCCACCCGACTGCCCCGCCTGGAACACCACCGACCCCATCGGCTTCCTCTTCTCTTTTCGTCGCATGACCCCGTCCGGCCAACTGACCGCCCTCGCACGGCCCGACAGTGCAACATTCTCGTCCGGCCCACCCCGCAGCGACTCCGGCCCGACCACTCCACCAACCGCCTCCGCTCGCGTCGACTCCGTCCGGCAAAGCCAACCCCGGCCAGCGCAGTCTCCGGCGAGCCCACCCCGCTGTCTCCGGATCAGAACCCTAAACCCTAGAGCAGCGGACACGGACGCAGGAGCTCTCGACCCGGACACGAACAGACACGCGGACACGTGAAATTCAGATTCACGGAGCCCTGTTCAGGTAGCATTTTCTTTCTCCTCATAATTCCGTTTTCGATTCCGTCTGTTGCAATGCGTAGACTGTGTAACCCTCTCGATGCCCATGCAACCCGCTCGGTGTGTCGCATCCTGTGGTGATCGCAAACCGCGATCCAAAAACAGAAAAACCAACGCCCTGTTTTACCCCAGAACTGAGTGCGCTCCGCCAAACGGGACGACTTGGTCTTACGTGGCCTTTACCAAAATGTGCGCGTCGTTGATACGGACGTACGGGATTTTGCAGAAGCCGATTCGGATGTGCGTGCACACCGGAATCAACGTGTATCCGCCGACAACGTCCCGTATCCGTCTATTCTGAAATATGCTGTAACTTTGTGTACACACGTCGGATCGAGACGAAACTTACGCCATCGGACTCGTAGTAATATGCTGGTCCTGTGACCCAAGTTTGGTTCGATTCTGAGAACGTTGACAAAATCGCGTATAATGGGCCCCACCGGCTCCACTTGACGGGCGATTTTGTGATCGGCTCATCGGAATCTAATTCTGGAAGTTCTGTTGGGTTCGTATCATCGTTCCTGACTTGTTGACACTAAGTTTGACGAATTTGGAGACCTTTGACCCTGACACGCTTTTCGGTGCAAAGTGGCCCACATGTGGATCCCACTTTGACCCAGAAATATCATTTTTGCCCTTGTGTCCAAATTGGACTTAAGGACAGTCGTTTCTAGCTATTTGATATCTTCTGAGACTGTTGGTGATGTTTATTACAGCTTTTGGAGGAGTACCTACAGGATCCACTGATACAGGGACGACTGTTGGTATTCAAACCCCAAGCAAGTGTACCTTGCCAAACTCTGCAGTATTGTTACATATTTTTCTTGATTCATTTATATTGCTGTGCATGCTTAACCTAGGACCGTGTAACGTACTTAGCGTCCGATTATTAGTCGGGTGCCAACACCGTACGCGGTGTTGTGTATTGTCATCTAGAGATGGACATTCGTGACCCCCTTTACATTCTTGTACTTGTCTCACCAAGTACACTATAACTCAGGACACTTAACACATTACATGAGGCAGGATCTTCCTGAGATATTTATGGTGATTCTGTATAGGATACAGGACTTGACAGAGATACTATATTCATAGATACTTTATGACTTGTTGCATTAGCTATGATCGTGCGTGACATGTACATGAGACGTTATGGACATGAGACGTGTGGTTACATTGGGTGGGGAGAGACACACAGGCTACAAGCTGATCATACATATATATCTCCTATTATTGTGAGGCGCAAGACTCTGAAACCCGAGCTTGGCCCATTACTCATTATCACTACTACCGGCTCCCCGACACAGAGCTTGTAGTGGTTTCAGCCTGAGTTCTAGTGCTGCTCTCATCTTGCATATCACTTAGCTGATTATTTAGTGTTCCCCTATTTGTTCCATCTATTGCTGGAGAGACACACAGGCTACAGGTTGACTATATTATGCCGGCTTCTCAATCTCCCGCTGAGCTAGACCACCTCATGATATCACTACTACCGGCTCCCCGACACAGAGCTTGTAGTTGTTTCAGCCTGAGTACTATTGATGCTTTCTCTTGCATTTCACACAGATGATTACATACTTACCCTCTTTATTTTATTATTTGCTACACTGCTTTTATTTTGGCTTGTATTATTATCTGTACCTTGCTATGTCCCCTGAGGACCTGGATCCGAATTATGTCCCCAGGATTTGCAGACGAGATCTATCCCGAGGTATACGGGACCGCAGCAGGAGCTGATACAGGAGCTGTACCAACATCCGGGGACGAGGTGTTAGCTGAAGACTTTTCCTGAGCATCCATGTTTCATGCTCAGTATTTACTTTATTCAGTCATTTATATTTTGGTCTGTTGAACCATTGTATCAGATATTTATCGGGTTGTTCCCCGAAGTACTTTGCTGAGACAAGTTGATGATTTACATTTCTTATATCTGTGGATCATATTTTACCTTGTGTGGATGAGATTAATTGTGCCATGTTATCGTAGACTTTATTTTACAGCTTAAGTACACTCTGATGGATCCATTAAATTAGGTTTGTCCATCAGTGTGTGCTACTGGCCATTGCCACGTGTCTAGTCCCTCGATATTTTGGGACTGGGGCGTGACAGAGGGTTAGTTTGTCGGTTCCATGACAGCTGGTCGGTCTCCAGGTGGGGGTTGCTTCATTGATCCGATTTTGGTGACAGATGGTTTGCCAAAGCTTTAAGTGTAACACCCTGTTCCGTTCAAGCGGACTACCGATTCAAACGGCAATATTGCAATATCTCGACCCACTTTGCTCAGGTGAGAAAACTCATTTGAGGCAAAGGATATCCAGACTTGTCCTTACAGGTTTCCAGCTTAGGCTTTCAGAGGCTTGCTTGACGTATCGCTCTACCGAGGCGAATCATCGCTAAGGTGGGTGGCTACGGTGAACTTGTCATTGCTTAGCCAGCACACATAAAATCTGGAACGATACATGCTAGTCGCTAGGTGAATCACCCCTGCATGCTAATAAGAATCCATCACACCTAGCTAAGGGGAATAATTCCAACTTGTATTGCTTATGCTAGAACATGGAAATAAAGCATTACTTATATATATGTTCAGACCCTCGCATGCTACCCTAGAACGTGTTGCTCGGAAAGTCCCTTACGATCTCACTCCTCGGCTTACCATCGGGCCCGAGCTAACGTGAATGTTTGTGTTTATACAAATGCATGCTTGTCTGCTTGTATGTTGCCTTGTTTCATCCAAACCTCGAAAGACTACTAAGTAGTATTTTCGTGCATGATTGAACCTGCAAGTATCCGGGACCGTTAGGTCTCCCAAGGCAGCCCCGAGCCAGGGGAATATATCAAGGTAAGTTATTCACTGAACAAAGAATCATGATTCAAGTATCTCGTATACTCGTGTACTCGTGTTCTAGTGCACTCGTGTTCTCGTGTTCTTGTGCACTCATGTTCTCGTGTTCTCGTGTATCTCATGATAATTGAAAGACCCAAAGATTGCATGTCGCGGACAACTCGAAAATGAGGTATGGTTCCACGGACGGTCTTCGGGGTACTGGGGCCGATCTGATCCGGATGGAACCTTGCGGGTGGTCCATCGTGTACGGTCGAGTGGTTTGTAGTGCCTCTTGTACTTACGTTGCATTCCACTTGGCCTGGGACCACCTCATGTGCAAATCCATCGTGTACGGGCTAGATGGTTCGTAGCGCATCGTGTTCTCTCGTTGCGTTCCATTCTCGTTTGGGATTAGTCCATTATGGCTATGCCAGCGACTCATGTTCATATAGATAAGTCATCCTCGCTTAGCGACTATCCGCGTACGAGTATTTGCATCACATCAATGAACGACTGAATACCTGAACGATCATGATATAATGACTCTTGTGTTGCATATGCTATTGTCTTGGTTTTCATTATGAATGTCCCTGAATGTTTATACTTTGTCCGTGCCTGAATTAATAATGTTTGCCTAGGACAGGGAAGGACAAATGGTAAGTTGGTAAGTCTCGCCGTATTTTCTCTCATGTTGTACGGCGCACTGCCACACGAGTTAGGCTATTCAATCCTTGCATGAAACTGATCCTAAGGCAACTAGCAAGACAACATAATAGTTGGTGCACAAAACTTATATTATGTGTTTGAATTTGTCGAGCGGACGAGTAGCTTCCCCACCAGTGCATTCAATGTACTGATAATCCACCAGTTTGTATGCAGGGTACGGGAGAACCTCATTCGGTACAGATGCCTCCTTCGTGCGTGCTAAGTCCAGGAGTTCCCTTTGAAGCCTTGGAGCGCTGTGTCCGGAACAGAAGCACATATACAAGACATAATATTATGAACATTGCCTGAACATCGCCTGTACAATCATTCCACTATTGTAGCCACTTGGCACGCTTTTACTGTTTCAGAGAGAGAGGCTTGAGCGACTTGTAATCTCGGCTATATGTCGCCTGTAACACATGTTTATATCAATAAAAGAGCTTGCTTTACTTCAACTTGTGTTACTTAATGCTTTTGCTATATTGTCGACTCAGTGAACCTGTTACCAAATCGTTATGCATTTATGACTCTGCTACACTCGGACAATTTGTGCGACTCTGTGGCTTAGAACTCTTACCGCCAGCCAATAAACCACGGACTTGTACGGGCGTGGCTCACGCTCGTACGACATCACGTCCGGATGGGTCATAAAGCGATCGTTCTGCAGGAGCGCTGGCGCGGTAATTCTCGCATAGCGAGAACGGCCGATTTAGCCTGCGGGAGATTGGGGCGTGACATGTTGGTATCAGAGCCTGGCTTATACGCCTTTGGATTTCCTTTCGAATATCTCAGTTTCGAAAGCTCATTCGTGGGTTATGTGTACGCTCTCTCTCATTGTCTCAAACAGAATGTTCCAACAATAAGTCTAAATACTTTCAAAATATGTTTTGAATGATATGATTGCTTGTATAATATTGTACTGCGAGTGGCCTTTGTGCCAACCTGAGTGAGACCCTTAAGATTATCGCTAGTAGCTTGTCCGATTTCACTATCTCTAAGTTTGGTTGAATGCATATATTTGAGGGACGCCTTCAAACTTGTGCACGATTCAAGACTTAGAATATATGAAACTCGAGTGCTAAGACTTCGCTATCGCTAAGTTGGTTGATGTGCTCACGCTAGAGGTGCACTTCGAATGTGCATCCAGACTAAGCGATATGCCGATCTCGATGCTAGTGCAAGTGAATATCCAAATAAATAAGTATAACAACTTGTATAGGTTTGCCTCAGCCTTGTATCGTTAAATCAAAATTGATTGAAACGTGCTGCTTGTCCTCAGTAAGTCTCGAGGACGAGAATTTTTCTGAGTTGGGTAGGATGTAACACTCCGTTCCATTCAAGCGGACTGCCGATTCAAACGCCAATATTGCAATATCCTGACCCGCTTTGCTCAGGCGAGAAAACTTATTTGAGGCAAAGATATCCAGACTTGTCCCTACAGGTTTCCAACTTAGGCTTTCAGAGGCTCGCTTGACGTATCGCTCTACCGAGGTGAATTATCGTTAAGGTGGGTGGCTACGGTGAACTTGTCTTTGCTTAGCTAGCACACATAAAATCTGGAACGATACATGCTAGTCGCTAGGTGAATTATCCCTGCATGCTAATAAGAATCCAACGCACCTAGCTAAGGGGAATAATCCCAACTTGTATTGCTTATGCTAGAACATGAAAATGAAATATTGCTTATATATATGTTCAGACCCTCGCATGCTACCCTAGAACGTGTTGCTCGGGAAGTCCCTTACGATCTCACTCCTCGGCTTACCTTCGGGCCCGAGCTAACGTGAATGTTTGTGTTTATACAAATGCATGCTTGTCTGCTTGTATGTTGCCTTATTTCATCAAAACCTTGGAAGACTACTAAGTAGTCGTTCCGTGAATGATTGAACCTGCAAGTATCCAGGACTGTTAGGTCACCCAAGGCAGCCCCGAGCTAGGGGAATGCATCAAGGCAAGTTATTCACTGAACGAAGAATCATGATTCAAGTATCTTGTATACTCGTGTACTCGTGTTCTAGTGCACTCGTGTTCTCGTGTTCTTGTGCACTCGTGTTCTCGTATTCTCGTGTATCTCATGATAATTGAAAGACCCAAAGATTGCATGTCGCAGACAACTCGGAAATGAGGTATGGTTCCACGGACGATCTCTAGGGCACTGGGGCCGATCCGATCCGGATGGAACCTTGCAGGTGGTCTATCATGTACGGGCGAGTGGTTTGTAGCGCCTCTTGTACTTACATTGCATTCCACTTGGCCTTGGACCACCTCGTGTGCAAATCCATCATGTACGGGCGAGATGGTTCATAGCGCATCGTGTACTCTCGTTGCGTTCCATTCTCGTCTGGGATTAGTCCATTATCGCTATGCCAGCGACTCATGTTCATATAGATAAGTCATCCTCGCTTAGCGGCTATCCGCGTGCGAGTCATTGTATCGCATTAATGAATGACTGAACACCTGAACGATCATGATACAACGACTCTTGTGTTGCATATGCTATTGTCTTGGTTTTCATTATGAATGCCCCTGAATGTTTATACTTTGCCCGTGCCTGAATTAATAATGTTTGCCTTGGACAGGGAAGGAAAAATGGTAAGTTGGTAAGTCTCGCCGTGTTTTCTCTCATGTCACACTGTGCACTGCCACACGAGTTAGGCTATTCAATCCTTGCATGAAACTGATCCTAAGGAAACTAGCAAGACAACATAATAGTTGGTGCACGAAACTTATATTACGTGTTTGGATTTGTCGAGCGGGCGAGTAGCTTCCCCACCAGTGCATTCAATGTACTGATAATCCACCAGTTTGTATGCAGGGTGCGGGAGAACCTCGTTCAGTGCGGATGCCTCCTTCGTGCGTGTTAAGGCCAGGAGTTCCCTCTGAAGCCTTGGAGCGCTGTGTCCGGAATAGAAGCACATATACAAGACATAATGTTGTGAACATTGCCTGAACATCGCCTGTACAATCATTCTACTATTATAGCCACTTGGCACGCTTTTACTATTTCAGAGAGAGAGGCTTGAGCGACTTATAATCTCGGCTATATGCCGCCTGTAACATATGTTTATATCAATAAAAGAGTTTTCTTTACTTTAACTTGTGTTACTTAATGCTTCTACTATATTGTCGACTCAGTGAACCTGTTACCAAATCGCTATGCGTTTATGACTCCGTTGCACTCGGATAATCTGTGCGACTCTGTGGCTTAGAACTCTTACCGCCAGCCAATGAACCATGGCCTTGCATGGGTGTGGCTCACGCTCGTACGGCATCACGCCCGGATGGGTCATAAAGCGATCGTTCCGCGGGAGCGCTGGCGTGGTGATTCTCGCCTAGCGGGAATGGCCGATTTAGCCTGTGGGAGATCGGGACGTGACATTATGGAGCGACATTGGTTTCAGTAGTTCAAGCCAGGGAGGAGATCAAGGTTTGCAGCAAACTCAATCTAAGGCGGGTACATCTTTATTTATGCAGTTAAGCGGGATCTGTGGGTAATCGATGACATATACAGTGCGTAATGTTCTGCTCGAGGATGCATGTGTATGGGGGAGCTTCAGGTTCGGACACGAAGGTGGATAAATTCAGGAGTTTGAATCTTGGAAGACTCGTACCGTCTGCTTGGTTAGGCCAACCAAGGGTGAATGTAAACCCCCTGATTTTCAAGAATTTTTAAATTTGGAATTTTTCACAATTTTCTGGATTTTTCTGAGATTTTCTAAAATTAAATTCAGGTGTTTTAATTATTTTTAAATGATATTAAATAATATTAATATGTGTTGAAAATTATATTTTCTAGTGTAAAATTAAAAACCGGACATAGGGTAATTTTTCGGGAATTTATTGGACCCCGGAAGCATTTTAAAAGCCATAAAAACTAATTAATTAATTAAACCAAAATAAACCGGGTTTATTTGAAATAAACCAAACCAAACCAATAGTTGAACCAAAACGGTCTAACCAAACCCAAAATCCTTAACGGGTCGGATCCGGGTCAAACCCATGACCCGACCCGCTTGGACCCGAACCCGTTTTTGTTAGCGGATCGGGCCGGATCCGCCTGACCCGACCCGACCCGCTGAGAACCTGACCCGACCCAAATTAAACCCTAACCCCCAAATTTATTTTCCCCCGACCCTTCACCTTGCCGGCGGCCGTTCCCGCCGCCGTGGCCGCCGGAGACCCCCCATCTTCATCTTTCTCCACCCGCCGGCGTCTCCACTTCCCCTTTCGGCAACCCCCGACCCTCCAGCTCCTCACCGCCCCTTTATAAATCCCTCACAACCCCAGCCCTCCGGCCACCTTCCCGTCTTCTCCGACTACAGAGCCCGGCTGCCCTCGGCTTCTCCTCCTCGACCAGACCCAGTCGGCCGCCCTCCAGCCCAGCCCCGCAGTCGCCCGAATCCAACACCTCTCCCCTCATTCCCAGCAAACCGCCTGAACCCCCGTGCCTCCGCCGGCTGCATCCCCCTCCTTCCTCCCAGCGCCGCCCCTCCAGCGCCTCGCCGCAGATCCGCCGACCTCGCCGGAGACCCGCAGCGACCTCCCCCGCCTCTGCCCGACCTCCCCTGACCTCCACGGTCCCTGGCCGCCTCCGCCGTGTCCGCCACAGCTGAAACCCTAGGACAGCAACAGTACCGGACACGAACGCAGGACACGAAGCAGACACGGATACGAGAATTCGCAGTTTCCCGGAGCCCTGTTCAGGTACCCATATCTTTCTCCTCGTAGCTCTGTTTTTGATTTCGTCAGTTGTATCGCATAGCCTACATGACCCCCTCGGTGCCCGTGCAACCCGCTCGGTGCATCGCGTCCTGTGGTGATCGCGAACCGCGATCCAAAAAATAGGAAAATCAATGCCCTGTTTCACCCCGGAACTGAGTACGCCCCGCCAAACGGGACGACTTGGTCGCGTACGATCTTCACCGATACGTGCGCGTCGTTGATACAGACGTGCGAGATTTCGCAGAAGCTGATTCGGATGTGCGTGCACACCGGAATCAATGCGTATCCGCGGACAACGCCCCGTATCCGAACTTTCTGAATCTTGCTGTAACTTAGTGTACACACGTCGAATAGAGACGAAACTTGCGCCATCGGACTCGTAGCAATACGCTGGTCCTGTGAGCCAAGTTTGGTTCGATTCAGAGAACGTTGACAAAATCGTGTGTCGAGGGCCCCACAGGCTCCACTTGACGGGCGATTTTAAGAACGGCTCATCGGAATCCAATTTTGGAAGTTCTGTTGGGTTCGTATCATCGTTCCTGACTTGTTGACACTAAGTTGGACCAATTTGGAGACCTTTGACCCTGACTCGTTTTTCGGTGCAAAGCGGCCCACATGTGGACCCCGCCTTGCCCTGAAAATGTCATTTTTGCCCCTGTGTCCAAATTGGACTCAAGGACAGGCATTTTTAGCTGATTAATATTTTTTGGATCTGATGGTGATATCTGTTTCAGCAACCGGAGTACTGCCTGCAAATCCTGTTGAAGTCAGAGCTACAATTGGAGCCGAAACCCCAGGCAAATGTACCTTGACATAATTGCAGTATAATGATTCATTTTGTTCTCTTGATTTATTTTTCTGTGACTGTTGTACATGCTAAACCCTAGGGCCGTCTGACTTGCTTAGCGTCCGATTAATAGTCGGGTGCCAACACCGTACGCGGTGTTGTGCAACGTCACCTAGAGATGGATATCGTGACATTTACATTCCTGTACTTGCCATATCAAGTACATTATACCCAGGACACCTGATACAGATCATGAGACAGAAGCTTCCTGAAATATTCAAGGTGATTCTGTATAGGATACAGGTTTATGACATCTTTACATGCTTAGATTTTATCCTGACTTATTGTATTAGTTTTGATCCTGCGTGTCATGGACATGAGACGTGAGATTACATTGGATGGGGAGAGACACACAGGCTACAGGCTGATTTATATATATTTATTATGGTGAGGCCTTAGAATCTATATCAGAGCTAGGCACTCTACTAGAGAGATATTATTGTGAGGCCTTAGACTCTATATTAGAGCTAGGCACTCTACTAGTGATATCACTGCTACCGGCTCCCCGACACAGAGCTTGTAGTGGTTTCAGCCTGAGTTTTAATGTTGCTCTCATCTTGCATTTCACATAGATGGTTATATAGTTTACCCTATTATTTTATTATTTGCTGTACTGCATTTATTTTGGCTTGAGCTTTTTTGTACCTTGTTCTGTCCTCTGAGGACCTGGATCCGGATTATGTCACCAGGATTAGCAGACAAGGTTTATCCAGAGGTATACGGAACATGAGCAATTCTCGGAACAGTACCAGTACCTGAGGACGAGGTGATCGCTGAGGACTTTTTCTGAATATCTGCTACTTCCATACTCAGTCTTTCTGGCAAATAAACTCTTTTATTCCTGTTTAAATGATCATTGTAACAGACTTGATTATCGGGTTGTTCCCCGATTTTATTTACTTTTGACTGGATGTTGATGTACTTTCTTTATTGTTGTTGATCTTATTATCTTGTGTGTGGATGAGATTAGTTTTGTCTTATTATTATAGACCTTATATTACAGCTTAAGTATGCCCGATGGATCCATTAAATTGGGTCTGTCCATCGGTGCGTGCTGCTGGCCATTACCACGTGTCTAGTCCCTCGGTATTTTGGGACTGGAGCGTGACATGGTTTTTGTGGTGGCCCATGCAGGTCAACGACTAAATTGTTAGGTTTCAACTTAGGGACCGAACAAGCCTGGAATAAGATAGGATAAGTTTTTAGTATCTCATCCACTTGCTTGAAAACGTTCTTGATATCTGTATCGGATTCAAATAAAATTTTTGACTTGCCTCCTGCCTTGATTCCTGTGCGCTTCTTATAGTTTATTTTGGTTGCAGAATTATGGATCCACAAGCCGGCGATGAGACTCATCCAGCAGCACCACAAGATATTGTGGTTAGCCACGAAGATAAAGTGATACTAGTGGATGAAGGTCAAACATCACAACAACTCAGTCCAGCAAGACAGAATGCCTCGAGAATCCTGGAAGATGACGTTCCACCATCAACGCAGCTTGCTCCTCCGATGCCTACCGTTCCACAAGGGTAGGCTATGGACGAACAAAAAAAATTTCGAATGTTCTACGCGATGATGCAAGCCCATCAGAAGGTTCAACAAGAAGATCAACAAAACCAAGTGGAGCAATTCATCGACAGATTTAGCTCGGAGTTACGGAGATTAATCAGTTCAAATGCACCTACCTTAGACGTGAACGTTCTTGCTGCAACATGACCCATGGAGTGCAACACAAGGATCGAGTCCAGCCAGAAGCGGCCATATGCAACAGCACCAGACCAAGCACAACAAGAAAGAGTTGCAAAGCGACCACAGATGAATCCACCACTTGCACTAGTCCTCCCTACTTGTCACTATTGTGGCAAGGTAGGCCATCTCGCTAAAGAATACCGACGTAGACTGGGACGATGTTTATCTTGCGGATCCAAAAAGCATTCGGTAAGGGATTGCCCTGGACGTCGAGAGAAAGCAGTGATGATTCAACAACCAGCTACACCAGCACCAGCCAGAGCACCACAGAAAGAAATTGCAAAGAAGTCTCACATGCACCAGCTGCCAGAAGCATCTCCACAAGTACTACCTGTCTGTCCATATTGTCGCAAGCGAGGCCATATAGAGAACGAGTGTAGACGCAAAAAGAAATTATGCTTAGCTTGCGGATCAGTCAGCATTTATTAAAGGAATGCCCTGAGCGTCGAGAAAGGGCACCAATGGTTAACCAACAAGCTTTACCAGCACCAAGGTCAGTCTATCCAGCATTGGGAGCACCGCAAACGGGAATTGAAAGAGTCATACCACCACCTCCAGGAGGGTATCAGCCGAGGCCACCTTTGATACCCCAGGCACTACTCTTCCAGCAGGCTCAACAGTAGCAGAGGAATCGACTGCAAGGACGCGGACAAGCCCTGGCGATGACCTTGGAGAACGTGCAGAATCACGGAGTAGCTAATGCGAGTAAGTTTTTATAGTTTCCTGCTTCTAGATTTGCTTTAGTTCGTGCCCGTTGGTTCGTGGCCCTAGACTTGACTTGACAGTTTTAAATTGATAATAATTGATAACCTAGTATCAATCTAAGTAATTTTGAACTTGCCAATAATTTAGAATATTTTATAAATGTTAAACTGATATGCTTTTGAAAGATAACATGGTTTTTCTAAAACTGTAATTTTCTAGATTTCCTTCATCCAGGAAATTGCATAACTTTTATCGCCTAGGGAAATAATTTTTCCTATGTGTTCTTCTTACACCCTCAACTTTGGTTCTTCTTGATAGTGAAGTACTTCGTATAAAATTTTTGCAACCGTGTCATCTCTGTTGATCGGTTATTCTTTGATTGCGAGGACGCAATCCTCTTAAGGGGGTAGATTGTAAACCCCCTGATTTTCAAGAATTTTTAAATTTGGAATTTTTCACAATTTTTTGGATTTTTCTGAGATTTTCTGAAAATAAATTCAGGTGTTTTAATTATTTTTAAATGATATTAAATAATATTAATATGTGATGAAAACTATATTTTCTAGTGTAAAATTAAAAATCGGACATAGGGTAATTTTTCGGGAATTTATTGGACCCCGGAAGCATTTTAAAAGCCCTAAAAACTAATTAATTAATTAAACCAAAATAAACCAGGTTTATTTAAAATAAACCAAACCAAACCAATAGCTGAACCAAACCGGTTTAACCAAACCCAAAATCCTTAACGGGTCGGATCCGGGTCAAACCCATGACCCGACCCGCTTGGACCCGAACCCGTTTTTGTTAGCGGATCAGGCCGGATCCGCCTGACCCGACCCGACCCGCTGAGAACCCGACCCGACCCAAATTAAACCCTAACCACCAAATTTATTTTTCCCCGACCCTTCACCTTGCCGGCGGCCGTTCCCCCGCCGTGGCCACCGGAGACCCCCCATCTTCATCTTCCTCCACCCGCCGGCGTCTCCTCTTCCCCTTTCGGCAACCCCCGACCCTCCAGCTCCTCACCGCCCCTTTATAAACCCCTCACAACCCCAGCCCTCCGGCCACCTTCCCGTCTTCTCCGACTACAGAGCCCGGCTGCCCTCGGCTACTCCTCCTCGACCAGACCCAGTCGGCCGCCCTCCAGCCCAGCCCCGCAGTCGCCCGAGTCCAGCACCTCTCCCCTCCTTCCCAGCAAACTGCCTGAACCCCCGTACCTCCGCCGGCTGCTTCCCCCTCCTTCCCTCCAGCGCCGCCCCTCCAGCGCCTCGCCGCAGCTCCGTCGACCTCGCCGAAGACCCGTAGCGACCTCCCCCGCCTCTGCCCGACCTCCCCTGTCCTCCACGATCCCTGGCCGCCTCCGCCGTGTCCACCACAGCTGAAACCCTAGGACAGCAACAGTACCGGACACAAACGCAGGACACGAAGCAGACACGGACACAAGAATTCGCAGTTTCTCGGAGCCCTGTTCAGGTACCCATATCTTTCTCCTCGTAGCTCTGTTTTTGATTCTGTCAGTTGCATCGTGTAGCCTGCATGACCCCCTCGGTGCCCGTGCAACCCGCTCGGTACATCGCGTCCTGTGGTGATCGCGAACTGCGATCCAAAAAATAGGAAAACCAATGCCCTGTTTCACCCAAGAACTGAGTACGCCCCGCCAAACGGGACGACTTGGTCGCGTACGGTCTTTACCGATACGTGCGCGTCGTTGATACGGACGTGCGAGATTTCGCAGAAGCTGATTAGGATGTGCGTGCACACCGGAATCAATGCGTATCCGCGGACAACGCCCCGTATTTGACCTTTCTGAATCTCGCGGTAACTTAGTGTACACACGTCGGATCGAGACGAAACTTATGCCATCGGACTCGTAGCAATACGCTGGTCCTGTGAGCCAAGTTTGGTTCGATTCTGAGAACGTTGACAAAATCGCGTGTCGAGGGCCCCACAAGCTCCACTTGACGGGCGATTTTGAGAACGGCTCATCGGAATCCAATTCTGGAAGTTCCGTTGGGTTCGTATCATCGTTCCTAACTTGTTGACACTAAGCTGGACCGATTTGGAGACCTTTGACCCGCCCTCATTTTTCGGTGCAAAGCGGCCCACATGTGGACCCCGCCTTGCCCTGAAAATGCAATTTTCGCCCCTGTGTCCAAATTGGACTCAAGGACAGGCATTTCTAGCTGATTAATATTTTCTGGATCTGATGGTGATATCTATTTCCGCAACGATAGTACTGCCTGCAAATCCCGTTGAAGTCAGAGCTACAATTGGAGCCGAAACCCCAGGCAAGTGTACCTTGCCATAATTGCAGTATAATGATTCATTTTGTTCTCTTGATTTATTTTTCTGTGACTGTTGTAAATGCTCAACCCTAGGGCCGTGTGACTTGCTTAGCGTCCGATTAATAGTCGGGTGCCAACACCGTACGCGGTGTTGTGCAACGTCACCTAGAGATGGATATCGTGACATTTATATTCTTGTACTTGCCATATCAAGTACATTATACCCAGGACACCTGACACAGATCATGAGACAAAATCTTCCTGAAATAATCAAGGTGATTCTGTATAGGATACAGGTTTATGACATCTTTACATGCTTAGATTTTATCCTGATTTATTGCATTAGTTTTGATCCTGCGTGTCATGGACATGAGACGTGAGATTACATTGGTTGGGGAGAGACACACAAGCTACAGGCTGATTTATATATATTTATTATGGTGAGGCCTTAGACTCTATATCAGAGCTAGGCACTCTACTAGAGAGATATTATTGTGAGGCCTTAGACTCTATATTAGAGCTAGGCACTCTACTAGTGATATCACTGCTACCGGCTCCCCGACACAGAGCTTGTAGTGGTTTCAGCCTGAGTTTTAGTGTTGCTCTCATCTTTCATTTCACATAGATGGTTATATAGTTTATCCTATTATTTCATTATTTGCTGTACTGCATTTATTTTGGCTTGAGCTTTCTTGTACCTTGCTATGTCCCCTGAGGACCTGGATCCGGATTATGTCCCCAGGATTAGCAGACGAGGTTTATCCAGAGGTATACGGAACATGAGCACTTCTCGGAACAGTACCAGTACCTGAGGACGAGGTGATTGTTGAGGACTTTTCCTGAATATCTGCTACTTCCATACTCAGTCTTTCTGGCAAATAAACTCTTTTATTCCTATTTAAATGATCATTGTAACAGACTTGATTATCGGGTTGTTCCCCGATTTTATTTACTTTTGACTGGATGTTGATGTACTTTCTTTATTGTTGTTGATCTTATTATCTTGTGTGTGGATAAGATTAGTTTTGTCTTGTTGTTATAGACCTTATATTACAGCTTAAGTATGCCCGATGGATCCATTAAATTGGGTCTGTCCATCGGTGCGTGCTGCTGGCCATTGCCACGTGTCTAGTCCCTCGGTATTTTGGGACTGGGGCGTGACAGTGAAGAAGCTCGTCGGAACGTTAACACATTTCGGTGGAAGACGAAAGTCGAAAACATGCATCCAAGACTCATGACGTGGCTGATCGTCAGGGACTTTGGTCTTGATCATGTCATTGATATCGACAGGATCCCAATAGTGCTGGAGGTGCTACACATGGCATCTAGTGTTGACGTGACGATCGAGGAGCTGGTGAAAAAGGAAGATGCAAAGAAACTCAGGGGATCGAAGATCGGTGGAATGGGGTAGCAGGAATTCTATCGCGCGGCGACATACATAGAGTCTAGTTGAGGAGCCAGGGGGCAACACCCTCTCATCAGACTGAGGGAAAGATTGTTTTGTCCAGTCTGAATTTGTTAAATTTTGGAGCCCAAATATGGTCAAAGATTTGATTTGATATAATTTAAAAATCTACATTAAATGTAAGATTTGATTAGATTTTAAATTTTTATCAATTATTTAATCTGATAATATTTGGACGTCCATAATTGGTGTTGGATTATTTTAGGTGTAATATGATTTTTATTTTAGGATTTCCTATTTAAGAAATCCTATTATGACCTAAAATAGGATTTTTTATCCTATAAATATAGGAGGAGGGTGGAGACACAAAGCACACAAAGGTGGAGATTCGAGGTATACGTCTACAAGAAAATTTAAGAGAAAGTTCGTGCTTTGCTCTTAGGATTTTTCTCCATACAAGAGAAAAGGAAGAAAAGATCTAATCGATGAGTCATCAACTTTGGTTAAAAAAAATGCTACAGGTTGGTGAATGATTTCAATTGTAATATTTGTCGTTCTTTCTTGAGTGTGTGGTGAGGGGGTTGAACCTAGTCACCGGTTATAAATGTTAGGATTTCAATTGGGCAAAGGATTTCAACATTAATTTTTTACAATCTTGTAATTTAATCTGAGTTATAAAGGTTATGATTTGTCCAGGTGATATAGTCACCATCATATACTTGTCTTTATTTGTGCTTGGTGTTCGTAGATTGGTTGGTTATCTCAGGTGGGTTGACAAACGCTTCCACAACGCGCCCAACAGTTAGCCAACTTTTTTTTGGGTCCGTTTATTTATATTTTCATTCTGGTAAATATAAGAATTATTTATACTGATACACCCTATATTTTGTGCTTATTACGCGGACCTTGTCACGCCCTATCCCAAAATACCGATGGACTAGACACGTGACAATGGCCAGCAGCACACACCGATGGGCAAACCCAATTTAATGGACCCATCAGGGTGTACTTAAGCTGTAAAATAACTATAAAGGTCTATGATACTAATCTTATCCACAGAAATAAATACAATCAAGATGAAATAATAAGCAACATCAAGTCTCAATAAAACATATCTCGGGGAACAACCCAATAATGAGTTTGATACATCAATTCAATAAACAGGAAACAACAGAAATAACTGAGTATAGATAAAGCAGATACTCAGGAGAAATCATAGGCGATCACCTCGTCCTCTGGTAATGGTACTGCTCCAATATCAGCTCCTGTCCCATATACCTCGGGGTAGATCTCCTCTGCTAAACCTGGAGATATAATCCGGATTCCAGGTCCTCAGGGGACATAGCAAGGTACAAGAATAACTCATGCCAAAATAAATGCAATACAATAATAAATGAATCAGTAGGGCATACTAGGTAACCAGATATGTGATATGCAAGTGAGAGCATTAATCATACTCAGATTGAAACTACTAAAGGCAGTGGGAACCATAGCAACATTATTATCTCGAAGGGCCAGTACATGTGCCAAAGCTCTGTGTCAGAGTCTAAGGCACTCCCAGTAATTTATATATATATATATATATATATATATATATATATATATATATATATATATATATATATATATATTCAGCCTTTAGTATGGTAAGACTCTCCCCACCCAATGTAATCATATGTCTCATATCCACGAGGTCTCATGTCCATGACACGCAAGATCAAGCTAATGCAGTGAGTCATAATAATAGCTATGCATATATCTATGTCATAATCCTGTAGCCTATACAGAATCACCATGAATGACTCATAAAGATTTTGTCTTATGAATAGTGTCAGGTGTCCTGTGGTTTGACGTACTTGATAGTGGCAAGCACAAAAATGTCTAGGGTCGCGATATCAACTTCTAGGTGACGTTACACAACTCCGCGTACGGCATTGACATCCGAATATTATTCGGACGCTAAGCAATGTCACATGATCCTATGTTGAACATTTATATCATATAATTAAATCAAGAGAACATTATGTAGCAAATACTGCAAGATTGGTAAGATACACTTGCCTGGGGTTTGGTTTCCAACTACTGCTCCGATATCTGACGGATCTTCAAGTACTCCTCCGGTTGCTAAATAAACACTACCATAATATTCAGAAGATATAAAAAGGCTAGAATTGTCTGTCCATAAGTCCAATTTGGACACAGGGACAAAATTAACAATTTCTGGTCAAAGTGGGGTCAACATGTGGCCCGTTTCGCACCAAAAAATGTGCCAGAGACAACGTTTTCCAAATTCATCAAACTTAGTATCTACAAGTCCAGAACAATGATAGGAACCCAACGGTATATCCAGAACTGGATTTCGATGAGCCGATCAAAAAATCGTCCGTCAAGTGGAGCCTTGGGGCCCACGATACGGGATTTTGTCAACGTTCTCAGAATCGAACCAAACTTGGGTCACAGGACCAGCGTATCGCTATGAGTCCGATGGCACAAGTTTTGTTTCGAAACGATGAGCGTACACGAAGTTACAACAAGTTTTAGAACAAGGCCAATACGAGGTGTTGTCGACGGATACGCATTGATTTCGGTGTGCACGCACATCCAAATCCACTTCCGTAAAATTTTATACGTCCGTATTGACGGTGCGCACCTTTCGGTAAAGTTCACACACGACCAAGTCGCCTCGTTTAGCGGGACGCATCCAGTTTCGGAAAAATTAGGATTTTTAAATAACCAAGTTTTTGGTCATTTTTACCTTCGAATATATCACAATCTACAACACTATAAATTAAACTAAAATAGGATTTTAAAACTTGGTTATAAGGTCTAAATTACTATTTAGGTAAAATTTTTAATTAATTAACAGGTTGCACGCAAAACGGTCGTGAACTTGAGAGTTCGAAACAAATTTCTGATTTTCAGAAATTGAAAATATTTTCTGTTTTGGTGTCACGATTTGCGACCTACATAGGACGCGATACCCCAAACTGATTGCACAAGTTTTGAGGGGGTTGCACAACGAACGTGTCGCAACAGTCTGATTGGAAAAAAATGCGACGAGGAGATAGAAATGATCACCGGAACAAGATGCCGGAAACGACTGAAATTTGCGTATATGCGGTAGCGCGACGACCGGTCGACGGCGGGTAGCAGTGCTATTGTGGCCGCTGGTCTTCGATGTCGCCGGGGTTCTTCGCCGGAGGAGTCGCCGAAGTGGCTCGGGCTCATCGAGGAGGCGGGTGCTGGGGTCGGCAGTGGAGTGGTGGTGGTGGGGAATCGGGGTGTCGGGTCTAGGGTTTTTATAGAGGGGAATTGGGGAGGAGAAGGGGCGGCGGTTTGGGAGGCTGTAGGTCGGGGAGGGGAAGAGGCGGCGGCGACGGGTGAACGATAGCGAGGATCGCGGCGGTCGGGGAAAGAAACGGCGGAGGAATTCGGCCGGTCGTCGGAGGAATCGGGTTAGGTTAGTTACTGTGCATTAGGATTCGGGTCGGGTTTAGCGGGTCCAGATCCGAACCGACCCGCTAGGGTTGGGTCCGGTTCAGATTGTTTGGTTTGGTTTATTTTGTCTAAACCGGTTGGGTTCAGGTTGATTTGTTTTTGTTTATTTAAAAACTTAGTTTTTAGGTCTTAAAAATAGTTGTGGGGTCCAATAAATTTCAAAAAAATTACAGTATGTCTAATTATTTATTTTACACCCAAAAATATTATTTTTATAATATTTTAAAATTTAATAAAATCAAAAAAATATTTAATACCAGAAAATATTTATTTTAATTAGTTAAAAAAATCACAAATTTTTTTTGCTAATTTATTTTTAAATTTCTGAAAAAATCCGGGTGTTTACAGATCTCCCGTAGTTTTAAAATAAATATACTGACACCCCCTATCCTTTATATATTTTTTTTAAAGTAAGGATGGTCAGTGTAAAATCTTTTACATAAATTATAAAATTTAGAGGTGGTCCGTGTATTTAACACAAAATAACGGAGATGTTAGTGTATTTATTTTTAAATTATGAAAGGTCCGCATAACAAACACAAAATATAGAAGGTGCTAGTATAAATAACCCTAAATATAAAAAGAAAAAAAGAAAAAAAAAACACCCAACCATCAAGACCCGCGTCCTTGCTAAGGAGAAAGTTTATGTTTTTTTTTTGGGGCCAAAAATATTAATAAAGAAAAGTTGGCCACCGCCCCTAGTAAGGATTTGACGTCATGTATTTTTTCTATTTCTTTTCCTTTAGCAAATGTAAAAAAAATTAAAATATATAAAAAAGGAACAAACGTACTTAATTAAAATGTTGAAAATGTGAAATGATCGGATATAAGCAAAACGTCATAATTAAGGACGTTTAAGTTCTCATTTGTCAATTTTTCTAAACTATTTTTTTCCGGACAATATAATTAAATTGTAGTTCTCTACAGGAAACTTTCTGATTATTATTATGTCATTATTTGTATGTATAACTATCATGTGATATATGAATTACCGATTTCCATGTGTGACTAGTGGGTATCAATCAACAAATTATAAACATCAAATATTTATTTTAATTTACTAGACATATTTTGAATATATTCATTTATGAATACAATGAAATTGTGAGCTGAGTTTACAACTGTTGCAAAATAGAAAAAAAAAAAAAAAAGGTTCTGTCTGGATGCAAGTTGATGAACTATGATTTCACAGGAGGAACTAATTCCTCCCAACTTGTGCATTAAATAATTTGAAGAGTCGGTTTGTGGACAATGTGATGAATATATTTGAAGTGCATACCTACTAGAAATCCGTTCATTAAATTAAGGTTTGTTAAAAGTTCCTTCATAAAAAAGGAAGCCCTTATGTACATATTCTTGGAAAGTAACACATGGTTTAATAATGAACAAAAAAGAAAGGAGAACAAAGGAAGATAAGAAATGATCCACCTTCCAATCTTCTTCCCTTTCGACCCACTGTGAGCAGGAGTAACACCAAACATCAAATTTTGGGTCATTGGCTCATGTCACCACTTGGGTTGCATGTGTCTTACAAATCTAGTCATCCAACGATTACAGGATTTGGCATTCCTGAGAGAGTGACTAAAACTTCTTTTTAGGGCTTTGAGACTAGTGCACTTGAATTGTCGAAATTGTACACGAAGAATATACTATTTATCATTTTGGTGATTGATTTTTTTTTTTTTTGACTGAAATGGTGCATGACTTTTGCATTTTTGTTCAATTAGTTTTTGAAGTAAATTTTGTTGATATTTTTGGATAAAAATCGATAAAAATATACATGTAATTGTCATGTGTCCTATTTTTAATGGTTCTTTTGTTAAGTTTTGGATTTTGGACTATCATTTTCAGAAGAATATTAATGTTCGAAGAAAATTGTTTGGATAAAAATAGTTAAAAATCGTTAAAAATAGTAGTCCAAAACCAAAAATTTGACAAAATAACTACTAAAAATAGGACACGTGACCATCACATGCCAATTTTTATCCATTTTTATCCAAAAATATTAACAAAATTTACTTCAGGCACTAATTGAGCCTAATTATAAAACTCATGCACCATTTCGACTAAAAAAAGTCCGATCAACAAAATGACAAATACTGTATTTCTCGTGTGCCATTTCGACAATTAACTCCCAAATTTATTGCAGGTCAATTTTCCTTTTACTCTAGGAGATGCACTTGGAGCAACCAAATTTATTGTTCTATTCTGAGGAGAGAGCGAGAGAGAGCAAATACCTTTTTATATATATATATATATATATATATATATATATATATATATATAGAGAGAGAGAGAGAGAGAGAGTGACCAAACACCTTTATTGCGAAGTAAATAAAAGTCAGGATAGACTTCATAAGAGCATGCTTCAGGTATCCTATTTGCTTATGTTGTTATGGTAATATTATATCAAATCCCAACTTTAATTTTTTGGATTATTTATACTGACTATTTCTATATTTTTGATTTATAATATAGAATATTTCTGTTTTTAAATTATTTACATTGACCATTTTTATTTTTTTGATTTATTATATGTGGTACATTTATTTTAAAATAAAAACAAAAAGTTATAACACTAACTATTCCTATTTTAAATTTAAAAAAAAAAAAGAGAGGATATCCAGTACAATTTGTTTAAAAGTACGAGTACTCCATGTTATAAAGCAAAAATATAAAAGTAGCTAGTATAAATATCGCTTTTTTTCCATGACTGTGGATTTACTTGTCAGCATACAATTTATACATCTGATAAATCTACCTAACCCTAAAAATGGTGTCTTATTCCAGAAGATCTTTCCTGGTTGACATTCTTAATCATGATCGAACTTTCAAACTTTTAATTTCTATTTCTTTACTTACACTAAAATTCTAGAGTACATGTCGTACCATCAAATCTATATGATATAATACATAGAAATTTCATGGAGTCTTTTTTTTTTACCCGACTAATCAAAGAATATCAATCTAGATTAAATAATTTAAACTATTTATATATATTTACTTCATCTTTATTGTTATACATAATAAAAAAAAAATGCAATTTTATGTTCTTACTGTGAATTTGAATTTTTTTTTTTTTTTTTTTTTACTGATTGAACTAACATTTTATTGATGCATTGTTTCTTTGAGATGAAAATCCTGATGCCATTTATTGTTCATGAATGGGCCTTTCATTCATGTTCTACTCTGGAACGGCCCTTACTTCTTTTTGCTACAACTTTCTTTTTTCAATTTGTTTAATGTCTTCCCCCCAAACTAAAACAAATTTCATTTGATATGAAAATGAAAAATATTTCACTAATACAAAGTAAAATAAGTAGTTAGTTTTTCTAATTTTCTCTAATTTTTGCAACATATGATCGGAAATCTATTTTTGCTATTTACAAAATAGACGAGAAGTTTTGTGTACATTAACATACAATCAATCAAATCGAATAATTTAAATGAGATAAATAATTTGTAACCAATTTTGAAGAGTAAAGGTGGTGAAACAAAAAGACTAGCGACAGCTCCCGCTAAAACAGCTCTGACTCCCTACAATGCCATCTTCAATCCCTTCCATCACAGCTCCTTCGAACACAGGTATCGTTGTTATGACCCATCCACCCGCTGCCTAGATGTGTCTAGGAATCTATCTTTATTTAGGATCCACCCTTCTTTCTGCTTCAATCAATGAGCTCTTTCTTACTCACTCAGTCCTAGTTTGTTATGCGACTGCAATGTCCAGACTTCTGGATCTTATTGATAACTGGTCTATTCAATCCAAGAGGATAGATTATTGTTTGTGTACAACCATACGATTTGTGGTGGTGGTCTTCTAGGCTTATGTTTTTTTTTTTTTTTTAATAGTATGATGACAAATTCAGTTCTCAAATTCTAATTAGTTGTTCCCCTGACCCTTTTTCTTTGATTGACTTGGTTAATATATGAAATTGGTTTAAGGAACAAAGGTTGTCCTTAACTATTATGTTGTATGTAGTCTACTTTCATTTATTGCATTTATACTTGCATCTCTGTATAGGTAATTATTTTGAGATCACCCAGTTGTTTTAGTACTAATTGAGCTTTCTTTTAATAAGTTCTTTCCCAAGATTGGACTTCACATACTGTAAGTTCTGTTACGATATATAATTTCCTTTCATGAAGTTCATATGAAATGTTTTGCAATAACTTATTCCAGTCTCTCAATAACAAGTTTATGTTGCACATAGGAAATTACAGTTAGCATACCTTTGGAAAAAGTAAAGGACCTGCCATATTCACAACTTTCTTGTTTCAGTGGAGTTATGCTTAGCAATGGACTTGTGGATTCTCCTCTCATCTTCTCAGCAACATGTAGAATTACTTCATCGTCATCGTCGTTATTGTCTTGACGTTCTTGTTTTTGTTGGAGATTTTGTTTGTGGATGTTTTTTGATGGGTGTAAGTGTTGCTAAAACCTTTTATATCAACATTTGGCCTATATGTTGGTTGAATACTAGGACACTAATGTTACTTTGTCTAATATAAGTATGGTTTGTAAGCTACTATTTATTGGTACTTATGAATTTGTGACTTTATTTTATAATTGTAGTTATTAATATGATAATTCAGTCTGCAAGTTTCTTTTGTTATATTATATATTTTTTTCTCTTCAAATTGAAGTTAGTTTAAATGAATGGAATTTAGAATTAATAATAATAATAATAATAATTATAATAATAAACACAATTATGGTATTTTGTTCATTCTGTAAATGATACCTACAATTTGGTGGGAATAACTTTTATCAACATTCATCAAATGTCATTTACTGCATGCTAATGCCATAAATTGTAGTTAAAATTTTGTGAAAAAATTATTTACGGCGCACATTTTTCGACATTTACAACATCCATCAAATTTTATTTACGGCACATCACATATGTCATAAATGGTAGTCAAAATTTTGTGGGAAAAATATTTACGACATTCATCCTTCTTTATTTACAGCACGGTTGGAGATCATTTACGACTTTCGAATGCGCGTTGTAAAAAAGAGACTCATTAACGGCATGGCCTTTTACGGAACCATTATGTACTCCGTGAAAGATCACTTATGACATGTTTTATATACCAGAAATGATCATTTTTCTTGTAGTGTGTATCTAGTGTAATACAAAGGTTTATCATAACTGTTGTTTTTTAGTAACATATCCTCCTGAGAGAAGGTTATGTTAGGGATCTTCTCCATTACATTGTGGCAATGGGGACAGACAACAGGATCTGCAGTTGTTGCCTTGATCCGAGCTAAATATGAGTCGACGTGTAATAATGCCTCACTTAATGCATCATTTGACTCCTTGGAGAGACGAAGCAGCTTACAGATGTTGGCCTATCTGGTCAATGGTCAACCTAATTTCGATAATTAACTAAACCTTGATTCGATATACTGTAATCCGGTGCAACTGGAGATCATCGTACAACGTCACTGCTACAACTTCATAAGAAGAATGCTACAAATTGTGTCTAGTTCTTTTCTATGTTATTATGTAATTTTATATTTTATTTGAGTCTAGGACTACTGTAAATCGAGTCGCATTTGGAAGATAGATGGCACTCGAGTCCACTCAAATAAGCTTAACCTAAACCAGATCAAACCTATACCCAAAATTAGCCAAAATCTGAAGCCACTACTAGAATAAGCGGGATTAGCGACATTTTTTAGCGACTCCATATAAAAACGTAGCTAATTTAGTGACTCCAAGTAAAAACGTCGCTAGACGTCGCTAATTGGCAACATTTAGCGACGTTTAGCGACTTTTATTCAGTTTTTAAAAGATTAGTCGCTATAAGTTCAATTTAGGTAGCTAAACGTCGCTAATATATTTTATTTAGCGACGTTTAGCGACGTTTTTAGCGACGTATATTTTTGGACATTTTAGCGACGTCATTAGCGACGTTTAAGACGTCGCTAAATTAGCGACGTCATTATTGGCGTCGCTAAAACGTCGCTAAATTCTAAATTAGCGACGTTATTATTGGCGTCGCTAAATTCTAAATTAGCGACGTCGTTATTGGCGTCGCTAAAACGTCGCTAAATTTTTTACTTATGACTGATTCCCCCCATTTTCTTCGATCTCTCCCTCTTTCTCTCCCAAATTTCAAACCCGCCTCTCCCGCTCCGGCTCCTCCTTCCTCCCTCCGGCGACCCCCCTCGGTCGCGTCCTCCCCCTCCGGCTCCCCTCCTTCCTCCGACGCCCCCTCCTCCCTTACGGCGACCGTCCTCCAGCCACGTCCTCCCCCCTCCGGCCGCGTCCTCCCCCCTCCTCCTCCTCTAGGTAAACTCTCTCTCTCTCTCTCTCTCTTTCTCTCTCTCTCTCACATGACACACATGGCACTGACACTGACACTGACACTGATACGACACACACTCTGACACGACACACACACACGTGACCTAGGTTTAAGGTTAGGGTTAGGGTTAGGGTTAGGGTTAGAGTTTTTGACCTGGGATTAGAGTTAGGGTTTTTGTGATAAGGGCTTAGTGTAATCCACGACTGTAGTCGATCGTCCCTCACTGGATCCATGGGTTCGCCATTGATGATCGAAAGTTTTGGTGGTGATCCACGAGGAAATCCCTTGCAGCTCCTTCTCGGATCCTCTGTGTACTCTTTCAAAGTTTGTACCTGAGCTTCGCCATGGATTGGAACTCGAATCGGTGGAGATTCATGGAGAGATCCATGGCAGCTCATGCTTGGATCTTCGGCTGCCTCCATGATTGGATCTATATGCTGCTCTGATACCATTTGATACGTTCCCAAATATGGATGACCTAAATCTGAAATATTTCTAACCGCATTTGACATTGTAGAATAAAACATACCCAGAAATCAACAATCTACTTCAGAATTTTTTGAAATGAAGAACTTTTATGATATAATACATGTTTGGGCATACATTATTGTGTTGACATGACTGGGAAACATGTGATTTTGGTAAATATTCAATGGCTGCATAACTTGAGGCAATCCTCAATTACAATATTTTGTTCCATTTTTAATTTATGTGCAATCTATGTTACCAAAACAATCGTGGTTATGCGAAGGTATGAATCAAACATGGGACAGTAGCAATTTTAGCAAAGCTTAGGACATATGTGCCTTTTCAAAAGGTTGAAACATTCATTAGTATATTATAATTTTGGGGTGGGGGGTGGGGGGGGGTGTAAATTAAAATTTAAGGGGACATTGAGGAGTGAGCTTGAGACCGCTTGTTTAAAACCGTGTTCACTTACTAATCGACTACAAATTAGTTGTGAATTTCTCATAAAACATTAAGTATATAATATAATACATATATCTATATAGTAGGAAATAGAAAGCTCAGCGGAGCGGCTCCCCACCCCCACCCCACCCACCCACCCACCCCCAATCCCAACACACACACACACTACGCCGACGGTGGGCCAGGGCCACTCCCTGGTTTTATAAATTAAGAATTCTTTGCATTAATTTGTTCGGTAAAAAAGAATGCAAAATAAAAATAAAAATGCACCTATAATTCATATCTTTCAAGCATCAACTCAGCTACAGACTGGGTCCTGCAACTTGCTGATTTATATGAATAGCATTCTTCTCAAATCTCTTCATCCTGAAGAATGATTGATTATGCAGCGAAATGTTGATTCCATATCTGTGAGCCAGCTATCTAGTGAACTTAAGAGGCATAGTTGCTATGCTTATGTATGTAAATGTTGATTCCATATATGTAGTACCTGTTGCTATAGTTGTAACTTATTAAGTCATTATCATGTCTTTCAAGAAAAAAGCTTACGCCTACAGGTGTATACTGAAGTAGGCTCTGGTGACGTATTAAATGAAATGCTTATTGTTTGTGCATCAGAATTCTTGATGATATTCCTCTGCCATATATATATAGAATATTTTCAGTAAATTATGTTATAATATTTGATGTTGTCCTTGTTTTGCAGATTTCTTCAAAGATCTCTCTCCTTCTGATAAGAGAAGAGAGGAGTACTACATATTCAATACATTCTTTTACAGTAAACTTGAAGAAGCTGTGACTTACAAGGTATGTTGCTTCATACAAAAATGGGTAGCACGACGTTGTCTTGTGGATTGCTGGTAGTCATGTTAATAGTTTATCTTGCGGTCGGAAGATTGATAATACTTATTTGCAAAAAATGATATCGTAATTTGAAGCATGTTTTGTTCTTTAGTTTGGTATAAATGAGTACTATGAAGATCTATGTACACCCTGTAGTGATCTTGAGTACACATAGTTTTCTGATTACCGCCTTTATCCAATAAAGGGCATCCTAGATCCCCAAGGCTATACAGGGTCCTGGGAGGAATGGAAACAACCTTATCCCCATATATATGGAGAGATTGTTTAACGACTTGAACCCGGATCCTCCAGGATGAAAGAAATAAGTTTTACCGTCACGTCAAGTGACACCCTCATAAAGTTTTACTAGTTGTTTGAATGTAGTTCAACCATAAAGTCCTCCCGTGGAAAACAAAATTCTTTAGTGTATTTTCAGTTTGACTCTCATACAATAAAAAAATACTATACCCAAGTAAAGAAACGTAACTAGGCTTTGAGTTCTCTAGCAGAGGCGATATTTCTAAGCATTCCTTCAAAGCAATCTCCCTGAGACAGCGCCAAACCTGTGGATGTTGATTCAAGCCTTCAAGGGTTCATGCTTAATTGATGCAAATATTTACAGACCAATTGAGTTTGAGTTCTCTAGCAGAGGCGATATTTCTAAGCATTCCTACTAGGTTTTATGTAAAGGCACTCTCTTGCTCATAGCTACTTGACTAAAGAATTTGGCACTAATATAGAGGCTTCATGTCAGTTTAACAGCCGATCATAAAAACTTAGTGAATTCTTTTAGGCATCTTTCTCATTGCTCATAGCCAATCCCGGTCTTACGAAGAAGGCTTGGCTGATGATTATCATGATGTTAAACACTAATGACTAGGTGATATCGCATGAGAATAGAATGCTAGGTAGTTGATCTAAACACATCAAGCAAGCAATAAGATTCAGTAAACAGGGCACTCATTGTTACAACATGGATCAATGAATTCTATTAGGCACTAGGCCAGTGGTATATAAACAAGTACACGGCTTTGCGAGTCATCTAATTCTTCCATTCTGCATTATTAAGGGTATGTCTTAAGTAATATCTGTTATCAATTCTATTCTTTGTTTTCATCTATATTACCAGATGGCACCCATGAGAGAGACACCTCCTACTGTTAAGGAGGAAGTGATGCCTCCTACTGTCAAGGAGGAAGTGATGCCTCCTACTGTTAAGGAGGAAGAGATACCACCTGCTGTATCTCAGACAGGGAGTTTCAGTCACCCAGCACCTATAGCGGCTGTATCTCAGACGGGGAGTTCCAGTCACCCAGCACCTATAGCGGAGATTGATCACATAGACGCTATTTATGCGCAGTATCTGAGGGACTGGTATGTGCCCCAGCGTATTGGATATCCTCGAGATTGATACTGTGATATTTTATATACTTTTATTGTGGTTATTGTATGATTGTGATACTTATATATTATGCCCATTGTGTGACTATGATACTTATATATTATGCATTTTGTGTGACTGTGATACTTTTATTTTGTGTGTATTGTGTGACTGTGATATTTTATATACTTTTTGTGTTATTTCGTACTCAAAAAATTTAATGGAGGGTTGCTCCAAGTCTGTCTATAATATTTGTGTGTATTGTATGACTGTGATACTTTTTATTCATATTAAATGATGTTAATTTACCGGTATTGAGTGTTCCACTGAAGGGGTCGGTGAACCCAAAGAATTCAACGGAGGGTTGCTCCGGGTCTATTTTTAATTAGAAATTCATAATTTGCAGGAATAATAGTTTGGAAACAATTCAGTATTCTTTTTTTTTTTTTTTTTCTGTAAAATTAGCGACATATTTAGCGACCTTTATAGACGTTTATACACATCGCTAATTAGCGACGTTAATAGACGTCGCTAATGACATCGCTAAATATGTCGCTAAATACGTCGTTGTACGTCGCAAATTGCTGACATGGCAGTACTGCCAGGTCATTAAAGACGTCGCTGACACGTCGCTATATAAGTCTCTAATTAGCGACGTTTGTTTACGTCGCTAATTAGTGACGCTAAACGTTGCTAATTTAGCGACACATTTAAGTCGCTAAAAAACGTCGGTATAGCGATGTTTAACGACGTTTTTCCTTTCAGCGACATGCTAATTTCCGACTTCTGTAAAATGTCGCTAATTACGTCGCTAAACGTGATTAGCGACATTTTTTGTCATTTAGCGACGTTTTTTGACGTCGCTAATTTGACTTTTTCTGGCAGTGACCCAACATTCTGGAAACTGACCAGCAGAACTCGGACCAAACTTGGGCTGAACTCGGTCAAGCTAAAACCTAATTTCCTGAATTAACTCGGTCTTTTTGAAGATCAAGCTCCAATGTTCATATTTTTGAACGTTTGAGGACTGAACTCTGTACGAACTCGGTCCCAGTAAAACTGATAAATAGACATGATTTTTCACCATTTTAACTCACTCATTTACTTTCATATTCTCTACTTTCGCTATAAACCTTTTTATCCCCAAGACAACTCTCCCAGCCTTCTAGTGCCAAGTGCGATCTCGGTTAGAAGTCTGCTCGAGTTATAAAAAGTTTGAAAATTCAAGTTTGCTTTTACAAGTCTGAAGTCAACGTGCTCTTCTTCTAATCAAGGCACGTAGTTTTAAGAAGTCGAAAAGCACTTCGGATAAAAGCTTGTGTGTACGCTATTTAAGATAATAGTGAATTTAACTTCGAGTAAGAGTTCTCGGGACTAGATTAGTCCTCCACTAGAAAAACCGGTATACATCGCGATATTAGCATTTGTGATTTCTGAACTCCATGTACTTTCCATATATTTTTCTATACATTGCTAAGTTATTAGTTGGTAATTAGCCTTACTTTTATTGGATAATTATTCTGTTGCACACTATTCACCCCATCTAGAATTGCCTTCAATTGTAACCAGAGATAAGGATTTTGAACATGACTAACATCCTTGAGTAGATTTATGTAGGGGGGAGCATTATTTGATTTTGGACCAAAAACTGAACTGAATCGAATAAGAAATTCGGTTCGGTTAAAAAAATTGGTTTAGTTTTGGTTTTGAAAATACTCAATTTTTTTATTCGATTTCGGTTTTTGGTTTCTGTTTTGGTCGAAAATTGAAAACCAAATAAGATTTATGAAATTATGTAAATATCTTAATTCTATGCATATTTTGTGATTAAAAATGTATAAAAATTTTAAATAATAATTCTATGTATATATTTTCAAGCACAACTTTGTAATACAATAAAATGTGTGTATATATTATAATTTTCAATATAATTTAACGACGATCTCAACTTAAGTCCAATCCATTATACAATATCAATAATTCAACTGAACAAACCGAATAGCTTATTCGGTTCTGTTCGATTTCTGTTTTGGCTAATTTTGGTTCGATTTTGGTTTTAAATTTTTAGAATTTTGGTTTATTCGGTCTTGACTATTTCGGTTCGGTTGAAACCGAATAAACCGAATGCTCGCCCCTAGATCTATGGCAACCATCAAACCCATTTACACCAATAATGGTGAAGGCTAGTCCACAAATAGACCACCCCTATTTGATGGAACCAACTACACATATTAAAAAACACGTATGAGCTTCTATTTTAAGTCATTTAATTTTGACCTATGGTCAATTGTTATTAATGGCTACAAGAAGCCAGATAGAATTATTGTAGATGGTAACCTTGTTGATAAGCCTAATGATAAATACACTAATCTAGAAAAGAAATAAGCTAGTCTTGATGCTAGAGCTATACATGATTTATTTTGTGCTGTAGACATGACTGAGTTTAATAGGGTATCTACATGTACTACTTCGCTAGAGGTTTGGAAATTTCTTGAGGTAAGTTACGAAGAAACTTTACAAGTGAAGGAATCAAAGATCAGTAGGCTAACACAAGAGTTTGAGGCATTCAAATGATGCCTAATGAGATCATCACATAAATGTTCACACGTTTCCTTGATATTGTTATTCCTCTTTCTTCTCTTGGCAAGGATAACAATAATTATGAAAAGATACACAAGGTGCTTAGGGGAGTCACTAAGAACTGGAACCCTAAGAATACTGCAATCATTAAAGAAAACGACCTTACCACCATGACTCTTGGGACACTCATGGACAAGCTTGTGACACATGAGCTAGACCTTAAAGAGTTTGAAGAATCAACACCAAAGCACATCACAAGACGGTCTTCGACGACAAAAGTGAGAATGATAGTTCAGATGATAATCAAATGGCCCTAGTTTCCAGAAACTTCAGAAGATTCTTGATGTTTAAATAATCAGACCGAAAGAAGGACTACAAAGACAATAACGTTGAAGAACCTGTGTGCTACAACTCAAAGAAGATATTCCATATAAAGAAGGACTGCCTTACAATCAAGAAGGGGAATCGCTACGAGCGCTCAAGCAAAAGATAATCATCTTCACGCAAATATGTAAACACAAACATATGGCACGGGAGTGAAGCTAGCGACTCAGAGGAAGAAAAAAATCCTCGTAACGCTGCAAACTTATGTCTAATGGAATTTGATCAAGTAACTTCAAACCCCCTTTATGAATATTTTACTTTTGATGAACTATCTGATGCATTTAGTGATTTGTTAGAAGATCATAAAAAGGTAAAAAAATAAGTATGAACAAGTTAGAAAAGAATATCATGACCTACAGGCTGAGCATAAGAAACAATCTCTCTTATTTAGTGGACACCCTCCACTAGTGACACGGAAGAAATATCTTCACTGAAGTTGAGTTTGCATGATGCTCTAGAATGCATTGGGAAGAAAACACAAAAGTATGCAAAACTTAGTGAATATTATGAGGTAGAAAAGAAGAAGTATAATATTACTATCTGCGTCATCGTTCGTGGATGTACAACCGTCATCCTGATGACATGTGCGGTGTGCGAGATAAATCATTGAAGGTGTACAGCAGTTCTTGCAGTTCGCCAAGGCGTTCTCTTAGTACATGGACGGTACCAAAATTAAGTATTCGTGTGTGAGATATCGCAACTTGAAATATCATCCAGAATTGGAAGTCACATATCATTTGTACTCGAAGGGCTTCACGTCAAATTACTATCAGTAGACCGTGCATGGAGAACTTGTGTCTCTAGCATCGGAGTCGGAGCCTTATGTGGAGCCGTATATGGATGTCCACGACCACGCTGCTTACGACGACGGGTGGGTGAACATAGTTTTTGATGCGGCGGGGCCTAGTTTCAATCTGGACAATTATGATGCAGCTGAGGAGGCACCGATTGCCGATGCTGCAAAGTTTATGGAGTTGCTGGAGAATGCAAGGACTCTACTATATCCTGGTTGTGAGGATCATTCATCGTTGGAGGTGGTTACAAGATTATTGAGCATCAAGTCCGATTTTAACATGTCGCAAGAATGCTATAATCGACTGATCGATTTGATTATAGAGATCTTGCCCGAGGGTGCAAAGTTGCCTAAAGACTTCTATCGATCTAAGAGGATGGTGAGATCGCTCTGGATGGGATACGAGAAAATCGATGCATGTCGCAACGGGTGCATGTTATACTACAAAGACGACTAGGATGAAGATGAGTACAAATTCTGTGGTGCTGATGTTTGTGGTATTAAACAAAAGAATGAAAGTGTATTTCAATGACGGGGTTTATAAGAGACCCGCGCCCTTTGGTTTACAAACAAACTTGTACAATGTAATCCTATACGAGGATGTGGGAGTATAATTTATTTAATCTGGGTATAAATTGCTATAGGTGTCTGATCTGCGGTCGATTACTTTAGCCCTTGGACTACACGATGTTGAAGAAGTGCCGTGGAAGACAGGATGCAGCTTCGGAGGTTGCAAAGGAGGGTGGATGCGCGATGCTGAAGGTCGTCGCTCTCTGTTCCTTGCCCGAACTCTGGATTCTTCTCTCTCTCTCTCTCTCTCTATCTCTCCTCCTTGATCTCTGGTTCGATCTTCGAGTTTTTAGTTTTTTGACCTTTGTCCCCATTGATAGGGGTCTCTATTTATAGAGTTTTGGTGACAGTGACCACTCCGTCGGTGTAACAACCGAGGAGTGGACAGTACAGCACTCTTTTATACAACGGTTTAAAATAACCAATGCATGCGTGTAAATGACCTTTTGAGTGAGCATGTGACGCGTGTCCAACTAAGGGGACAAAACGCGTATATCTGCTACGAAGATCACGGCGTAAAAGCCACGCAGGTAGGTATCCCTTGTGTAGCAGAGGTTGGCGTAAAAGCCAAGTGACTGTCACCTTGGCATAGAAGCCAAAATAGGCATAGAAGCCGAATAACCATAGAAGCCGAACAGGCATAGAAGCCGAATGGGCATAGAAGCCGAACAGGCATAGAAGCCGAATGGTCGTAGAGACTGAGAGGGCGTTGGAAGCCGAGGGAGCACTGATCCTGAGCGGGCGTAGAAGCCACTGCGTACCGTGCCGAAGTGCTGATGTGGACGTCTTAGCCGGAATTACGGCTTTCGAAGATATAATCAAATCTTCTACAGAGATTTGCCATCATCTTGTGCATTAAATGCGGAGACGTATTTTGAAGGTCTGCAGCCCTTCTGTGCATCCGTCGCAGAGACGTGCCTTGAGGGAAACTGTCACTGCTCTGTGTAATTAGACGTAGAGACGTGCCTCGAGCCCCGTACGAAGTGCAGCATTTGACGTGGCAGCGGTTTGTCCTCTGCGGAGCGTAAAATAGCTCATGTTTGCCTGTGTAAAACAAGGCAGCGTATTCCCTTGTACGCGAAAGAGCGGTTTACGCTGGGGGGACTTTGGTAAACGACGGTTTGGTGATATTTTAACCAAATCCTCTGCATTAAATGCAGAGATCCGCCATCATACTGTGGGGCACGTCCCGAGGGGTCTGCCATCGTTTCCAGCCGTCGTCTGGGTAGCCGTGCAGCACTTTTTGTCAGGAGTCAGAGGCCAGGTGCACCGCGTGACTTGACAAGTTTATTTCGGGGAAGACGAAGCGTTCCTTGTACGCATTAACGCTGCTTTGAGAGCGACTGAGTTTTACGCCATAGAGGTGATAAAGAACTCTGTTTATGCTGGGGCGGCCTGGACGTACCGTACTTACGCGGATGGTCCTTTGAGCTCATATTTCACGCTGTATTTGGCGGAAGAGCTCTGTTTCATGTTCGACGGCTCTGGAGGCCTCTGCTTACGCTGCTCTGCATTAAGATGCCGCGTAGATCCTCCCAGCATATTTTTATGCTTCTACAGCTGATCGCTACAAGGCCACTGGTAGAGGAAGTCTGTCGGTGCAAGGAAACCTACCGATTCGATGCACTACTTGCCTTTGACGCCGCAGTTGCAGCGGTTGTTTATAGTTAAGGAGACTGCAAAAAACATGAGTTGGCACAGGCAAAAACAGATCGAAAGAGTATTGGATCATCCATTCAATGGAGAAGTATGGAAGCACTTTGATCGAGAGTATCCAGATTTTGCTTCGGATCCGCGTAATGTCAGGTTGGGGCTCTCCTATGACGGTTTTACCCCATTCGAAATTTTGGGCTCCAGTCTTCATGTTATCCTGTGATCGTCACTTCGTATAATCTACCGCCTTGGATGTGCATGAAGACTCCGTATATGTTCCTAACCGTTATTATCCCGGGTCCGAACAATCCGAAGAGGAACATCGATGTGTATTTACAATCTTTGATAGATGAGTTGAATCAGCTATGGAAAGTAGGTGCCAACACGTACGATATTTCTAGAAAGTAGAATTTTCAGATGAGGACAACACTTATGTAGACCATCAACGACTTTTTGGCCTAAGAAATATTATCGGGATGGAGCACCCATGGTCGTCTCTCATGTCTGTATTTTAGGGACCTTACTAAGATTATGGAGTTGAAATATAATTATGGCACAGAACCTACTAATATCGTGCTATTCAAGTGTGAATGGTTCGATCCGATTCAAGATCAAGATTGGAAAATTGATAAGCATAGCCTTGTGGATATAAACTACAAGCGTAGATATCAAGGCTACGAACCATTTGTCCTATCAAGTCAGGCTCATCTCGTGTACTTCATAACTTATCGATAGCGACATCGGATTTGTGGGCAGTATGCAAGACCAAAGCTAGAAATACCTTTGACATTGACGAAATAGCTTATCAGGAGGACGAGCTACCTCTTGTAACAAATATTGTAGATGTGAACTCAACGGAAGTTACTCATTACACGAGTAATAATATAGAATTATCTGAAGAGGAAGACGAAGATGAAGACAAAGTAGATGAAAGTGAAGATGAGGAGGAGAAAGAGGAAGAGGAGGACGAGGAAGGCGAACAAGATAAATTTTCTGAAGATGATTGAAAATAAAATATTTTGCCTGTAGAATGTAACTATATTTTGACTGTAGAATGTACTATTTTGACAAATATACGTATTATATTTTGACTGTAGAATGTACTATCCATTTAGACTTGTGACACCACTGGTTATTTACTGTACAATTCTATGAATGCTATGAGATATGCATAATATTTTGACTGTAGAATGTACTATATATTTGTGTATTTTTTTATTCATCATATGTTGTTATCAGGTATGACAGGATGACACAGAGGGTTCGGCAGGTCCTGAGGTAGACAGAGTGTACCTCCGCTACTGCCTACTGTTGGTTCCAGATCGTCGTTGCCCAGTACTCCAGTATATCGATCAGTCACATCTCCGACTGCGATGATGTTACGTGTCATCACTCCTGGGACGAGTAGTTCCAGGCGTGATAGTACTCCCTCGTCCAGCGTTCCTCCTGCTGACGAAACCATGGAGACATATGAGCATGTAGAGGAGGTTGTGCATACGTTGTCCCAACATCAGCAAGATCCTCCATGCGTATCTCCGGAGGAGACGAGGACAGAGATTTGGACCGACGGTACAAAGTAAGTCAATTAGATGGTTTAGTATCATATATATCATGTATTTCTTTATTCGTCATATATTGACTTTTTTGATCTAAATAATTATCGCTGTATAGATATCGTCCATCGTCGGTTCAGAGACGCCTGGGCCTATTTCTGAGAAACAACTATGGTGGCCTTTGGATCAACTACTCTGAAGCTCCGGAGGAAAGGAAGGCGTTCTGGTTTGTTCACTTTAAGGTAAACGTATATTATATAAATCCTCTAATTTGTGCATATTATATAATTTATCCATGATGCTCACTTACTAAATTATTTATTGTAGAAAACATATTTTTATCCTCCGCATCGGGCCGAGTTGATCGAGAGAATGTTTTCTGCCGTTGCCGCCAAGCTTATCCGTGATGCTCTGGATGACCAGAAGAATCGTGATCGTGCTAGAAAACTGATCCAAGGTTGGATTACGCCTGAGCAGTGGACTTCGATGAGGGCTAGATTCGACGATCCGAGCTACAAGAAAAGGTCTGAGAAGGCCAAGGCGGCTAGGCGAAATGATGCAAAGTGGTGTGGTGGCTCGATTCCGATGACGAAATATTTCTGTCGTTTGGTATATTTTTTATTTAAGATATATTATTTTAATATAAGTACGATAAAATGGTAGTAGGAAAAAATATTTAATTTTAGTACTAAATAATATATTTTTAACAGGTACAGAGGGGTCAGGATGCAAATATGGTGACCGTCTTCTTGGCCATCGCTAGGACGGAAATATCACTGATGAGAGGGCCTCCAGACCTATGTAAGTATTACTTTACTTTGTGTTAATTTTAATATAACTTAGGCAATTATCGAGTATCCAAACTATTCTAGGCCGAGTATCTTAGGCTGTGTGAGCGGGCGACTGCTAGTGCACCTACAGTTGGAGAGGCTGGTACTTCCTCGCAGATTGCTCCAGATTGCTGGTGGTCTCCAGAGGGGTACGTACTATGGTACGGGATCCTATGGCACCCTGGTTGCGACGCAGTCATCTAGGGCCTCCCCGACAAGTGCGTATTCCCCACATCCCTCGCAGTCGTCGGCCTGAGTCCAGGAGGTCATTGACCGTTAGATTGCGTCTCTCTGTGACAAGTTACTGCGAAGGATGGAGGAGCAGCCCCAGTCCCAACCGCAGGCGGATGATCCGACGCTCATCACACGATTCGATATGCTCGACCGCAGCATCACGGAGCTCCAAGATTTGACAAATGATCTTAGAGCCTCGACAGAGCGCAGCTTGACGGAGCTGCAGGCGTCACAACTATCCATGGGCGAGAGGATGACGATGATGCAGGATTCAATGGTTTATAGCAGTACGAGGCTGTTATCTACCATGGATTCTTACAACCAGTGACTCACAGAGTTGGAGCAAATACGTCTTCCTGGTGCGCCTACATCGACACAGACTCCACCGACGTCACTGCCATCTCCATTGACATCGGTGTCGATTTCATGGGAGCAGTATGATCTGTTCTTATCCTTCATGCGCGTCGGTGGTCATCCTCCTGCAGATCCGCAGTAGTATAAATATTTGCAAGGATATTTGCTGGATATTTGTATTCTTTAGGATGAGACTCATTGTATGGATATATATTTTCTGTATTCTTTACGACGATATTTGCTGGATATTTTATTTTCTTCAAATCTTATTATATTATTTATATTAAATATATGTTAATTTACCGGTATTGAGTGTTCAACCCAAGGGGGCCGGCAAATCCAGAAAATTCAACGGAGGATTTCTCCGTGTCTATTTGTACAAATTATGAATTAATAAACTGCAGAAAAAATAATTTAAAAACAATTCAGTATTCATTTTTTTATTTTTTTATTATACAATTAGCGACGTTTTTAGCGATATTTAACGACGTTACTACACGTCGCTAATGACGTAGCTAAAAATGTCGCTAAAAACGTTGTTGTACGTCGCAACTTGCTGACATGGCAGTATTGCCAGGTCATTAAAGACGATGCTGTAATGTCGCTATATAAGTCGCTAATTAGCGACGTTAAGCGATAGATGAGCACGTCGCTAATTAGCGACGTTGTATCGCTAAACGTCGCTAATCTAGCGACACATTTACGTCGCTAAAAAATATCGGTATAGTGACATTTTTTCTTTCAGCGACTAGCTGAAAGGCAACTTCTGTAAAACATCGCTAATTACATCGCTAAAAATAATTAGCGATGTTTATTGGTCATTTAGCGACGTTTCTTTACGTCGCTAATTTGACTTTTTCTGGTAGTGGGCATTAAACCCCTCGAGTATAAATTATATGCCACATTCACTTCTGAGTGATATTTCAAGTTGTGATATCTCACACACGGATACTTAATTTTGGTAACGTCCATGTACTGAAGGAATGTATTGGCGAACTATAGGTACTGTTCCACCCCATGTATGAATTTATCCCGCACACCGTACATGCCATCATGATGACGGTTGTACATCCATGAACGATGATGCATGTAGTAATTCAGATCCATTTTTAGATACTTTTGCAAAGATGAATAGACATCGTTAAATTATATTATCCAAATAGATGCAAAGATGGATACACATGTGAACACTAATAAAGGATATGTGTGACATCACGTATTCAATATGAGACATTCTCTGAAAAAATTTTACTTCTGCAAGCATTTTGAGGCTATTAGAGTTAGACTAGATTTCCAAAAGTCTACTAGATTTGTGGTAGAACTCTAATAGCCTCAAAAAGTTTACAGAAGTAAAATTTCTTTCCATAGAATGGCTCACATGGACACTTGACTTCGGAGGTGAAGATAAGCGTTCCTAGTTATTCTACTTTTATAATAAGTATTATCTATGTGAAACTATTTACCACTTAACTTATATTTATCTACCTTGTAACATAAACCTAATTATTCTCCTTTTATAATAAGTATTATCTATGTAAAACTATTTTTCACTTATCTTATATAGCTAATATTATAAATGTAGCTATATATGCACTTGGTATCTATGTATCACTTGACATTTAGTACCCCAGGTACTTAAGATATTCATAATTAACTCAATACCCCATACTCAATAACTTATCCATGTATCTTGGTATATTGATACCTACTCAAGTATCTTGGGATACTGAACCAAAATTTAAATATCCTTAGGTACTTATTACTAACTACATGGATATTTATTTTCATATTTCCTAAGTTATATTAAAATTATCATAAAGTATAGTAATACTTACATAGGTCTGCGAGGCCCTCTCATCAATAAGATTCCTGTCCTTTTGATGCGTGTCTAGGAAGATGGTCAACATGTTGGCATCATCACCCCTCTGTCCTTGTTAAAAATATATTATTTAGTACTAAAATTAAATATTTTATCCTACTACCATTTTATCATACTAGAATTAAAATAATATATCTAAAATAAAAAATATACCAAACGACAAAAATATTTCGTCATCAAAATTGAGCCACCACACCACTTTGCCGCCTTCTTCCTAGCCGCCTTGGCCTCCTCAGAACTTTCTTTGTACCTTAGATCGTCGAATATAGCCCTCATCGCAATCCACTTCTCAGGCATGATCCAACCTTGGATCAATTTTCTTTCACGATCACGATCCTTCTGGTCATCTAGAGCATCACGAATCTGCTTGGCGGCAAAGACAGAAAACATCTGCTCGATCAACTCGGCCCGGTGCGGTAGAAAGAAATACGTTTGCTACAAGAAGTAATTTAGTAATTTATATAATATACATAAATTAGATGATTGATATAATATACTATCACCTTGAAGTGCACAAACCAGAATGCCTTCCTCTTATCTGGAGCATCAGAGAAGTTGATCCAAGGGCCACCATAGTTGTACCTCAGAAAGTGGCCCAGGCATCTCTGTACCGACGAGGGACGATATCTATACAGAGATAATTATTTTTATCGAAAATGTGAATATATGATGAATAAAAAATATACGATATATATGATGCTAAACCAACTAATTGACTTACTTTGTACCGTCGGCCCAAATCTCCGTCCTCGTCTCATTCGGAGGTGCGCATGGAGGATCTCGCTAATGCTGGGATGAGATTGGCTCAACCTTCATAATATGCTCAACTGTCTCCATAGTTTCCTTCAGCAGAAGGAATGCTGGACGAGGGAGTAGTCTCAGGCCTGGAACTACTTGTCCCAGGAGTGCTGCCACATAACATCGTCGTAGTTGGAGATGTGACTGGTCGATATACTGGAGTACTTGGCACCGAGGATCCAAAACTAAAAGTAGGCAGTATCGGAGGAACACTCCGTCTACCTCGGGACCTGCTAAACGCTCTGTGTTGTCCTGTCATACCTGGTAATAACATATGATGATAGGACAAATAAACAAATATATAGTACATTCTACAGTCAAAATATTATTTATATCTCCCAACATTAATAGAATTGCACAATAAATAACTAGTAGTGTCACAAGTCTAAATTGATAGTACATTCTACAGTCAAAATATAATACATGTCACCAGTTCAAATGGATTTATTTTATTTTTAATCATCTTCAAAAAATTTATCTTGTTCGCCTTCCTCGTCCTCCTTTTCCTCTTTCTCCTCATCTTCACTTTTATCTACTTCATCTTCGTCTTCGTCTCCCTTTTTGGATAATTTTACCTCTTCTCATTATTAGTCGTGTAATAAGTAACTTCCGTTGAGTCCACATCTAAAATATTTGTTACAAGAAGTAGCTCGTCCTCCTGATAAGCTATTTTATCAACATCAAAGATATTTCTAGCTTTAGTCTTGCATACTGCCCACCAATCCGGCCTCACTATCCCCCGTCTAGGATAAGTTATAAAGTACACGAGCTGAGCCTGACTTGATAGGACAAATGGTCCGTAGCCTTGATATCTACGCTTATAGTTTATATCCACAAGACCATGCTTGTCAATTTTTCAACCTTGATCTTGAATTGGATCGAACCATTAATAGTTGAATAGCACGATCTTATCAGGTTTTGTGCCATAATTATATGTTAACTCCACAATCTCTCATAAGATGCCAAAGAAATCATTGCCTGGATCGACATCTTTATAGTTCGAAGATTTAATACACAAATAACTATTTTTCGTAGAATCAAGATCCAGAAAGCTGTCTCTGATCAGGGCATTTTTTGACTTGAACCTAAACCCATTCACACAGTAACTTGGCCATATTTTGACAACTGTAATTATTCCCTTGGCTAGATTTCTACTAGATTTAATCTCGGGTGTTATTAGAGGATTGACCTAAATACCAAAGTAGCGATAGTAAGTTATTTATTGTGCAAGTGCATACAGAAAAAGTAATTATCGAGCTCCTTACATATGCGCTCAACCAAGAAAAAAAATAATGTCTCATTTATTGTTCTACTTCTTCGTCTGTTATATAGGTTCTAACCGACCTCAGCTCATCATTCTATGTGCTAAAAAATAATAAATCAACCGCGGATTAGTAGCATAATATTAGCTTATACTATTACATTTAGATGACGTAAATGTGGACGTATTAATTACTTACCCCTCTAGCTTCTCCACTCCATCCTTGTCGTAATTGAGTAATATATATAACTGAGCAACCCTTAGCTCGTCGTCATTCAAATATCTCTTCTTCATTTTTCCCAAGGCTTTCCGGACGCATTGAATACTTTCAGTATTGCATCATAGATTCCTGATATTTGTCATCTTTTCTCGGAGCTCTCGTTCTATTAGTAGCTACATGAGGTTTGAAATACGTCAATCAAAAGTTTATAATCTTCTCGAGAATATAAGCTTCACAAATAGAGCCCTCAACTCGTGCCTTATTTTTCACCTTTCTTTTTAGGTGATTCAGATACCGCTCGAATGGGTACATCCATCGATAACTGATAGGACCACCAACACATGTCTCATAGGAAAGATGAATTGGTAAATTCTACATGGAGTCGAAGAATCTAGGAGGAAATACCTTCTCGAGCTTGCACATTGTTACCTCAATGTTCTTCTCTTGCTTTTCTAGACGATCGACGAGCAACTTAGTAGAACAAATATCTCTGAAGAATATGCTGAGCTCTGTCAATGGATCCAAAATGACTTGCGGTAAGAATTCCTGAAATACAATCGAAATTAACCTCTCCATGAATACGTGACAATCGTGGCTCTTCATACCCGCCAGTTTATTATCCTTGAGGTCGATACATTGTAGAAGCATGAAATATGCTGGAGAATTGTACACATATTATACAGTAAAACTCTCCAACATACATGAAGTCAGTGTAAAGCAGAGCCTCAGAAGCTGTGTGGCATAAAATATGGCTTCAGAGCAGTACGCGTAAAACAGAGCTTCAAGGCTGTGTGGCGTAAAATAGGACTTCAGAGCAGTACGCGTAAAATAGAGCTTTAAGGCTGTGTGGCATAAAATAAAGCTTCAGAGCTGTCCGCGTATAGCAGTGCTTCAAGACTGAGCCACGTAAAAATTGGCTTCTCCTCCCCCCGGCGTAAAATACGTTGTTAATACAGCGTAAAGTTGTACGAGGAACTCTTCGTATTTCTCGGATGAATTTGTCAGACAAAGCAGCGAACCTGGCCCCTGACAAAAGTACTGCACGATGATCGAGAGGACGGCTGTGATGATGATTTTGCACAGAGACCCAGGTTGTCGTTTAGTGACACAAGTCGTATTTTATGCTCAAGGACTGGAGTCTTCTGAATACGCTGCCGCCATATCAAAAGCTATTTCCTGCACAGAGCTCGAGGCAAATCTCTGCAATTAATACACGAGATGGGGGCATATCTCTGCATTTAATGCACGAGATTTGGTTATATCCTTTATATTTTGTCATGACGGAGAAGAGCTAAAAACTGTGACTAATACGCTCACATCACCATCCTTACATTTTACGCCAACCAGGCTATTTTTAACTATAGGAGTACGCCGTATGCTATCTCCTCGAAATACGCCAACTCAAGCTATATTTGCAAAGGTACGTGATAAGGCTATTTAGCCCAGAATACGCTCAAGACCTCAATCATGACAGATAATTGGCTATTTTATGCTGGTTGTCTATTATTCATGCATCCTCAAGTTTTACGCAGAGTTTGGCTTTTATGCCAATAAGACAGCTATTTGGCTTTTATGCCAACAAGACAGCTATTTGGCTTTTACGCCAAGAAGACAGCTATTTTTGCTTCTACGCCAAGGAGACAGGTATTTGGCGTTTACGCCAACCATCTTTATGCATGGGTTGTTACCTACGTGGCTTTCATGCCGTGATCTTCGAGAAGCAGTTATACGCGTTACCTTATAAAGGGATACGTGTCACACGCAGATTCGGAAGGTTATTTATACGTGGGTAGCAGTTGTCATAACCGCAGCGTAAAGGAGGCAGTCTTCTTCACAACTAGGCTTTTACGCCTACAAAACAGTTATTTGGCTTTTACGCCAACCATCTCTACGCGAGGGGAAGTTATCTACATGGCTTGCATGCCGTGATCTTCGATGAACGATTATACGCGTTACCTCATAATGGGACACGCGTCGTACGCGGATTCAGGAGATCATTCAAACGTGGGTAGCAGTTATTATAACCGCCGCGTAAAGAGTGCAACTATCTTCACAGTTTGGCTTCTATGCTGACTGGACAGTTACTGTGACTGAGCTCTATAAATAGAGACTTCCAGTCACAGGAGAGGGAAGATCAACAGAGGGAGAAAAGGGGCATACAGAGAGAGATCAAGAGATCAGAAAGAGAGAGAGCACAGACAGAGCAGTGACTGACAACTCTGGCAACAAGAATCCAATCCCTCCTGCAATAATTGAAGCTTCTTCATCATCTACAGCACTTCTTAGTCATCGTTTGGTCCAAGGGACAAAGTGATCGACCGCAGATCAGACTCCTATAACAATATTTCCCCAGAATTATTTTTATTATACTTAATATCCTCGTATATGATTAATTGTACTCTTTTTCTTGTTTGTAAACAAAAAAGTTTTGTACAAACCCTCTATTTGTTTTATCTCAAACAAAATGGTGACTCGCCAGGTAAATTTCCAGAACCTATCATGTTTATGATACCTCTGATAGTATTTTGTATACTAGGAGAGTTTAATAGCCTGAGTTTGTAGACCAAAAGAGCTCCGTACGAAATCCTAATATTTTGTTTATCCAAACAAAATGGCGACTCTGCTGGGGACTACTTTCTCATCTGACGAGAAAGCCATTGCTCAACACGATGCTGTATCCATCGGATCGAAGAAAAAGACGTTAGTCGTCCAATTCGACCAAACTGCTTATGAAGACATGCTTCATGCAGGGGGTAGCTCTCCCTCCCTCTCTATCCAGAATAATATGGAGCTGCGTAAAGTATGGATGTCTAACACGTCCTCTACCCTTCCTGCAAGCTCTCACTCTCTGATCAACCAAGTTGCGCGTACGCACCCTGTGCATAAAAATCCGTCTCCCGTCTGTGACGTGGCAGAAAAACTTCTGGCAATGCCTCAGGGCCAATCCAGAAGTATAGAACGCGCCCTGCGCGTAAAACTTCGTCTCCCATCTGTGACGTGGTAGACAAAATTTCTGGCAATGCCTCAGTGCCAATCTAGAAATTTTAAACACGCCCTGTGCATATAAATATATCTCCCGTCTATGATGGGGCAGATGGACACTTGGATCACATCAAGGGAAAACGAGTGGCAAATCTCTCAACCTCTAAGCTCATACGCCCACAAGAGAAGAAGTTGTCCACTCTTCAGATTACGCGGACTTTTTCTATTTAACGAGAACCTGGACAAAACTCCAAATTATGCCAGGAGAGGTCTGTTCGTATAAAAAAGACTTATTTTACGGGAAGATACACTCCTCAATCAGATGATGGGTCATATGTCACTCACATCGGTGGACTGCTGTATTCCTATGGCCGAGAAAGGGTTATGGTTCGTAATCTCCACAGGCCTACTGATGTAAAAAGGCAGAATAAGCCTTCTTCTTCTTCTTCTTCTTCTAATAATAATCACCCTGATTTGCGTGATTTCTTGATCCAGAAACGCCAAGACAGGGGTCAAAACCAGGATTTAGTTCCCCTAACTACCAAGTGTGGGGAGATCATGTGGAAAATATCGTCAACACCTAATGTCGTCATAACATATGGGCCACATGAAGAATCTGTCTTTATTGTTCCACCGACTCGCAATGATCAGCATCAAATAATCTTCGGTCGAATGCGGAATAGACCGATTGTACAAGAAGAATCTCACGAGTCTGATGGTGGGAAAATGTAAATCCACAGATATAGCCCACAAGCTTTGAAGATTATGCAAAATATGGGTTATAATCTAAAGTTGAAGCAAGACCTCAATTGTGAAAAAGGCAGACGAATACCGTTGCATGGTGATCCTTACTGTCAACAAAATCATTTTGGGTTAGGGTTTACCGCATCTATTGTAAACTCCAAACCTCCAGAGTCTGATCCTGTAATACCAGAGGCAGGTCCTTCTAAATCAACTTCTGTGGATAAAGGCAAACAAAAAGAAGAGGAAGAAGAACCAGACAACAACATGGCTGGGGATAGTCTCCCTCGACAAAACAGGGCAGCATCCAAAGTTGGGGGTAGAATGCCCTCTGAGTCCGAAGATGAAGCAACTATGACCATCTTCCCTGAGGATCGTACGACTCAGGCATCGGGAGCCCGAAAGCAAAATGGGAACTTCTTCTTCAATGATGATGACATCATTAAAATATTCAATATATTGATAAAGGAAAACAAGCTTCGGCTACCCAACATCAGATACCCTGAAAGGGCTGGCAAGGTCGATGACCCAGATTATTGTCTCTTTCATCGGTACATTCATCATCCCACGAAGGCATGCTATGTGCTGAAAAGAAAAATCCAGGAGTTGATTGACGTCAAAGTCATCACTTTGCATTTATAATTAGAAGATGGTGTCTCCCCAGATGAGCAACCTTCAGGACTATCCCCACTCAGAAAATCACTCCCTAGTGAATTTTTCGGGCATGGGTTCATGTCCAAACTATTTTCCCCCAGCTGAGTTTGCCATGTCCAAATGACCTATGAGCAAATCTCCCAGGTTATGGCTATCGATCAGTTCATGTTCATATTACCTCTGAACTACGTCTCTCAACTTTCTCCAGCAGATTAAATATCATTCTTTACCTCCAGAGAGTAATATCTTACCATGCCCACCTTACCTCTGAGTAAGATATTTTTAGAACTTTTCCATGTCCACATTACCTCTGAGTGAAGTTCTTCTCTTCGACTCCCTACTATCACGTTCGTATAACCCCTGATAGTGCTAGTTGTTTCAGCTTATTATCCGTACTTAAAGTATGCCATGGGTAATAAGTCCACAACCCAGATGTACAAATCAACTCTGGGTTCTTCATCCCCAGCAAGTGACAATGTGCAATATTTTCTCGATTGAAGATCAAGAATCAAATTCTATCTGCATAGATATGTTCAGCAATTTGGCATCCCCAGCAAGTGCCTATGAGCAATATTTTCTTATAATGAGCCATCATCCGTATCCAAGAGTCCCGAATACGCAATGGATGATGGATCCTCAAAATCCCCCCCAGCGAAGTAATCCTTAAAGTCAACTTGCACACTCCCGCAGCGACTATTCAAACCAATCTCGTTGGACGCTTGCCATGTTCATATTACCTCTGAGCTATCATCCCATCAATATCCTCAGCGAAATAATTCTTTGGTCTATCTTCATGTTTGGATAGACCACACTCAACGAATCAATCCTCAAATGAGTTTTTCAGACACTAGTTCATGTTCATATTACCTCTGAACTGCTGTCATAATATTTCTCTCAGGCTGAGTTTGTCAAGTTCATATTATCTCTGAGCAAACCTTCTGAGTTTTGGCCATCGATTTTTATGTCCATATTACCTCTAATATCGGTTTTTATCTCAACTTAGCACCCATACTTAACTCTAAGTACGTCAGTGGTGTTAGGTCCACGAAAACTGCCACGTCCATATTATCTCTGGCAAGGTTTGTCTTAAACTTATTACTTGCACTCTCGTGCACAAGAAGTAATAGTTCCACAAAAAAACTCCTATGGGATGCCCACTATGGAAACAAATTGTTCATGTTCATATTACCTCTGAACTATCCTCATTTTCCCCAGCGAAGAAAAAGTCAGTTCATGTTCATATTACCTCTGGACTATGTCTCTTCACTATCCCCATAGAGTCATATTTTGCCATATCCATATTACCTCTGGCAGAACTTGTCTCAAACCTATTACTTGCACTAACGTGCGCAAGAAGTAGTAGGTCCATGAAAATTCTCCCAGCGGGATGTCTTTACTACCCACAAAATCTATCACGTCCATATCACCTATGATAGGGCTTGTTTCGAACTTATTATTTGTACTCAACGTGCGCAACAAATAATAAGTCTACCAAAGATCCCCCAGTGGGATGTCCTCGACAAACACGGTATTGTACTACGTCCATATTACCTCTAGTACGATGTCCAAAGTTCACACAAGCGATCATGAAGAAATGGAGGGCCCTCATACATTTTCAAATAGCGCTTACAGATTAGCCAAGCCTAATGGAAATTTGGCAATGGCTCCTATCAACGACCAATTCCTGAAGAAGTACTATACTTGATCTCCTTTGCCTAACGGAGTATGATGAAGATCTTATTCTGACAAAACAACGTACAAAGGTTAACTGGATCACATTCTATCAGATTCATATGACCTGTTAATGGATATGCTCAACTAATTTATAAACCTATCATGTTCATATTGCCTCTGATAGTGTTTGGTATACAAATTTAGTTGGATTATATTCTATCAGGTTCATATTATCTCTGAATAGATTTACATTCAGCAAAACCTTAACGAAAGTATGTCATATTCATGATACCTCTGATATCACTTTTATCTTAGCCTATCATATTCTAAAGTGATGGGTCCATAAGTCAAAAAATGTATCTTTATTATCTCTGAGAAATTACAGAAGAAACAAAAAAGTACATCATTGGGGAGGAGCAGTTAAATCCCTGATCTGTCGCGCCAAAGCAGCCATCCTCTCATTCTTAGAGTTTAAAATATTATTGCGAGCCCACTCCAGCCTTGCTTCATCATTGTTCAAGCGAGATAGTTCGGACAGACTATCAACAAAGCTTGCGTGGATGACACCCACATGTGCCAAGTTCTGTTTAGCTGTATCCACTTGGCCCTTCAGCACATTGCGGACTGCCGATGTCTTGAGAAGCCTCTCCCTTGTCTGAGCGAGTTCAGCTTCCAATTCTCGAACCCTCGCTTCATTTCCCTCATATTTGGCCTGGCACTCAGCTAGCTGAGGAATGACCTCCACTAAGACAGCCTGCTCTTTATCCATCTCTTGCTGCTGTTCCTGGATGGATTTGTTTAGAGATTCTATTTGCTCAGCAAGTTCTGTAGTTAAGGAGTCATACTCAGCTTGAACCAGGTCATCGATGCTGCCTTGGGATAGTTGTAAATATTCGTTAATGGGTTGTTCTAAACCATTAACTATTTGCTCTAGCACATCAGCTCTTTCAGCGTCATTAAAATTTCTAATGGGCGCTACAGTAAGATTAGAGGACATCTTCAAAGCATCAAAGCCTAGGTTCTTCTCTAGCACCAAGGATATCAATTCTTTCAAAGTGCGGTAGAATATGCTAGTATATTGTTCAACTAGCGTAGCAAAGATTGAATGTACACTGGGAGTGGCCGCCATATCGATAAATCCCCTATCCGGAAGGACTGTAGAGGATGTTGCCATAGTCATTGCTTCAACGGATGGTGCGACAAAAGAAGAGACACCAACAACAGTTGAAGTTGCTGGTATACTCGACGAAGGAGGCACAGACGAGACGGTGGTTTCATCCTCCTCTGATGTCATTTGGACTAATACTGGTGGGATGGCGTCCGAGAATATTGTGGATGAAAAATTGGCAGCCTCAAAGCATGCTTCTTCGGCATCGGGCACCGCCGTTTCATTAGCTGGATCCACAACAAAGTCAGAGGTGGTGTCAACTCCGCCCTCCCCAGAGATGTCTTCGCCTGAAAATGAGATAAAAGAAAGTTAATATCAATTTGATGTTAATTTTCCTGAAGAAAATGTGAAGACAACATTTACCCATGGCCGATGGTATGTATGTTGCGTCTGCAGCCTGTATAGCTAAATCATTTCTTAATGATGCTAAACAAGCTGTCATACCTGGCGAAGAGGGTGCACCAACTAACGTTTGAGGGAAGTCATCCCAGTCATTACCCAGATCCACTAGAGGTTCATCGGGTGGAATCTCGCTGGAAATACTTACAGATGAAGGAGGGATTATTCCCATTATTTGTCTGGATAAAGGTATATTGATTCTTAATATGCTCGATCTCGATGACGATCTCGAAACACTACCAGTAGCGGTAGTAGCGGCAGCGATCGCGAGCAAAGAATCTTCAGCACTGTCAGCCGGAATTGTGGAGGTTCTTTCTCTAAAAGGCGAAGGACCCCTGATCAAAGAATCATCCCCAGCAGGAGAAACAATAGGCTCACTCCTAGAGGCCCCCTTGGTGGAAGTCGTTTTAGGACCTCTGACCGTCTTCTTCTTGCGGGGGGGGGGGGGGGGGGAGAGGCTCTTTTAGAGTGGAAGCCTTTCGCTTATTGGAGATAACGAGAGGCTCTGCTGGCGGAGCTATCACGCCTCTCGGTATTATCAACAAGAAGTCGTCTGCACCGGTAGTTTCATCACCTTCATCAGAGGAGACAGATGGTATCTCCTCTCTCCCAGTGGACTTTTGGGAGGGCACCCTGAAACCTCCATACACGTCAAAATCATGTTGGAAGGTATTGATGGGCGTATAAAACTGCGCGTACGAATGAAGAATGAGCAACTCCGTGGAGAGAGAAGTCGCGGGCACAGCAAAGGTTGCACTAGTACAACCCATGATGAAATACCGCTATCCTCTGGCTCCGTCGATAAGTCCACCTTTGGACTTGAAGCTGGTGATGGGATTCCCCACGTGCAACTGATCAAATCCAAACTGCCTAGCGAAACGACTAGGCAGGTAAGGTTCCAAGTAGCATTGGTCCTCACTTCTGTACAGCAGGTGGGATGGTCTAATGCAGACCAACCAGTAAAAGGCTTCGGGGGAAAGAATAGTCTTCCCCTGACCCGCATCTTGAAGTTTGGTCCCTTGTTGATTGATATGTACAGGGGGGACGGTGCAGAAGAACTTCCAACCATGGGCATAATTTACTGCTAGCCGACAATCTATGACGCTAGTCACATTCCAAGAAGAATTCCTGTAATTCAACAGGAAGTTATTCCCCGAACCGCTGGCAGATCCGGGAGACATCACTCTGGTGTTGTGAAGGATTAACCATCCCATCAGATATAAGAACGATAATTCTACTCTGGGAAATCCTTCACGCTGCGTAGTATCGGCCAACAGCCCATCAGTAATGGCCCTCAGGCCAGCTTGTATTCTGCATACCATGGCAGGAAGCAGGTCCAATCTTGCTCCAAACACCAAATGCACTGCGGGCCATATGGTGTTGCGATGAATGCGATCCGCAGATGCGATACCAGGCACTACCCATTGGCGTAGCCAGACAGAGAGGAAGCCAGCCAGTTGAGCTTCCCTTAACAGAGGCTTGCGACAATATCTCATATAACTGAAGGCTTTAGTGCCTGCAGGATAATCCCCTATCTCCTTATCGAGAATATAATCAAAATCCCCTGCGTCTTCAATGAGATCATCGACCGTGTCGGCACTAAGCATGCTCAGGAGGTTCAAAGGCTTATCTCGGCTATCAACAACCTTGTCCGGTTTAGCATTTCTGGCCTGATGGAAGAAGAGGTAGGATACCCATTTGTTGATATGGGCCAAATCAGAGGGCTCTTTGTAGAAGGTGGTGCAGGAAAGATAGTGACTCATCAGCTCCTGATACACTGCCACTGCCTGAGGGTTAGTATCCTTCAGCTCTCTATTTGTGGGAATGTACTCTTCATAAGGAGTATCTCCTATCGGCATCTTTGAAATCTCTGCCATCTCATGAAGGGCTAAGACCAACTCACCTAGCGGAGTGGCGAAAGTTCCAGTGAGCGAATTATATCGCTCCATCAAAGCTAAGAACAAGTTGGGGTTGACAGGTAGCCCAACACTAGTGGCACTCACAGCCGCGAACAAGCCAATACTCTCCAACTCCATCTGGAAGTGTACAGGGTCCAGGCAGTTAAACTGGCCTATCGAAGATTTTGGGGACTAAGCCACCCACTAGTACGAGGGTTCACCTTGGGGTATACTCCCCCCTGTCCCATGAACTCATTACAGAAGTTAGCCATTTAAAATGGCTGGATCAGGAAAGAGTCTTCACTCGGTACGCTGCCCGACAGTAATCCTTTGAAGGGCATGACAGGGCCGGAAGGACTGCTTACATAGGACCCTTGGTCCAATCCCTTCTTATAAAAGATCTGTAAAACCCCTATTCCTAGAAACCGTATATGTTTTTTTTAATTAATTAATAATTTAATTATAGTAATTATGGTATAATTAGGAGAAATAGATTTTTAATAATTTTTATTTTAGGTGTTGGTGTACTTAGGGGATTTATGGGACTATTAGAAATTTTTTCGAATTTATTTCATGTTGGAGATCCTTTGAGTAGTTGCCAGCTTAACGGTGTGCATTAATATAAATCTAGAATTTTTTTATGAGTATATATATATATATATATATATATATATATATATATATATATATTATAAAATAAAATAAAAAGAGTTAGAGTATAAAAAGAAAAAGGAAAATAAAAAATACTATTAATAACTATTAAATCTATTACTACCTTAACCCCTAACCATTCCCATGCAGACACCCTTGTGAGCCATTCCCCAACCGACCATGCAAAGGAAAGCAACAAACCATCCGCCCCCTTTTTCCATATGATGCAGCCCCCCTCTTTGTGAGAAAACCCACATCCCACAGTAGCCAACCCGCACCCCACGTTAGTCGAATTCCCCCTTCTCTCTTTCATATATATATATATATATATATATATATATATATATATATATATATATATATATATATATATATATATATATATATATATATATATATTTATAAAATCCTAACCCTATAATCATCCAAACATTCCTCTTCCCATCTAGACCTAGAGAGAACGGTCACCGCAGCAGGAGAACCCCGCCAGGCCGTCCAAACCAATTCCGACGACTGCGACCCCGCGCACTGCAGAATTCCGCAGCGAGGTACCTGTGTTCCGGAGTTGTTTTTTGTCGACTCGCTCAACCAAACGCCACCCCATCTTCACCGGTATGTTCACCCCTTAACCCTCTTCCATATCTGTGTGATAGTAGACCTCAAACAATGCGTAACCATAGGCGAAAATAGCACCAAAATTGGCAGAAATAGACCGAATTCTGGGATCGCAGAAAACTACGGTGACCACCCATGTTTCCTAGTTCGTATCTCCCACCACAGAGATCCAAATTTAATGATTCTTTTTGGTATGCGTAGACCATTTGACCTAGTTTTATTTTTGTTAAATAACCTTAGATTATTAACTGCTGTAGACAGAATTAAATTTGTTGGAAAACCCCGAAAACTTATTTTTTCCAGATTTCTAAAAGTTGTAAAACGGAGTACGCCTCACCAAACGGGACCGCCCTGCCATGTACCAAGTGTACCAAATAGTGCACATAGTATAACCGGATATGTGAGAGTTCACAAAAACTGATTCGGACGCGTGTGCGCGTTAGAATCAGCCCGTATCCGCGGACAAACCCCGTGTCACAACTTTTGTGAAAGTTGCGAGCATTTTGTGCACGATAGTCAGATTGCGACAAAACTTACGCAACTGGACTCGTGTAATGCGCTGGTCCTGTGACCCAATTTTCACGTAATTCTGAGATAGTTGACTAAGTCGCCAATTGGTGGGCCCCACTGTTGACTTTTTGGACGAAATTGTGTTCGGCTCATCGGAATCCATATTTGGACATATCGTTGGATTTGTATTGACATTTAGAGTTTGTTTGATCTATAATTTGTTCCATTTAGAGACTGTTATCCTTGGCACACTTTTCGGTGCAAAGTGGGATAGACGTGGACTCCACTTTTACCCGAAATATCGTTTTGTCCCTGTGTCCAAATTGTACGAAAGGGAAGTGCTTTCTAGCTATTTTGCTTATTTTGGGAACATTGGTGATGTTTATTTCAGCATCCGGAGACGTTCATTCTGAGGCCGTAGCTTCTGACTCTTGGTGTGGACATCGGGACATTATATTTTTGCAACTTTCTTGCCAGGCAAGTTATCTTGCCAAATTGCTTACAGTATTTTGCATGCTTAGTATATTTCGGTATATTCATTGTATTTTTGTTTATTCATTGCATGTGTAGTTTCTCTCAGTTATTACTATATATTAGATATGTTGACACTCACTTGACACTTAGTATCATAGAGGACAATCAGTAGGCGTATGGGCTTTTGACCACTCTGGTAAATCGTAGTATATAGTTCGTACTACGGGAGTGTGTCCGATGGTCGCTACCCCCGAGGTATGTCGGTTAATGGAGTCACGAGGGTCGCTACCCCCGAGGTATGTCGGCTGATGATGTTCCCTGATGTGTGTGTGAGTTGTGAGGCTTAGATCGAGTAGCCTACCCTTGCCCATACGTCAAAAAGTTGTCCTCATTTGCATTAATATAGATTGTCTTGTACAGCGTACTTACATATTTTCTACCTATTATGCATGGTTACTGTATTCAAATTTGCTTGCTTCTATGTATCTTGTTACGTCCCTCTGAGGACCTGGTCCCTTGCCAGGTATAGACGACCAGGAGTATCCGCAGGAGTACGGGCCTGGACCTGACGCATTCCTTTCTGCCGATGAGGTCTTACCTTCTGAGCATCTTTGATTACATCTAGCGATGGATTCTTTTAGCTAATACACTTCTGTCTTCACATCATTTTATATTGGAGATTTCATACTTCTCTCTCATTTTAGTTTTGGATATAGTCTTTGGTAGTGGATTTGTCTCTACCCGACTATTATTTTTGATATTTCAGACTCCTTATTCTAGTTTAGTATTTCTTTTCTATGACTTGTTGTGTGGATGAGATTAGCATATCTGTGACTTGTGACATTATATATACCACATGTGAGTTTATATTCACATTACAACGTACGTGTGTATTATGGTATCCCTATATTGGAGTTGCCATATACATACGGCTGGCATGCTTACGTGTTCCTAGTCCTACGTATTTTGGGACTGGGGTGTGACATGTTTTTAGTGGTGGCCTATGCAGGTCGAGAGCATATTGTCTCGGTTACATTATCGTACCTAACAAGCCTGCACCTATGAATATAGTGTAGGATCTCATCCATAATTGACTATGATTCGCTCTCCTTCCAATCCATTTTGTTTGAATAATCGAATCATGCTTGATTCCTGTACTTCCCTGATGATTCCTTGAGTATAGCCCCTCATAAAATATAAAATTCCCTGTTACTAGATGATAAGTAGGGTAACCTTCCCATTAAGAGTACAACTAGAGTGTTGATACACCATTAAGCTTAGAATATCTAGTGAACCCTAGAATTCCTTATCTATAGATTGGTTTACCATTACCCCTTGATGCATTATGAAGACTTGAGAGTAGTATAGACACTACTAGAGTTAGCCAGAAGTTTTACCATAATATTTAACCCTAGTATTGAGTAACCAATAGAAATCCAAGGTTCAGTATTAGGACTAATCTAGCTTTTCGTGGTGAGATAGTACTAGAGAACTATAAATTTAGCTTTTGTCTTAATAGTAGCAGACAATACCCTAGAAAGCCAAGAGCAATGCATGGAAAATTTTCTTGATCATACCTCAAACACAGAGATTAGCATAGCATCTTCCCTTAGAAAACCATGCCATTATCTAGAGTCTTTCCATTTAGTTTTATGACTTGTTCCCCTGAACCCTTAGCGTTCGTTAATTGCGCGACGACTAAATTTTGTTCTTATACTCTTCATCTTTCAACTCATGCCATCTGACACTTCTGATTGTAGGCTAGGTGATTTATTCTGTGTTAAGGACATATAGTTGCTGGGATTATAGTTGTAAATGTTAAATTTTGAAATTGTGTGCTTAGTAGTTAGAATTTGATGGTTTAAGCTATTCTTGAAGATTGAGACCTGGTCCTTATCCCTTAGTTTTAAATTGTGTAACATGTACCCCCACCTCGATACGAGTTATATTCCCTTTCCCTTGAGGCCAGTAACTGTTCTATTCTTACTATTGACACTTGCATTATGACTAAGACTTAGGATGGCCATGACCTATGTAATGTAAGAGAATACCCTAATAAGTACCAAGATCTTTCCCTAACAATAGTTTATACTTTATTTACAAGGACCAGGTTATTCTGAAGAATTTTCTCAAGATAATTACAGTATTAGTTTATTGTTATAAGTTGGATAGTATGTCTCACAACCTAGTATCACATAGTCTTTTGACCTATTATTGAAGTATAACCAAATGACATTACCTGTATGCTAGCTTAAGACGACAATATTTTTTTTCAGACTGTAGGACTTAGAGGCTCATACCCAATTTAGTCGACTAACGACATAGACAGGGAGTTAGTATGACGACTGTAGAGATTGTGGAGTCTTACCTTTTGCGAACTTTTATTATTATGTACCTTCTTTCATCATAATCCAGCGTATTTATGTTTGCTGTACTACCTTGACTTATGTTGCTATTATAGCCTAGTTTTTGCAAGCTTATTCTTTTATCGAGCTTGCTCATGACATATGTATTATTGGGTGCACACAATGATACAATTGTCTAATCAGAATCGGTGTATTAAGGTCTAGCTAACCTTAGTGCGCTTGGTTAGCTCTTCGCATAACTGCTTTACGTGGATTGAGATATATTGTAGTAGACGAATATACTTGCCCCTAGACATGTCTGATATATCATATCGGTTACGTAACTGTACTGATACGAGCATGTAAATAGGAAATTATCAAAAAATATATATAGGATTTTAATCCACAACTGGCCTGACAACTCTCTTTTCGAATTCCTTAATCTATTTGAACCTCGTACTTGTATTCTATCACCTTCACCTTGAATTCTTTATTATTGCTCTTCGTCTTCCCTTATTTCGAAAAGACGAAACCTCGTGCTAGTATAAGTTGACCCACTGATAGTACTAGATATACCCCATAAGGCTAATCACATGACTTAGTGACTCTCTTTTATAATTGATTAAGAGCATATCATAGGTGATATGTTTGGTATTAAAACTTTGAGGATTGAATAACATAGTTAAATAATTTGAGGAATAGTTTTCCTAGATGTATAGCCTTAGGGGATAGATGGATAAATTTAAGTTCGGTAGATTGTGAACCCCTCACCCAAAATTTGACCTACTTGGCTGATATAGGGAGACTAAGGTTAGATTGAGTCCAGTTAGAGATAGAACACGATATTTTTTTATTTAATTTTGCAATAATTATATCACTTAGCGCACATTACCGTGCTTCGATAATTGGAGCACTACATTAGCCACTGCCTTCCTACAAATTCCATACCCTTATCCTAGACGTGCCCATCATCCAAATCTCATCTTTGTGCATTTTTCCAATTTTTGGGCACTTTTATGCAAAAGAGCATTTAGGTGTCCACACCGTTGGACATGACACATGAAGAAACCTATTTTTTGCTCATGTAGATTTTCTCATAATTTTTTGGGATGTGCAACGCGCAACATCGCCCATCCCTTTAAACCAGGCCTTGCATTTTAAACAATGCAAATCTTATACCATCCTTGACGTGCTACAGTGGCTTAGTTTTAATTTCGAGGACAAAATTTTTATAAGTTGGGTAGAATATAAAACTCCTATTCCTAGAAACCGTATATATATTTTTTAATTAATTAATAATTTAATTGTAGTAATTATGGTCTAATTAGGAGAAATAGATTTTTAATAATTTTTATTTTAGGTGTTGGTGTACTTAGAGGATTTATGGGACTATTAGGAATTTTTTTGAATTTATTTTATGTAGGAGATCCTTTGAGTAGTTGTCAGCTTAACGGTGTGCATTAATATAAATCTAGAAATTTTCTATGAGTATATATATATATATATATATATATATATATATATATATATATATATATATATATATATATATATATATATATATATATATATATATATATATATATACATATATGTATTATAAAAGAAAAAGAAAAAGAGTTAGAGTATAAAAAGAAAAAGGAAAAGAAAAAAAATACTATTAATAACTATTAAATCTATTACTACCTTAACCCCTAACCATTCCCATGCAGACACCCTTGTGAGCCATTCCCCAACCGCCCATGCAAAGGAAAGCAGTAAACCATCCGCCCCCTTTTTGCATATGATGCAGCCCCCCTCTTTGTGAGCAAACCTACATCCCACAGTAGCCAACCCGCACCCCACGTTAGCCGAATCCTCCCTTCTCTCTCTTTCATATATATATATATATATATATATATATATATATATATATATATATATATATATATATATATATATTTATAAAATCATAACCCTATAATCATCCAAACCTTCCTCTTCCCATCTAGACCTAGAGAGCGCCGTCACCACAGCCGGAGAACCCCGCCAGGCCGTCCAAACCAATCCCGACGACCGCGAACCCGCGCACTGCAGAATTCTGCAGCGAGGTACCTGTGTTCCAGAGTTGTTTTTCGTCGACTCGTTCAGCCAAAGGCCATCCCGTCTTTACCGGTATGTTCACCCCTTAACCCTCTTCCATATATGTATGATAGTAGACCTTGAATAACGCGTAACCATAGGCAAAAACAGCACCAAATTTGGCAGAAATAGACCGAATTCTGGGATCGCAAAAAACTACGGTGACCATCCATGTTTCTGAGTTCGTATCTCCCACCACAGAGATTCGAATTCGATAATTATTTTTGGTATGCTTAGAACACTTGACCTAGTTTAATTTTTGTTAAATAATCCTAGATTATTAACTGCTGTAGACAGAATTAAATTCGTTAGAAAACCCCGAAAACCTACTTTTCCTAGATTTTTAAAAGTTGTGAAACGGAGTGCGCCCCGCCAAACGGGACCACCCCGCCGCGTACCAAGTATACCAAACGGTGCACGTAGCATAACCGGACATGTGAGAGTTTGCGGAAACTGATTTGGACGTGTGTGCGCGTCAAAATTAGCCCGTATCCGCGGACAAACCCCTTGTCACAATTTTTGTGAAAGTCGCGCGCATTTTGTGCACGGTCGTCAGATTACGACAAAATTTGTGCCAATGGACTCGTGGTAACACACTGGTCCTGTGACCCAATTTTATGCAATTCTGAGATAGTTGACCAAGTCGCCAATTGGCGGACCCCACGGTTGACTTTTTGGACGAAATTGTGTTCGGCTCATCAGAATCCACATTTGGACATACCGTTGGATTTGTATTGACATTTAGAGTTTGTTTGATCTATAATTTGTCCTATTTAGAGACTGTTACCCTTGGTACATTTTGCGGTGCAAAGTGGGCCATACGTGGACCCCACTTTTACTCGAAATTATCGTTTTGCCCTTGTGTCCAAATTGGACGAAAGGGAAGTGCTTTCTAGCTATTTTACTTATTCTGGGAACGTTGGTGATGTTTATTTTAGCATCCAGAGATGTTTATTCTGAGGTCGTAGCTTCTGACTCTTGGTGTGGACATCGGGACATTACATTTTGGAAGCTTTCTTGCCAGGCAAGATACCTTGCCAAATTGCTTACAGTATTTTGCATGCTTAGTATATTTCTGTGTATTTATTGTATTTATTATATTTCTGTTTATTCATTGCATGTGTAGTTTCTCTCAGTCATTAATATATATTAGATATGTTGATACTCACTTGACACTTAGTATCATTGAGGACAATCAGTAGGCGTATGGGCTTTTAACCACTCTGGTAAACCGTAGTATATAGTTCGCAGTACGGGAGTGTGTCTGATGGTCGCTACCCCCGAGGTATGTCGGTTGATGGAGTCACCAGGGTCGCTACCCCCGAGGTATGTCGGCTGATGATGTTCCCTGACGTGTGTGTGAGTTGTGAGGCTTAGATCGAGTAGCCTACCCTTGCCCATACGTCGAAAAGTTGTCCTCATTTGCATTCATATAGATTGTCTTGTACAGCATACTTACATATTTTTTGCCTATTATGCATGGTTACTGTATTCAAATTGGCTTGCTTCTATGTATCTTGTTACGTCCCTCTGAGGACCTGGTACCTTGCCAGGTATAGACGACCAGGAGTATCCGCAGGAGTACGGGCCTGAACCTGACGCATTCCTTTCTGCCGAGGAGGTCTTACCTTCTGAGCATCTTTGATTACATCTAGCGATGGATTCTTTTAGCTGATACACTTCTGTCTTCACATCATTTTATATTGGAGATTTTATACTTCTCTCTCATTTTAGTTTTGGATAGTCTTTGGTAGTGAATTTGTCTCCACCCGACTATTATTTTGGATATTTCAGACTCCTTATTCTAGTTTAGTATTTCTTTTCTATGACTTGTTGTGTGGATGAGATTAGCATATCTGTGACTTGTGACATTATATATACCACATGTGAGTTTGTATTCACATTACAGCGTACGTGTGTATTATGGTATCCCTATATTAGAGGTGGCATATACATACGGCTGGCATGCTTACGTGTTCCTAGTCCTACGTATTTTGGGACTGGAGCGTGACAAGATCTTTCCTGGTCGCCCATGAAGATCGGGAGTCAGAGTCTACATCATCTTTCTGGGATGGGTGGCATGGAAGAAGGCCGAGATAGGGTAATCTTTGGGCATCCTTGGCAGATACATGACCGTGCCCTCAGCAGAAAATACCCAATTCTCCTTCTTGGGCTTAGTTTGGGATTGTTTGTCGATAACTTCCTAGAATAAAAAACTTGGTTTCTTATATTCAGTCCCATCTATGTATGTCAGGGGCTCCCCACTGATCATACTCAGCAATATTCGTTCTCCTTGGGATGAGATCAGAGTTTCCCTTTCCTGAGGATACTTGGTTCCAGAGATGGGGAATGTCACATGGGATAATTCCTCCAGATAGCTGGAATTCAGCATCCCAGCAGTAGAGCCCATCACTTCAGCCAAAGAAGGGATCTGCAAGTCTACTGCAAAATGCAAGAAAACAAGTCAGTTTTACGCTAGACGCTACACTCTTGTAGTATACGCCAAAGATTAACAGTCTGAGCCTTTACGCCATACTGCAAAAACTTGAGTTTTACGCTGGAATCTATTTTCCAGTGCATAAAACTCAAGGTTGACAGTATACGCCAAGATCTAAAAGCCTGAGCTTTTTTCAGACTGTCAAAATTTGAGTTTTTATGCTGGAATTTACATCCAACACGTAAAACTCAAAATTTGTAGTACACGCGTATATATTAATCTGAGTTTTACACTCATAAAAGTCAGTTACAATTGACCATTTCATGCTTCATTCAAAGTATTTTAAATTACAAAGAATTTAAAAACTTTGTAGGGGGTCTTGTAGAAGCATAAAATATGTTGGGGAATTGTACGCATATTATACAGTCAAACTCCCAAATATACATGAAGTCGGCGTAAAGCAGAGCCTCAGAAGCTGTGTGGCATAAAATATGGCTTCAAAACAGTACACGTAAAACAGAGCTTCAAGGCTGTGTGGCGTAAAATATGACTTTAGAGCAGTACGCGTAAAACAGAGCTTCAAGGCTGTGTGGCCTAAAATAAAGCTTCAGAGCTGTCCGCGTACAACAGTGCTTCAAGACCGAGCCGGGTAAAAATTGGCTTCTCCCTCCGCGGCGTAAAACACGTTGTTAAGGCAACATAAAGTTGTACGAGGAACTCTTCATATTCCTCGGATGAATTTGTCAGACAAAGCAGAGAACATGGCCCCTGACAAAAGTACTGCACGATGATCGAGAGGACGATTGTGATGATGATTTTGCACAGAGATCCAGGTTGTTATTTAGTGACACAAGTCGTATTTTACGCTCAAGGACTGGAGTCTTCTGAATACGTTGCTGCCACGTCAAAAGCTATTTCCTACACAGAACTCGAGGCATATCTCTGCAATTAATACACGAGATGGGGGCATATCTCTGCATTTAATGCACGAGATTTGGTTCTATCCTTTATATTTTGTCATGACGGAGAAGAGCTAAAAACTGTGACTAATACGCTCACATTACCATCCGTGCATTTTACGCCAACCAGGCTATTTTCAACTATAGGAGTACGCCGTATGCTATCTCCTCAAAATATGCCAACTCAAGCTATATTTTTAAAGGTACGTGATAAGGCTATTTAGCCCAGAATACGCTGAAGACCTCAATCGTGACAGATAATTGGCTATTTTACGCTGGTTGTCTATTATTCATGTATTCTCAAGTTTTACGCAGAGTTTGGCTTTTACGCCAACAAGACGGCTATTTGGCTTTTACGCCAAGAAGACAGCTATTTTTGCTTTTACGCCAAGGAGACAGATATTTGGCTTTTACGCCAACCATCTTTACGCAGGGGCTGTTACCTACGTGGCTTTAATGCCATGATCTTCGAGAAGCAGTTATACGCGTTACCTTATAAAGGGATACGTGTCACACGCAGATTCGGAAGGTTATTTATACGCGGGTAGCAGTTGTCATAACCGCAGCGTAAAGGAGGCAGTCTTCTTCACAAATAGGCTTTTACACCTACAAAACAGTTATTTGGCTTTTACGCCAACCATCTCTACGCGAGGGGCAGTTATCTACGTGGCTTGCATGCCGTGATCTTCGATGAGCAATTATACGCATTACCTCATAATGGGACACGCGTCATACGCGGATTCAGGAGATCATTCAGATGTGGGTAGCAGTTATTATAACTGCCGTATAAAGTGTGCAACTCTCTTCATAGTTTGGCTTCTATGCCGACTGGACAGTTACTGTGACTGAGCTCATAAATAGAGACTTCCAGTCACAGGAGAGGGGAGATCAACAGAGGGAGAAAATGGGCGTACAGAGAGAGATCAAGAGATCAGAAAGAGAGAGAGAGCACAGACAGAGAGCAGTGATTGACAACTCTGGCAATGAGAATCCAATCCCTCCTACAATATTTGAAGCTTCTTCGTCTTCTACAACACTTCTTCGTCATCGTGTGGTCTAAGGGACAAAGTGATCGACCGCAGATCATACTCCTATAGCAATATTTCCCCAGAATCATTTTTATTGTACTTAATATCCTCGTATAGGATTAATTGTACTCTTTTTCTTGTTTGTAAATTGAAAGGTTTTGTACAAACCCTCTATTTGTTTTATCTCAAACAAAATGGCGACTCGCCAGGTGAATTTCCAGAACCTATCATGTTCATGATACCTCTGATAGTGTTTTGTATACCAGGAGAGTTTAATAGCCTGAGTTTGTAGACCAAAAGAGCTCCGTACGAAATCCCAATATTTTGTTTATCCAAATATGCATCTTCTCAAGTTTGACATGTATCCGTCTGGAAATTTTAGACCCTAAATCCACCTATAAAGTCTCCCTTTATCCACTTTCTCCAGTAAGAAAATTGACTTAGGCTGCTTTAACTTTTCATTCTCCTCTATCAAATGCAACGCAGGACGCCTACATATTTCTTTTAAGTCCAACCAGGACTTCGATTTGTCTTTCATCTTCCCCTTTACCTCCATTAAAGTATTAATTATGTTATCAAACACATTCTTCTTGATATGCATGACATTAAGGTTATGTCTGATCAGATTGGTGCTCCAATATGGCAGATCCCAAAATATACTCCTCTTCGTCCAGTTATGGGTGAGACCAAATCTGTCACACTTGTACCCCTTAGCAGGCTCTTTGATAGCACTTGTTAAATATTTTATCTCTTTCTATATCGTGTATCCGGGCCACCTTGACGGTGGATTGGCCTTCTCCATAATATCCGTACGAAAAGCATTCTTGTTCCTCCGGTACGGATGATCCTTCGACAGAAATTATCAATGACAATCGAAGAAGAACAATTTGCCTCCGTATTTCAAGTGTGGTCCATGCAATACGGACATGAGAGATGACCATGAGTGCTCCATCCCGATAACATTCCATAGGCCAAAATGTCGTTGATGTTTCTAGAAAACAGAATGTGTGCTGCCCTCATCTGAAAATTTTGTTTTTTAGAAACATCGTACGTGTTGGCATCGACTTTCTACATCTAATACAACTTATCTATCAAAGGCTATAAATATACATCGATGTTCCTCTTTGGATTGTTCGGACCCGGGATAATAACGGTTAGGAACATATATAGAGTCTTTATGCACATCCAAGGTGGTAGATTATACGAAGTGATGATCATAGGCCAACACGGATACTGGAGCCCAAAAGTCTAAATGGGGTAAAACCGTCGGAGTATAGCCCCAATCTGACATTACGTGGATCCAAAGCAAATTCTGGATACTCTCGATCAAACTGCTTCCATGCTTCTCCATCGGATGGATGATCCAATACTCCTTAGATCTGTTCCCGTTTGTGCTAACTCATGTTTTTTGCAGTCTCCTTCACCATAAACAACCTCTGCAACCGCGACGTCAAAGACAAGTAGTTCATTAAATCGGTAGGCTTTCTTGTATCGACAAACTTTTCTCTACCAGTGGCCTTGTAGCTATTAGGACCACATAAGCTGCACGCGTCTTCATCCTTGTCGTCTTTGTAGTACAACATGCATCCGTTGTGACATGCATCAATTTTCTCGTATCCTATCCAGAGCGATCTCACCATCCTCTTAGATCAGTAGAAGTCTTTAGGCAACTTTGCACTCTCTAGAAAGATCTCTATAATCAAATCCATCATTCGGTTATAGCATTCTTGCGACATGTTAAAATCGGACGTGATGCTCAACAATCTTGTAACCACCTCCAACGGTGAATGAACCTCACAACTAGGTTATAATAGAGTCCTTGCATTCTTCAGCAACTCTATGAACTTTGCAGCATCGACATTCGTTGCCTCCTCAGCTGCATCATGATTGTTCGGATCAAAACTAGGTCCCGACGCATCAAAAACCATGGTCACCCACCCATCGTCGTAAGAAGCGTGGTCGTGGACATCCACATACGGCTCCACATAAGGCTCCAACTCCGATGCTAAATACACAAGTTCTCCGTGCGCGGTTCACTGATAGTAATTCGACGTAAAATCCTTCGAATATAAATGATATGTGACTTTCACTTCTGGATGATATTTCAAGTTGCGATATCTCACACACGGACACTTACTTTTGGTATCATCCATGTATTAAGGGAACGCCTTGGCGAACTGCAGAAACTGTTGTACACCCTCTATGAATTTACCCCGTACACCGCACATGTCATCAAGATGACGGTTGTATATCCATGAACGATAATGCAGATAATAATTCATATCCATTTTAGATACTTCTGCAAAGATGAATAGACATCGTTCAAGTATATACTCATATGAATATTTGGTAGTGTATATTTGTCACGTCCCAGTCCTAAAATACGTAGGACTAGGAATACGTAACACGCCAGCCGTATGTATACGAACTCCAATATATGGAAATCATATACACACGTATGCTGTACATGAATAACCAATCCACAGTGATAATATACTATCACAACAAGTCACACGCAAATCTATATCTCACCCACAGCACAAATAATAGATAAATAGGAAATAAATAGCTGAATAATAATTGAATGTCAAATAAGCAGTATCAAAGTATAATAGTCGGATGGAAATAAATCCACTGCAAATCGACTATGCCAAACTACTAAAGAGAGAAGAGAATAAACTCTAATATAAGAATAATGTCTCAAAAAGAATAGTGACTAAAATCTCTAAACAGCTACAATAAATCACATATAATCTGAAGGTAAGACCTCCTCAGACTGATAGGTAGCGTCAGGTCCAGGTCCATAATCCTACGGATACTCATGTTCATCTATATCTGGAAAGGTACCAGGTCATCAGAGGGACGTAACAAGATACATATAAACATGCCAATAAAGTACTGAAATATAAACATCTAATGGGTCGCCTAACCATCTATGTGAATACAGTTTGAGAACAACTGTCCACCAAGTGGGCTATCTGGCTAAAAATGGGATTGGCATGAATCTCTCTCGGAGAATCAGGGGCCTCAAAGCATGTCATCTTTTGAAAGGCAGAGGCCGCCAAGTAGTAAATGGGTCATCACCGCCCGTATCTCCAGCAGAGCTTCCGGATTACAGAAGAAAAAAGTGCAAAGGAGTCCAAATGGCTTGTTATTCTCCCCACCCCATGATCTAAACATGTCACCTCCATGACACGATAAAACCACTAATAACTGCCAGGTCTACTAGCATGCAAAGTTTCTATTGGCAGTTATCCCTATCCGTCGCATGACCTATACGTACCAGTGACCAGCCGAGTACGCAAGTCTGTGTCCTACATGTGACTCACACTCGTGTAAGAATAGTGTCATGGCCAATGAAACATAAGATGCTTCATGATAATGGGGTGGTCTCATAAAGTAGGTCCAATGTATATACAAAAATAAAAATATAGTACGACGACATCGTCGTTGCACCCAAGTTTCCTTGGACAAGCAATTTATAAAATAGTTAAAATAAATAAACTAAATAAGCAGAAATGAACATGCATGCATCATATGGAATGTAAACAAAGTACAATGGCAAGGTATACTTGCCTGGCAAGAAATCTGTAAAGTGTACGCGCCCAAATATCAAGGACACAGAATCAGAAACTAATTGCTCAGAACAAACATCTCCGGATGTTGAAATAGACATCACTAATATTTTTGGAATCAGCAAGATAGCTAGAAATCACTACCCTTTCGTCCAATTTGAACACAGGGGCAAAACGATAATTTCGGGCAAAAGTGGGGTCCACGTGTGGCCCACTTCGCACCGAAAAGTGTGCCAAGGGTAACAGTCTCTAAATGGGACAAATTATAGGTTAAACAAATTCTAAATGTAAATATGAACCAAACGGTATGTCCAAATGTGAATTCCGATGGGACGAACACAATTTCGCCCAAAAAATCAACCGTAGGGCCCGCCAATTGGCGACTTGGTCAATTGTCTCAGAATTGCGTGAAAATTGGGTCACAGGACCAGCGCGTTACCACGAGTCCAGTGGTGCAAGTTTCTTCACAATCTGACGAGCGTGCACAAAATGCGCACGGCTTTCACAATAGTTGCGATATGGGGTTTGTCTGCGGATACGGGCTGATTTCGATGCTCACACATGTCCGAACCAGTTTTTGAGAACTCTTACGTGTCCGGGTATACTGTGTTCACCGTTTGGTACACTTGGTACACGGCGGAGCGGTCCCGTTTGGCGGGGCGCGCTCCGTTTCACAACTTTTGAAAATATAGAAAAAGTGGGTTTTTGGGGTTTTCCAACAAATTTAATTCTACATACAGCAGTTAATAATCTAATATTAATTAACAGAAATTAAACTAGGTAAAGTGGTCTCCGCATACCAAAAATAAAAATTGGATTCTGATCTCTGTGGTGGGAGATACGAATCCGGGAACATAGGTGGTCACCGTAGTTTTCTGTGATACCCATAAATTATTATTTTCTGCCAACTTTGACGCTATTTTTGCCTATGGTTACGCGTTGTTCGAGGTCTGCTATCATACAGGTATTGAAGAGGGTTAAGTGGTGAACGTACCAGTGAAGACGGGGTTGAGTTTGGTTCAGCGAGGTGACGGGAAACGACGCTGGAACACAGGTAGGTTGCTGCTTAAAAACTGCAGTTGCGGAGCGCGGTCGTGGTCAAGTCGTGCGGCGACGCGGCGGCTGGGCACGGTGGCTGGCGGCGGCGACGGCTGGAGGTTGGGCGATGCGAAGGTCATATGGAAAGGAGGATTGAGTTAGGGTTTCGTTGAATGGAAAGTAATATATATAGGAACTAGAGGGAGATCGGGATGCTTAAACGCGGGTGGGAAGGAACGAGAGGCTGCTGCTACGGTTTCATGTGCCAGCGGTGGGCCGAGTCAGTTTTGGGGGGATAGCGGGTTTCCTAGGTTATCGGGTTCGGGTATTAGGGATTCGTTTAGAAGTTTAATTATTATTTTTTCTATTTCTTTTTCTTTTTCATTTCTTTTTCTTTCCTTTTTCTTTTATATATATATATATATATATATATATATATATATATATATATATATATATACGTATATACCCAAAGAAAAAAAATATAGAATTTGTATTAATGCATACCATTAAGCTAGCAACTGCCCAAAGTGTCTCCTACATGAAATAAATTCGGAAAAATTTCTAATGGCCCCCATAAATTCCCTAAGTTCACAAACACCTAAAATAAAAATTAAATAAAACCTATTTCTCCTAATTAGCTACTAATTACTACAAATAAATTAATAATTAATTAAAAAAGCTAATTACGGTTTTTAGGATTAGGGATTTTATATTCTACCCAACTTATAAAAAATTTTGTCATCGAAATTAAAACTATGCCACGATAGAAAGTCAAGGATGGTATAAGATATAAATTAACAAAGTAACTTCAAACCTTGGTCTGCGAATAGGTTCAAAAAATGCTTGCGCATGTCATCCTCGCGCTCCCAAGTTGATTCTCCTGGCGCGCCATGCTTCCATGCTATGCAAACCAGGGGAATAGACTGGTTCCTCAATACTGTCTCTCAACGATCAAGGATTCCCACGGGTTGCTCTTGTTATGACAAGCTCGGGCCAATGGTGATCTCCGAATGGTCGAGGATATGACTGCTGTCTTCCATATATCGCCTGAGCTACGACACATGGAATACGTTATGTACTCCCTCAAGTGAAGGTGGTAGCGCAAGTCGATATGCCACTTCTCCAACTCTCTCTAGCACGTCAAATGGTCCAATATACCTTGGACTCAACTTGTCGTGTCCTCCGAATAGAATGGTGCCTCTGGTAGGTGATATCCTCAAGAAGACATGATCTCCCTCTTTGAACTCCAAGGGACGACGATGAAGGTCTGCCCACTGCTTCTGTCTGTCTTGCGCTGCTCGCAAGTGCCCGAATCTTCTTAACTGTCTCTACGGTGTTGACCACCAACTCGGGTCCCAGAATCTGACGTTCTCCCACGTCACTCCAACACACAGGGTACCAATATTTTCTTCCATATAATGCTTCAAGCGGAGCCATCTGAATACTCGCTTGATAGCTATTATTGTAAAAAAACTCCACAAGATATAGGTGGTCCTTCCATGATCCTCCGAAGTCTAACATACAAGCCCTCAACATATCCTCCAATGTCTGAATAGTACGCTCCTACTGTCCATCTGTCTGCGGGTGGTAAGAGGTACTGAACTTCAGATGAGTTCCAAGACTCTCTTGCATGCTCCTCCAAAAGTGCGATGTAAAGCGCGAATCTTTGTCTGATACAATGCTGACTGGTATGCCGTACAATCTCATGATCTGCCTCATATATAAGTCAGGTAAAGCTTCTGTAGATTTGCCTACTCTAAAAGGTAAGAAATGGGCTAAGTTGGTAAGTCGGTCCACTATTACCCACACTGCATCTCTTCCACTTGGACTCTTGGGAAAACCCGTGACGAAGTCCATAGTGATGTTCTCCCACTTCTACTCTGGAATCGGAAGTGGTTACAATAATCCTGCTGTTCTCTGGTGCTCCGTCTTTACTTGTTGACATACCAAACATTTAGCTACAAAGCGATCTATCTCTCTTTTCATTCCATGCCACCAAAAATGCTGTCGTAAGTCACGATACATCTTGGTGCCTCCAGGATGAATAGAATATATCGAACTATGAGCCTCTGTCATCAGCTTCTGTCAAATCTTTCCATTTGGAACATAAAGACGATCACCACATTGTAATATCCCATCCTCATGAATGCGCAATCCTGTCTGCTCTTCGGCCTTTGTCCTTTCCTCCAGTCTCCTGAATCTGGCATCTGTAGGCAAAGCTGCCTTAATCCTCTCTACTATTGATGATTGTACTTGCTAGTTGGCTAATATTCTATCTGCTCTGATTAATATTACTTCGATTCCAAGCTCTTGCAAGTCCTCCAATAATTCCTTCTGTGCTGTCAAGAAATAAGCTACTGGTTTTCGGCTTAACACGTCTGCTACAACGTTAGCCTTGCCTGGGTGATAATGTAGCTCCAACTCGAAATCTTTCATCAACTCGAGCCATCGACGTTGCCTCATATTTAACTCCTTCTGTGTGAAGACATACTTGAGGCTTTTGTGGTCTGTATAGATCTCCACTCATTCCCCATATAAGTAATGTCTCCATAGCTTCAGAGCAAATACAACGGCTGCAAGTTCCAAGTCATGAGTTGATAGTTCTTCTCATGTACTCGTAACTGCCTAGATGCATATGCAATCACTTTGCCATGCTACATCAATACGCATCCCAAGCCTTTCCCTGATGCATCACTGTAGATCACATAACCTCATAATCCTGACGGAATAGTCAATACTGGTGCTGTAGTCAGTCGCTTCTTCAACTCTTCAAAGGCGACTTGACACTCGTCGGTCCTTATAAATTCTTAATCCTTACAAGTCAAAAGAGTCATAGGTGCTGCTATCCTTGAGAAGTTTTCCACGAACCGTCGGTAATATCTCGCAAGTCCAAGAAAACTTCTCACCTCTGATGCTAATTTAGGAACAGGCCATGTCTCAACTGCTGAGATCTTCTCTGGATCAACAGAAATACCATCTCCTGTAATGACATGCCGAAGAAATGAAACTCTGTCCAAAAAGAACTCATATTTACTGAGTTTTGCATATAACTGCTCTCTCCTCAAAGTCTCTAGAATAATCCGCAGGTGCTTCTCGTGCTCTTCGTGGCTCTTCGAATAGACAAGTATATCATCTATGAAGACGACCACGAACTGGTCCAAATTCTGGTGGAAGACTCGATTCATTATGTCCATAAAGATAGCTGGAGCATTGGTCAATCCAAATGGCATGACCAAAAACTCGTAGTGTCCATATCTTGTTCTGAATGCGGTCTTCGGAATGTCCTGCTTCCGTACCTTCACCTGGTGATATCCTGATCTCAAATCTATCTTCGAGAACACCTTGGCTCCACTGAGTTGATCAAACAAGTCATCAATGCATGGCAATGGGTATTTATTCTTCACAGTTACTGTATTCAAGGCTCATAGTCAATGCACATACGTACTGACCCATCCTTCTTTGGTACAAACAATACTGGTGCTCCCCAGGGTGATGCACTTGATCGGATGAAACCTTTCTCTTCTAGTTCTTTCAACTGTGCCCTCAGCTCATCCATCTCCTTCTACGCCAGTCTGTAAACATGTGATGCTATAGGTGCTGCTCCCGGTGCTAATTCAATTGAAAACTCTACGTCTCTGTCTAGGGGTAGTCCTGGCAATTCCTTTGGAAAGACGTCTTGGAATTCTGAAATAATGGGGTGATAAACAATATCATCCATTGTGAGCTGCATACCATCAAGGATTTCTATGGATCCTCGGGAAAACTCAAGTTTAGGCTGGCCTGGTACCTTAAAAAGAATGCTTCCTCCAAAACAATCGAAGAAAGTGTGGTACTTGCTTAGCCAGTCCATTCCAAGCACAATATCAAAAGATGGCATAGGAAGGACTAAGAGTTGGGCGTTCATCTATCTGCCACGTATCACTATAGGACCCGATCTATAAATTCGGCTAACTGGTACAACTCCTCCTCCGATAAGAATTCTAACACAATTAGATAAAGGTATAGAGGCAATGTTGTGTTTGGCAATAAAACTAGATGATATGAATGAGTGGGTGGCCCCCGTATCAAACAATATTACAGCAGGAAAAGTAAAAGTAAGAGTAATACCTGCTATGACATCCACCTCATGATCCATGTCATCTACTTCCAATCTCGTCTGTTCCTCTGTGGCTCTCCATGTCCGGCCCTCATATACTGATCCTCCTGGGTAGGTAGCGGTGGTCCTCTCTGAAATCCTCTTGCTGCTGGGGGTCGAGGTGCTCCCGGTCCAGTTATCTGCTGAGTTGGCTTCGGTGCTGGAAGCGCTAGTCTCTGTGCTGGCGGTGGTAGTATCAATGTCTGCTGCTTTGGACAGTCTCTTGCCAAATGTTGTCCGGAACCACAACGTAAACACTGTCCCAAGCGGCCTCGACAATCTCTTAAAATGTGTCCAATTTTTCCACAATAATTACATTGGGGTTTCTCCGGAATCTGGTACGGTCCAGCTCTGTGTTGCTGATGCTGCTGTGCCAAGGGACATCTGATAGGTCCTCCCTGTTGTGTCCTTGTCGGTCCCTGCTGTGTCCTTGTCAATCCTTGTTGTGTCCATAGCTGACCTCCCTTTCCTCTGCTGATGGTTTTTTGCAATCTGGCTTCTGTCAGTAGTTCAGCATAAGAGACTCGGGACCTTGAGCTTGTGTAATGTTGGAGCTCCTGAGTCAGTCCTCGATGAAATCTCTTAGCCTTAGCCAAGTCATCTAGTATCAAGGCAGCGTCATATTTGCTGAGTTGACTAAACTAGGCATCATACTCATCCACTGTTCGGTTCCCCTGCTCCAAGTGAAGAAACTGATCGTACAATGTATCTCTGACGGTGTCTTGGAAGTACTTCCTCTCAAAGCACTCCAAGAACTGCTCCCAGTCTGGTATGTACCCAACTGGCGCTCCAAGGATTCCCACTAGTGATGAGCATTACCATCTAGAAGCGTCCTTACACCCGTCATCCATAGGTCCGTAGGTAACTGCGATGCCTCCAATAGCTTCTGCGTGTGAGTGATCCAGTTGGTAGTCTCCTTCGGGCTTTCAGTGCCCTTGTACGGCTTCAGAACCATCTGAATAAAATCCTTTACTGAACCCACTCTAGGTCGAGGTACTGGAGCTAGTGCTTGAGCTGGTACAGTAGCCTGTGCAGCCATCCTCTTAAGTGCTGCTAGAAATTCTTGTCTCTGCTCGGCTGCCTGCTGCCTCTGTTCCTGCATCATCATCTGGAAGAATTGGAACAGCTGCGCCTGGCCATCTTGCGGTGCTGGAAAAGTTGGAAGGTTCCCAATAGGTGAAGCGGGAAGATCAGATAGAACTGGAGTGTGAGTCTGTCCATCTGGCCCCGGAAGCCTAGGAATCGTTGAGGTCCCTCCTTGAGTCTGACCATTGACTCCAGAAGTCGTGTCGCCATCGACGACAGTACATCCATTTTGTATATCCATCTCTCTGCAGGTGATGTACGAAACGATTAGAAGAAGTACAAGAATCGAACAGGATGCAAGCATTAAATAGGAAGGATGAGTTTCAGTCAAGCGTGGATGAGATCCTTATACTCTATTCCTAAACACAGGCTTGTTCGGTACAGTTACGTAACCGGGATAATATATTCTTGACCTGCATAGGCCACCACTAAAAACATGTCACGCCCCAGTCCCAAAATACGTAGGACTAGGAATACGTAACACACCAGCCGTATGTATACGAACTCCAATATATGGAAACCATATACACACGTACGTTGTACATGAATAACCAATCCACAGTGGTAATATACTGTCACAACAAGTCACAGGAAAATCTATATCTCATCCACAGCACAAATAATAGATAAATGGGAAATAAATAGCTGAATAATAACTGAATGTCAAATAAGCAGTCTCAAAGTATAATAGTCGAATGGAAACAAATCCACTACAAATCGACTATGCCAAACTACTAAAGAGAGAAGAGAATAAATGCTAATATAAGAATAATGTCTTAAAAAGAATAGCGACTAGGTTCTCTAAACAGCTACAATAAATCACATATAATCCGAAGGTAAGACCTCCTCAGATTGATAGGTAGAGTCAGGTCCAGGTCCATACTCCTGCGGATACTCCAGCTCATCTATATCTGGAAAGGTACCAGGTCCTCAGAGTGACGTAACAAGATACATATAAACATGCCAATAAAGTACTGAAATGTAAACATCCAATGGGTCGCTAACCATCTATGTGAATACAGTTTGAGAATAACTTTCCACCAAGTGGGCTATCTTGCTAAAAATGGGATTGACATGACTCTCTCTCGGAGAATCAGGGGCCTCAAAGCATGTCGTCTTTTAAACGGCAGAGGCTGCCAAGTAGTAAATAGGTCATCATCGCCCGTATCTCTACCGGAGCTTTCGGGTTACAGAAGAAAAAAGTGCAAATGAGCCCAAATGCCTTACTTGTTGTTCTCCCCACCCCATGCTCTAAGCATGTTACCTCCATGACACGATAAAAACTCTAATAACTGCCAGGTCTACTAGCATGCAAAGTTTCTATTGGCAGTTATCCCTATCCGTCGTACGACCTATACGCAAGTCCGTGTCCTACATGTGACTCACACTCGTGTAAGAATAGTGTCATGGCCAATAAAACATAAGATGCCTCATGATAATGGGGTGGTCTCATAAAGTAGGTCCAATGCATATACATAAATAAAAACATAGTACGACGACACCGTCGTTGCACCAAAGTTTCCTTGGACATGCAATTTATATAACAGTTAAAATAAATGAACTAAATAAGAAGAAATGAACATACATGCATCATATGGAATGTAAACAAAGTACAATGGCAAGGTATACTTGCCTGACAAGAAATCTGTAAAGTGTACGTGCCCAAATATCAAGGACACAGAATCAGAAACTAATGGCTCAGAACAAACATCTCCGGATGCTGAAATAGACATTACCAGCATTTTTGGAATTAACGAGATAGCTAGAAATCACTACCCTTTTGTCCAATTTGGACACAGGAGCAAAACGATAATTTCGGATAAAAGTAGGATCCACGTGTGGCCCACTTTGCACCGAAAAATGTGCCAAGGGTAACAGTCTCTAAATAGGACAAATTATAGGTCAAACAAACTCTAAATGTCAATACGAACCCAATGGTATGTCCGAATGTGGATTCCGATGGGCCGAACACAATTTTGCCCAAAAAGTCAACGGTGGGGCCCGTCAATTGGCGATTTGGTCAACTGTCTCAGAATTACGTGAAAATTGGGTCACAGGACCAGCGCGTTAGCATGAGTCCAGTGGCGGAATTTTCGTCATAATCTGACGAGCGAGCACAAAATGCGCAGGACTTTCGCAAAAGTTGCGACACAGGGTTTGTCCGCGGATACGGGCTGTTTTCGACACGCACACGCATCCGAATCAGTTTTCGTGAACTCTCATGTGTACACTGCACGCACCGTTTGGTACACTTGGTACACGGCGGGGCGGTTCCGTTTGGCGGGACGCACTCCGTTTCACAACTTTTGGAAATCTGGAACAAGTAGATTTTTAGGGTTTTCCAACGAATTTAATTCTACATACAGCAGTTAATAATCTAATGTTAATTAACAGAAATTAAACTAGGTCAAGTGGTCTCCACATACTAAAAAGAAAAATCGGATTCAGATATCTGTGGTGGGAGATAAGAATCCGGGAACATAGGTGGTTATCGCAGTTTTCTGCTATACCAAAAAATTATCATTTTCTGCCAACTTTGACGTTATTTTTGCCTATAGTTACGCGTTGTTCGAGATCTACTATCATACAGGTATTGAAAAGGGTTAAGTGGTGAATGTACCGGTGAAGACGGGGTTGAGTTTTATTCAGCGAGGTGACGGAAAACGATGCTGGATCACAGGTAAGTTGCTGCTTAAAAACTGCAGTTGAGGAGCACGGTCGCGGTCAAATCGTGCGGCGACGCGGCGGCTGGGCGGGGTGGCTGGCGGCGGTGACGGTTGGAGGCTGGGCGACGCGGCGGTCAGATGGAAAGGAGGATTGAGTTAGGGTTAGGGTTTCGTTGAATGGGAAGTAATATATATAGGAACTAGAGGGAGATCAGGATGCTTAAACGCGGGTGGGAAGGAACGAGCGACTGCTGCTGCGGTTCTCATGTGCCAGCGGTGGGCTGGGTCAATTTTGGGTTGATAGCGGGTTTCCTAGGTTATCGGGTTCAGGTATTATGGATTCGTTTAGAAGTTTAATTTTTTTTCCTATTTCTTTTTCTTTTTTATTTCTTTTTCTTTCCTTTTTCTTTATATATATATATATATATATATATATATATATATATATATATATATATATATATATATACCCATAGAAAAAAAATCTAGAATTTGTATTAATGCATACCATTAAGCTAGCAACTGCCCAAAGGGTCTCCTACATAAAATAAATTCGAAAAAATTTCTAATGGTCCCATAAATTCCCTAAGTTCACAAACACATAAAATAAAAATTAAATAAAATCTATTTCTCCTAATTAGCCACTAATTACTATAATTAAATTAATAATTAACTAAAAAAGGTAATTATGGTTTTTAGGATTAAGGGTTTTACAATATTATCCAAATGATACTCACTCCAGATATGCAAAGATGAATAGACATCATTCAATAAAATAGTTAAATTACAGTACATGTCACAAGTCTACTCGTCTACACACACATAAGAATAATCAAGAATATAGTAAATGCATTGATACACCTAGTCCTAGCACTGATACTTCTTCGTTCAACTCTGTATCTTGGATACCCATATTGCAGTGTATCAGTGAGTGTCAACTCTGTATCCTGGATATCCATACTTGATATTTGTTTAGGCCATGACTTTCTAATTGAAAGTCAAGTCATGGATATCCAGTGTCAATTTTTTTGGGTCCAGGATACATAGTTGACACTCACTGATATACTACTGGATATCCACACTTTACATGTATGCATGTGTCCGTGTCCGATAAAATGCTTACAACCTTATCCTCGATATCGTATCCTAACCTTTCATATCCATGTGTCCTACAATTTCATCATACGAATCATGAGATGGCATGATACAAACATTTGTGTATGTTCGTGTCCGTGTTAGGGTTGGTTTATGCATGTTAGTGTGTCCGCTTGTCCGCGTTTGGGTTTGTATTAGTGTCCGTGTGTATATGTGTGTGTGTGTGTGTATGTCCGAGTTAGGATTAGGATAGGGTTAGTGTCTGCAGCACCGAGATATCCACACACACACACACTCACTGCACTATGCACAAGTGTGCACTACACAACACCTCACTTGATACCCAAGACTGCGTCTAATTAACTCAAATAGGTTTAGGGTCTGTGTCGTGTCTCGGCTTTGGGTTAGGGTCTGTGTCATGTCCTGTGTCATGTCATAACCAAATTGCCACTCTCCCACACTACCTACAACACATTAATCTAACATCCCGATTATATACTATATATATAATATCAAAGGAACCCCCTAAACCAACGACTATGAAGTATAAAGGTATAATCCAACATCCCGTGTGCACTTTACTTCTCATATAATCCAACATCTCATCGCTAATTGGACAAAATTTAGTAGTGACTTGACACATACACGCACACACACATACATACACGTACACATACACATGAACACACACATACACATGAACACACACACAATTCTATACTCACAAGCCAATTATATGATACTCAACACATATGATACTAAATTCATAATAAAATCCTATCAAACAACTATATAGCATATTTGTGGGTGTTGTATTATGTGTGTCCATATGTGTGATACACTAGTGGAACCAAATTTTCTAATTATGTAACCAAACTTCCATACTAACTAGGGTGTGTCTCCATGTATATCTGGGTGTGTCTCCATGTATGTCCATGTCCACGTGTGTCCATATGTGCCTGTATGTGTCCGTGTTCATGCGTGTCTACATATGTGTCCGTGTTAGTACAAATCGTGTCATATAGGATTATGTCCTGTGTGTTTTTCCATGTGTTTAGGTCCATGTGTAAGGGTTAGGATTGTGTTCTGTGTGTGTCCATATGTCCTGATTGTGTCTAGTATGTCTGTGTGTGTGTGTCCTAGTTGTGTCCGGGTCTGGGTTAGGGTTTACCATGCCGGGAGGATGAGAGGAGGAGCACCTGAGAGAGGGTTCAATATAAGAGGACCACACCGGAGGGGAGGAGCCGAGCCGGAGGGGGAGAAGCCGCGACTGGGGTCGCCTCTGTCGGGGTTGGGGGGCGAATACGGTCGTGTCGATGTGGGGGGTGAAGGAGGCGGCCTAGGGGGTAGGTAGGTCGCCGGGGCCACGGAGCATCGCCGGGGGAGGGTGGATCGCCGGTGGGGGCGTACAAAAAATGAAAAGTTGGGGGAAAAATAAATAAAAAGTCGAATAAAGGAGGAACCCTATATTCAGTAATTTAGCGATGTCCGCTCAAGACGTCGCTCAAAGTCGCTACTTTTTAAATATCCTACGACATATAATTGTTGGAGTCGCTAAATGTCGTTATTTTAGCGACGTCTAAATTAAACGTCTCTAATTAAAAAAATTGCTACGTAGCTAAAATTGTCGATAATTAAAAAGTAACCATTGTCGATAAAAAGTCGCTAAACGACACTAAATTAAAAAAAATAGCGACGTTTAGCGACGTTAAAGAAGCTTATAGCGACTATTCTTTGAAAAAATAAAGTACAGTCGCTAAACGTCTTTATGCGACGCCAACAGCGATGTTTATTGTTGGAGTTGCTGAAGTCTTTAAGATTAACGATGGTTTGTTATGACATCGCTAAAAATATCACTATTTTATCATATTTTGGTAGTGAGGGCAAACTTCATACCTTAGCTCGCACGTAAGTGGTTTCCATACCGAACTAGATTTTCTCGCACCCTGCAAGCAATCTGGTGGATTATCAGTATATGAATGCACTAGTGGGGAGGCTTCTCGCCTGCTCAATAAATCCAAACATGTTATAAAGGTTATGTACACCATCTATTAAGTTATCTTTCTAATCTTGCCTTAGGATCAGTTTCATGGCATAATAAAAAGCCTAAATCGTGTGGCAGTGCGCGGTGCGATATAAAGAAACATGACGAGACTTACCAACTTACCATTTGTCCTTCCTTGTCGAACGAAAACCAAGCAAGCACGAGCATATATAATGAAATCCAGGGGCAAATGCATAATAAAAATACAAGTGTAGTGGGAGAGGTTCTATTTTTGGAGCACGAGTTACACAGATTATAAGGCGTATTACAGAAGATGTTCAAGTGTTTCAATTATATATAGGTGTCTCATACTAATATCGTTCAGGTGTTTCAGTTTACTGGATGCGATGCAATGACACACACGCAGATTGCAGTTAAGCGATGATGACTTATCTATATGGAGGGTCACTAGCATAGACATGATAGACGATGTCTCTCTGACGGATTGGTTGTAATACAAAGAAACAGGGCATCGCAGGCCATTGCGCCTAACAGGTAGAGACTGCCTCTTCAAAGGGGATGGGGCATAATGTAAAATAACATGGGTGTTGCGCACCATCCCCATAAACAAGGAAGAGGACAACATGTAGTCCGTCTAGACTGGATCGGTCCCAATGCCCCGAGACCGTCCACAGAATGATATTCGAAAATCCTCCTTGTCCACAAGATGTCCGTGACATGCAAGTCTTGGGTCTCAGATTTACGGGATTCATGACATGTTAAATCTTGATTCTTATTCAGAACGAGTATGCTCCACGAGCTGTGATATTGACATAATTCTCATTCAAAGTTAAACTTGACATGGTGCAATCCCCTAGTTTGGATATGCCTTGGCGACCTAACGGTCCTGGATACTTTTAGGTTCATACTTGCACGGAACGACTATTAGATAGCCTCCGATGAATTAGATAAATGCAAGGCAAGATAGTGTTTACTTGATTGTGGCATGAATTATATAACAAGCATTAAAATGAGGCAACAAGTACAAGTTAACATATAAGCAGGCAAGGATTGCATTTGTGTGAACATAAGCATTTAAATGGCACGAGTCTAAGGGTAAAGCGAGAAGTAAAACCGTAAAGGGATAAGCCGAGCGACATAATCTAGGGACGTGCAGTATAAATAAGTAAAGCAATGCACTACTAAGAGTATATATCGATCTACTCGAGGCATAGCGGGGTCTACTTGCATAAGGCAAAGGTAGCATGCGAGGGTCCATTTATAAGCCATATTTTATTTCTATGTTCTAACTCAAGCAATACAAGATAGGATTATTCCCTTAGCTAGGTGCCTTGTATTCTTTATTAGCATGCAGGGGGTAATTCACCTAGCGACTCGCATGTATCATCCATATTTTTAAGTGTGCTGGCTAAGCAAAGACAAGTTCATTGTAGCCACCCACCATAGCGATGATTCAACTCGGTCGAACGATACTCCGAGCGGGCCTTTGAAAGTCTAACTCTGAACTCCTGAAAGACCAAGTCTTGAAATCCTTTTGCCTCAAACGAGTCTTCTTGTTAAGCAAAGCGGGTCCGGTCGTTGCACTTGCGCCATTTGAATCGGTTGTCTGCTTGAACAAAATGGGTCGTTATATTATACACCACTTAGGAAAATTCTCTTCCTCGAGACTTCCTAAGGGAAAGTCATTCTATCGCATTATTGAATCTATATCAAGCATAGCAATCGATACCACTAGATCCGTTCGAACATAATTTCCTACTCGTTCCTTATACCGTATCGCATGTATGCTGGGTCGGTCTCATTGAATGACTCTATCATTCAATCCAAGTTCTGACTTGGTCTCAACTGCGCCTTAGCGCGGAACATATTATCGCTTAACGCGGGAAACAATATGATCCATCTTGAATGACGATCTAAGGCTGAGGCAAACTTATCAAAGTCGTTATACTTGTTCATGGGAATATAATATATTCACTTGCACTCATATTCGAGATCAGTATATCGTGAGTCTGGATCGTGCACATATTCAAAGCGTCCCTCAAATATATGCATGTCAACCAAATTAGCGATAGCAAAGTCTTTGCACTCGAGTTCAACATATCATTGAGTCTTGGATCATGCACACGTTCAAGACGTTCCTCAAACATATACATACAACCAAACTTTGAGATAGTAAAATCGGACAAGCTACTTGCAAAAATCTCAAGGGTTTTCGTCTTACAAATTATGATGATACTTCTGACAGGGTCAATAAAATCCAAGTTATTCCAATATGACTCAAATCAAGCTTTATACTACCGTTAAGCACTATATATCCGATCAACCGACTAGCGTCCATATCCTATCATACATTTTGTTTGTGTCAAACATAGCACATATTTACCGTTCTAAGTCTAACTCTAAGTCTTGCGGCCCCAGTTCTATGGCTTGTTCAAGCAATATACTAAGGTCAGTCACACAAGTTCTTTCACTCGGCACAAGGTCATCTACCGAATTACTAGGTTAGCTTATAAGGTAATAGGTACAAGTTCAAGCACACGATTTATCGTGCAAATTTGTCGCACGATGCTCACCCCAATTCCTAACGTCAAACCATTATCCATTTGCACGGGATATTCTACCCAAGCTCGTTTCACTCAAATTTCTAAACATCGAGCACGGATTATCCTACTCATAATAACGTATTCGTTTGTATAAGGTTCGAGTCCATTCAGTAAAATCTATGATATATCCAAGCTGCATGACAAGCCTAGCAATTCGCATAGTCTATCTCCTTAAGCATGTTTGATAGAACCCATATATCCATTATAAGTCTAGACCACTAAGCCATGATTCGATTTTAAATCTTTGATCTCAATCATAAACTCTAAGTCATCCAATAAGATTCATGTATCCGTTCACAAAACCATCAAGCATGACTTACTCCAGGTTCTAGGCTAACTTATCCCTGAAATACTTTCGATTTACTTGCATTCCCAAATTTGTCTTATCGTATCGAACCATAAGTCAAGACGATCCATCAGTTGTCACGCTCCAGTCTTCCATAAGTTCAATCATCCTCGTTGGACGTGAGATCACCACGCCAACGCTTCCGCTGGATAATCATCCTAATCTGGACGTGACGCATGTACAAGCATAGAGTTACGCTCGCACAAGACAATAACGTCGAACGTTATGGTTATCATCGAAACTATCGAGACACCTTAATATTCGTCTAGCAAAATCATCCAACTTCAATGTTACTGTTTGATAAATCCATTATCGACTTCTGGCATTCCTCAAAAAACTAAGTTTTAATTATTCAAGCCAAATTCTATCCATTTTTGATACGTTCCATTCATCGAGTTCATTTGGAATAATCATCGAATATTTTTTCGTGAGTTCGATCATCCCCGCCGGACGTAAAATTACCACGTCGGTGCTCCCGCAGGATAATCGTTCTCGCCGGGACTAATTTCGAAGGTTATCCTTTCGAACTAGATTCAAGATCGTTCTTCCAAACTCCAGGTCAAATCTGTTATTGCTTACCGCTTTCATCAAAACAAAATAATTATTCTCGGCTAACTTTTATTAAGCGATATTGTATTCAAGTTCAATCCGTTTGTTTCAATTTAAAATCGCTCGCACGATCCTCCAAGTTTCCAACAAGTTTTTTGACCAAGATATTGATTTTATTACCTTGAATTCCTATTCGATATAAGTTTTATCTCTTATTCAAGACATTCTCAAATCATTCAATACAACTATTGTACGAGACCTATAAATTCGTTTGTACATTTCTAAATGATCCATACACCACCCAGGAATCGAGTCACCCAATTAAATCCTCAATCGTGTTCGCATCAATCGCTAGCATACTCACCAAGTCCTTCCTTAGAATTCTTACACGATACCTAAGCATCATTTGATAAATCTTAGTCTCGTATATATCCTGTTGATAGTCATCCAAGTAAACCATATCTGAAATGTATCTTCCAACACGAAATACCGTTCGAGCTATTTCTAAAAATCCAAGCACAATTCTCTATATTCGCCTTAGCAATAAACGGATAACGTTTATATCGATTTTCATTCTAAGTCTGACTTATCTTTTATCTGAATGATATCCAATCTTGCTTGCAACTAGCTCGCACCAAAAGGTCTTGGACCACGATACTCAATACAACTTAGCCGAAAGGCTATGTGCGTAGCTAACCATTTGAACGATATTCTATTCCATACACTAACCAGCTGGGTAATCATGTATAGGTATTTGCATTCGCACATAACTTACAAATTTCTAGCACAAGTCTATTCCCACAAACTTAACACAGGTCAACACAAAGGCTATCGTATCACAATTTTGTATAAGCAATCATATCATTTATATGCACTTATGGAAGTATTTAGACTCATTGTATATAATATCCCATCGTTTCAATGAGAGTAAGTGTATGCACATAACCCTCGAACGAGCTTTCAAAACTGAGAACATCGATAAGAAGTCCAAAGGTGTAAATCCATGTTCTGATACCAATATGTCATGCCCCGATCTTCCACAGGTAATCGACCATCCCTGCTAGGTACAAATTACCGCGGCAGCACTCCCGCGGGACGATTGTTCCCATCTAGATGTGATGGCGAACGAGTGTAAGCTGCACCCATGAAAGACTATGATCCGAACAGGCGCTAAAAGCTCTAAGCCACAGAGTCATACATATAGTCCGAGTGCAGCGAAATAAGAAACGCACATGCGATTGGTAACAAGTTCACAGAGTCATCAATAGTGGAAGCATTGAATAACACAAGTATAGAATTAAAACAAGCTCTTTATTGATATTGAATAAGTGTTACAAGCGGCGCTAGGCCAAGATTATAAGTCGCTCAAACTCTCTTTCGAAACTGTAAAAAGTGTGCAAAGTGGCTACATTTATGGAATAATACATAGGCGAGGTTCTAATATTATGTCTTGTATATATACTTAGACTCTAGATGCAACTCTACAAGGCTCCAAAGCAAACTCCATGCCTTAGCTCCCACGAAGGGGGTTTTCGCACCGAACGAGGTTTTTTCGTACCCTGCAAGCAATCTGGTGGGTCATTTGTACATGAATGCACTGGTGGGGAGGTTTCTCGCCTGCTCAATAAATCTAAACATGATATAAAGGTTCTGTACACCATATATTAAGTTATCTTTCTAATCTTACCTTAGGATCAGTTTTATGGCATAATGAAAAGCCTAAATCGTATGGTAGTGCACTGTGCGATATAAAGGAACATGACGAGACTTACCAACTTACCATTTGTCCTTCCCTGTGTAAAAAAAAACCAAGTTAAATCAAGAACAAGCGTATATAATAAAATCAAGGGGTAATTGCATAAGCAAAACACAAGTGTAGTGAGAGAGGTTCTATTTTTAGAGCAGGAGTTACACAGATTATAAGCCGTGTTGAAGCATATATTCAATTGTTTCAATTATACACAGGTGTCTCATACTAATATCGTTCAGGTATTTCAGTTTACTGGATGCGATGTAATAACTCACACGCAGAGTGCCGTTAAGCGATGATGACTTATCTATATAGAGGGTCACTAGCATAGACATGATAGACGATGTCTCTCTGACAGAATGGTTGTAATGCAAAGAAATAGGGCATCGCAGGCCATTCCGCCGAACATGTATAGACTGCCTCTTCAAAGGGGATGGGGCATAATATAAAATAACATGGGTGTTGCGCACCATCCCCATAAACAAGGAAGAGGACAATATATAGTCTGTCTAGACTGGATCGGTCCCAATGCCCCGAGACCGTCCGCGGAATGAGATTCAAAAATCCTCCTTGTCCATAAGTTGTCCGTGACATACAAGTTTTGGGTCTCAGATTCACGGGATTCATGAAATATTAATTCTTGATTCTTATTCAGAACAAGTATGCTCCATGAGTTGTGATATTGACATGATTCTCGTTCAAGGTTAAACTTTACATGGTGTAATCCCCCTAGTTTGGAGAAGCCTTGGCGACCTAACAGTCCCGGATACTTTCAGGTTCATACTTGCACGGAACGACTATTAGATAGCCTTTCGGTGAATTGGATGAATGCAAGGCAAGATTGTGTTTACTTTATTGTGGCATAAATTATATGACAAGCATTGAAATAAGGCAACAAGTATAAGTTAACATATAAGCAGGCAAGCATTGCATTTGTGTGAACATAAGCATTTAATTGGCACGAGTCTAAGGGTAAAGCGAGGAGTAAAACCATAAAGGGACATACCGAGCGACATAATCTAGGGACGTACAGTATAAACAAGTGAAGCAGTGCACTACTAAGAGTATATATCGATCTACTCGAAGCATAGCGGGGTCTACTTGCACAAGGCAAAGGTAGCATGCGAGGGTCCATTTATAAGCCATATTTTATTTCCATGTTCTAACACAAGCAATATAATTGGGATTATTCCCTTAGCTAGGTGCGTTGTATTCCTTATTAACATGCAAGGGGTGATTCACCTAGCGACTAGTATGTATCGTCCAGCTTTTTAAGTATGATGGCTAAGCAAAGACAAGTTCATCGTAGCCATCTACCTTAGCGATGATTCGCCTAGGTCGAGCGATACTCCGAGCGAGCCTTTGAAAGTCTAAGTCTGAACTCTTGAAGGGCCATGTCTTGAAATTCTTATGCCTCAAACGAGTCTTCTGGCTGAGCAAAGCAGGTCGGGTCATTGCACTTGCGCCATTTGAATCGGATGTTCGCTTGAACGGATAGGGTCGTTACAGAAGGAAAGCTTCCAATTTAGGGTTTCTCTTTGAAATGGCGGAAGAAAGAAGATAAAGTTATTACTTTATAGGGGAGGGGGCTGCCATTTAGTCATTAGGGTTAGGGTTTAAAGCTAAAATAAAATGTCTAAAACACCCTCTAGTTAGTCATGACAAAATTAGGGAAGAAGTTTCTCTTCATAAAAGTGTTTAGCCTAACTTTTCTAAATAATTACACTAGTCTAACTAGAGTCTAACCAAATGGTTTAATTAGATAGTCAAGTCAAGTTGGTTTGGTCTACTAGGGCCACTAACAACTAATCTAACTAATGGATAACCACTAACTATATATAATAATATAACATATGCAACTATACTAATTATTGGAATAAATAATTCAAAAAAATATAAATGCTAGTTTGTAAAAATAAAAATTATCACTCAACAATAATTTGGAATAGCAATATTCACAATAATAACAAGAAATAGGAAAAAGTCCAGCCTACATCGTTTAGCTAGAATTGGCCTAGAAAGTATGTTAGTTCATTCTTTAGGTTAATTCTCCTTTATTATACCCAATTGACATGACATTCATATATAGGTGCGTGACACCAGCTCGGCACCGAGTGACATCATTTACTCCGGACAGAGGCGAATTACAGCCTACGCCGTAGCATCTGCGGTAGAACGCTGTCTAGGTCATCTCTAACTATCTATCATCTCAAGCAATATAATCTTCAATAATATCTCAACTCCATAAGGATGACAAGATAATTACAGCAACACAATACTCAATCACATAATCTTGAGCATGATAAGATGACAAAGAAAACTAAAATAGAAGATAGTCTAAACAACAACGTTAATAACAAAAAATCCAAATACAATAACTTAAGTCTCAACTATAAGACGAAAATAAATCTGGTACCAAATGCAAATAAAGTCTAACTAAGATACTAATGATTTTGGCTAGACCTTCCGACAAATAATCCCGAGCTACTGGGTCCAAGTCTACATCATCTATTTCCTAGGGTCCGTAATATGTGGGACACAAGTCCTCTAAGAGATCATCTAAAAAATATTATCCAGTCGGGATTGGAGCGAAGTACAACCCAATAGCAGTTCTAATTAATTGACAAAGACTATAAAACAGTTATAGTAAGTAACACATGATGAGCAGGAAAAGAACGAATCAGAGAATAAAATACAACAACATCTATCCAAAGAGCAATGAAAGTAAATATGGTAAACCAGAGAGCATCGCAATAATGACTGTAAATAAAAAAAAACTAAACTAAACAGATATGATGTGACTCCATCAAGTGTAATGTGAAGTCAACAAGAAAGCACTAAACTAGTGTGTTTTAAAATACCACTTTCGATATGTAAACGGCTAGGGGTAAGTACAACTTACCGCATAGTTGGTGTGCGGCTGCTATCATTCCAGATTAGACCAGAGGGGGTGATTCCTCATTTTGGGAATTTTTACATGTCTACTCGAGTATTTTTCTGCCCCGGCTATAATAAATGAATCCAAAACCCGACACACAAATCAAATATGAGTCCAGCCAGATAAAATAAGTGATACTAGTAGGTGACTCCTGATTTGATGCCAGTAATGAGTCCTGAAGTAGAGGCCAAACAAGAAATATACGTGTTGCAAGAAAGTGAATCCATATAATACCAATCCATATATCCATAGTATCGACAAATAAAGTAGAATAATGCTATAAACTAGAATCATAATAGATATCAAATAATAAAAACTATTAGAGAATGTACTCGTCTGTGGTCCCGAGCAATTGGTGCAAATTGATAACCGAACTGGTGTTACACTGACCTATATATGAATTTCTAGATCAAATAATGTTTTAAGATCAATAATATATTTAATTAGCTCAAAACTATGTCAAGTCTAGGTTATACTAGTCAAGGTTGGTCAAAACTAGATCAAACTAAGTTATACCTTGCTAAACTAGATTTTCTAGATCAAAAGTAGTCATTACCTTGCTAAGACAAGTTATAATAGCTAATATTATACTACTTTAGTTAATATAGATTATTCTAGATAATATAAATATCTATGATACTATATATATATATATATCAATATCCTATTATCTTAGTTTTACCTCAACTCAAGTATCCAATACCTCACTAATACCTTAGCCCCAAATCCAATACCTTTCCAAATTCCTATTACCTACCTCAATAAGTTAACCCTCACTAATACCTTATATTAATATATAGCCACTAACCCAATATCTCATACTCAACTTATATATTTCCTTAACAATACCCCATCCTTAATTCCAGTACCCAACTCCAAAAAAAAAAGTTGGCTACCAAAAAAAGTTGAGGTAGGTCTCTAAGGCACTTAGAGCCACGTCCAAAAAAAAGTTTTTTTTGAAAAGCTCTTTTCAAGCCTCCCAAGTTAATCCTGCCACCGTGATCCTCAAGTCTGTCCTGAACCATGTCAATACTATGTCGAATATTTGGCTACCTGCTGCCTCCACTAGTAGAATCTTCGAAATCTGTGCGAGTTACAGGTTCCTCTCCACGTCCTCGATCCAATCATCGACATATAAGATACCTTCCATGCCTTTGAAGTCTTTCATCCCCATGCTCTTGAAGTCTATTGTCACGCCCTAGTTCCAAAATAATGTGGAACCAGGCCACGTGGCATTGTCCAGCTGACACGTCTTCGAAGGAGAACCCAATTTATTGGACCCAAAGAGACGTTCTACGATGTCCTAAAATATTAACAAGTCTAGTACTAGTATATAACAGGTAACATCTAATCTCATCCATAATATATCAAGGATTACTGAAATAAGTACTGGAATATAAATGCTAAGTCTGAAATGTCATAGTACAATCCAGATATGTCTGGTAGGAACAAACCCACTACAAAACGACACAACTGAAGTAGCAACATGGATCTCTAAACAACGATAATAAAATCACAGCTACTCCGAGGGTAAGACTTCCTTAGTCAGGTAAGTAGAATCAGGTCCAGGTCCGTACTCCTGCGGTACTCCTGCTCATCCATATCTGGAAAGGGACCAGGTCCTCAGAGGGACATAACAAGATACATAAAAGCATGCCATATATAATACTGAATAAATAAAGGGTGAGCTAACCATCTAAGTGTAAGCAAGTGTGAAGTCAACCTTGGTACGTATGGGTAGGCGTAGGCATAACGTCCAACGTCCTCTAGAGTGTGGTATCTGGAACTCCATCATTTCGAAGAATAAGGTATCTGTATATATATAACGTCCAATACTCTAAGGGACATTGTATCTGCAAAGTATATATACGTCCGTATTACTCCGAAGAGTGCGGTATCTACAATAAAGGAGGTGGGTGTCCCATACGCCTACTAGTCATCTTTCCCGCCCAATGCTGATATACAAGTCGAATACACGACATGCATACCACGTAACTATATGCCAAGTCACAACTTTCTAGATAATCCTGACTACGTGCTAAACCGTGATGTGTGTTCCTCGCACCGGTAGCTAATCGAGTATGCGAACCCGCATCCCAACATGAGTTGCAATCGTAATACGTGTACCAGTGTCAGGGTCTAGGAGGATATCAGAATACCCTCGTATCTGTAGGTGAGTCTGCTAATGTCTATGTCAGTTATACTATGTATCAACGTATTCGTCGACTGCACCCGAGTCAATCTTGGGCGCACACAGTTATATGTATATTGTAACAGAATAACATGCAATAATTTATAATTTAAACAGTAAAGATTTGGCAAGGTATACTTGCCGAGAAAGAGATCCATATAGTGCAAGCGTCCACAACAGTACTAAGTTGAAGGACTGAGTTTTAGGATTTTGGGGTGTATTGCATGGATATATATAGAGGATAAGAGGTGGTGGGAAAACTTAGTGTTTAAGAAAACTAAAACTACTGCCGCTGCTGTTTCTTTCTTTTTATTGGTTTTGATTTCGGTTGAGGGGTGTTTAGTAATATTAGTGTTAATGAGCGATGGAATGAGAAGCTTACACGCGTGGGAAAGCAAAGCAAAGTAAAATTGGGTTTTGCTTCTGCTGCTGATATTTTCTTCACCTAATGGGTTGGGTTTGGATTTTACGCGCGGAGAAGTATACGCGGGTGGTGAAAGAAAGAGTTTACACGGGGGAGAAAAAGATAGGCGATGGTTTTGTTACTGTTGCTGCTGTTTACGCGCGTAGAAGTATACGCGGGGTGATGAGCTGCTGTTGATATTTTCTTACTATACGCGGGGTGGGTGGTTAACGGGTTTTGGGTTTGGGTTTGATCCAATGGGAAATTCTATTCTAATAAATATATATATATATATATATATATATATATATATATATATATATATATATATATATATATATATATACATATCTAAAAATTATATTGGTGCATACGGTTAAGCTAGCAACTGCCCAAAGGTTCTCCTTCATAAAATAAATTTGGAAAAATTTATAATGGCTCTATAAATCCTCTAAGTGCTAAAAACTTCTCAAAATAAATCTAATAAAATATATTCTCTTTATTTAGCTCATAACTATTAGAAATAAATAATAAAATAGTTTTCAGAATTTTAGGAATTTTATATTCTACCCAACTTATAAAAATTTTGTCCTCGAAATTAATACTAAAGTCACGGTAGGAAGTCAAGTATGGTATAAGATATAAATTAACATGGTAATTCTATACCTTGGTCTGCGAATAGGTTCGGAAAATGTTTGCATAAAATAGAGATTCAAAGAAGTTTGGCGTAAATTAAGATTTCAGAGCTGTCCGCGTAAAAGTCTGCAATATTTTGTGCGTAAAGTCTGCATAAAGTCTGCGCGCAAAAGTCTGCGTAAAATCTGTCTGCGCGTAAAAAAGATTTCTGTGTAAAGTCTGCCTAAAAGTCTGTGCGTAATAATCTGTGTGCGTAAGGGTTGCCTGCGTAAAATTTAACATACGTTTGTTTTTATTGTAGCGTAAAGTCTGCGTAAAACTCGCGTAAAAAGGTCTGCCAAAAATCTGCTCGTAAAAGGCTAGTATACATTTGCAGCGTAAGGTTTGTACGAGGAACTCTTTGTATTTTCTCGGATGAATTTGTCAGATAATCAGTGAACCTGACATCTGACAAAAGCACTACACGATGATCGAGAGGTTGGCTGTGATGATAATTTTGCACAGAGACCCAGGTTGTCGTTTAGTGACATATTTGATACACCACTCAAAGGAAGAAAATTTTGAGTCTCCTGAATACGCTGCCTATTCTATATTGATAGAAATGAGCTTTTACGCTTAAGTCCGAAATGAGTTTTTTTATGCTCAAGACAGAAATAAGTTTTTACGCTCAAGATAAGACAAAATTTAGCCGCTTCGTTAAAAGCTGTTTCTTTTACACAGGGCTCAAGGCATATCTCTGTATTTAATGCACGAGATTTTATTCTTTGACATGACTGGGAAAGCTAAAACTATGACTAATAAGCTCACATCACCATCCTTGCAGATTACGCCTAATCAGGCTACTCTACGATGTTTTGTCTATTATTCAGGAATCAACAAGTTTACGCTGGGCAGTTGCCTTCTTGGTTTATTGTTTTCGCTTTTACGCCAATCAAGACAGTCAATTAGCCTTTACGCCAACCAGGCAGTCATTTGGTTTTTACGCCAAAAGTTATTTGGTTTTTACGCCAATAAGGGTAAAGGGTTTTTGGCGTAAAACTTGTTTTATCTAACCTAGGATAGTTGAAAGGAAGAATGAGATTTAGTCAAGTGTGGATGAGATCCTTATGCTTTTATTCCTATACGCAGGTTTGTTTGGTACAGTTTTGCAACCAAAACAATATAAGCTAGACCTGCATGGGCCACCACTAAAACCATGTCACGTCCCAGTTCCAAAATAATGTGAAACTAGGCCACGCGGCATTGGCCAGCTAACACGTCTCCGAAGGAGAAACCAATTTATTGGACCCAAAGAGATGTGCTACACTGTCCTCAAATATTAACAAGTCTAGTACTAGCATATAACAGGTAACATCTAATCTCATCCACAATATATCAAGGATTACTGAAATAAGTACTGGAATATAAGTGCTAAGTCTGAAATATCATAGTACAATCCAGATATGTCTGGTGGGAACAAATCAACTACAAAATGGCTAAACTGAAGTAACAACATGGATCTCTAAACATCGATAATAAAATCACAACTACTCCGAGGGTAAGACTTCCTCAGTCAGGTAAGTAGAATCAGGTCCAGGTCCGTACTCCTGCGGTACTCCTGCTCGTCCATATCTGGAAAGGGACCAGGTCCTCATAGGTACATAACAAGATACATAAAAGTATGCCATATATAATACTGAATAAATAAAGGGTGAGCTAACTATCTAAGTGTATACAAGTGTGAAGACAACCTTGGTACGTATGGATAGGCGTAGGCATAACGTCCAACGTCCTCTAGAGTGTGGTATCTGCAACGTCCATCATTCCGAAGAATGAGGTATTTGTATATATATAACGTCCAACACTCTAAGGGATATGATATCTGCAAAGTATATATACGTCCGTATCACTCCGAAGAGTGCGGTATCTGCAATAAAGGAGGTGGGTGTCCCATGCGCCTACTAGTCGTCTTCCCCGCCCAATGCGGATATACAAGTCGAATACACGACGTGCATACCACCTAACTATATGCCAAGTCACAACTTTCTGGATAATCCTGACTACGTGCTAAACCGTGATGTGTGTTCCACACACCGGTAGCTAATCGAGTACGCGAACCCGCATCCCAACATGAGTTGCAATCGTGATGCGTGTACCAGTGTCAGGGTCTAGGAGGATATCAGAATACACTCGCATCTGTAGGTGAGTCTGCTAATGTCTATGTCAGTTATACTATGTATCGACGTATTCGTCGACTGCACCCAAGTCAATCTTGGGCGCGTACAGTTATATGTATATTGTAACAGAATAACATGCAATAATTTATAATTTAAACAGTAAAGATTTGGCAAGGTATACTTGCCGAGTAAGAGATCCGTATAGTGCAAGCGTCCACAATAGTACTAAGTTGAAGGAGTGAGATTTAGGGTTTTGGGGTGTATTGCATGGATATATATAGAGGATAAGAGGTGGTGGGGAAACTTAGTGTTTAAGAAAACTAAAACTACTGCCGCTGCTGTTTCTTTCTTTTCATTGGTTTTGGTTTCGGTTGAGGGGTGTTTAGTAATATTAGTGTTAAGGAGTGGTGGAATGAGAAGCTTACACGCATGGGAAAGCAAAGGAAAGTAAAATTGGGTTTTGCTTCTACTGCTGATATTTTCTTCACCTAATGGGTTGGGGTTTGGATTTTACGCGCGCGGGCGGTGAAAGGAAGAGTTTATGCGGGGGAGAAAAAGATAGGCGGTGGTTTTGTTATTGCTGCTGCTGCTATTTACGTGCGTAGAAGTATACGCGGGGTGATGAGCTGCTGCTGATATTTCCTTACTATACGCGAGGTGGGTGGTTAACGGGTTTCGGGTTTGGGTTTGATCCAATAGGAAATTCTATTCTAATAAATTATATATATATATATATATATATATATATATATATATATATCTAAAAATTATATTGATGCATACGGTTAAGCTAGCAACAGCCCTAAGGATCTCCTTCATGAAATAAATTTGAAAAAATTTATAATGGCTCCATAAATCCTCTAAGTGCTGAAAACTTCTCAAAATAAATCTAATAAAATATATTCTCTTTATTTAGCTCATAACTATTAGAAATAAATAATAAAATAGTTTTCAGAATTTTATGGGTTTTACATCTATGATAGTCCCCGGCCTTGGCTGTTACAGGATAAACTGAGGTAATGTCGTCTGTGGCTGGACCAAGGCAACTCTCTCCACTGCGGCGAGTGAAAGCTGGTGGACATTCTCAATGCCCTGCCTCATAACTTCTGACTAGCGATGTTGTGCCTCCATCATCTGTTGAAAGAGAGCAAACATATGTATCTGATCGTCTACGGGTGGTAGATGTGAAAAATCCACTGAGGCTGTCGCGCTACCCTCTGTGCCGGAGGTGGAACTCCCCCGAAAGTTGCTGTAGAAACATCCACCTGGATTGGTAAAGCGGACCTCTGAATTGAATCTTCTGGAATAATGTGTGCTGGTGCTTCCCTCTGAGGCGACGAAGTGATCGACCTCGCTGACACTGCGCCTGAGCGCTGGGAACACGTCTTCGGCGATATCTTAAGGATAGAACAAAAATAAAGGAATCAATATTGAACAAGATACGATATTATCAAAGAATGACATAATTATCTAAAGTAAAGCGAGCATTCAGATAGATAAGGATAGCAACCAAAGAATTTGGAAGTGTTTTCTAGCTGTGATTGAGTATACTCTCAGCCTATATCCTATATTCTATCAGACCCGCAGTAGTACAACTATGTCATTGCACTACCATGACTTCGTACTAATTGCAAAGCCTGACCTGCATGGGCCACCACAAAAATGTGTCACTACCTCAACTGGACTGAACCCAGTTTGTTCTACACTAATCTGAGCCCTTCTCCAAGTCTAACTGCATACAGACACCCACACCCCTATACTCGATGCACATTACACTAAAATACACTGCTAACTTCTACACCAAAATCCAACTTAACTCGAGCCTGGCAATCCCTATACATGCAACAGTTGCTACCGCCTCCCTCTTCCATACAATTGCCAACATAATTCATTACTGGTACTTGCTCATATGTAAGTATGACACTGATACACTGTCACCAACACCTACCTATCACCAATATCTATACTTCCACCCCATATCACGATCACTCTCACATACACACATACACACACACACACACACACACACACACAAACACACACACACACACTCTCTCTCTCTCTCTACACAGACACATACCAAGGCCTGATACTAAAGTGTATCAGATTCAATCGTATCTCACATCCATCACTCATATTCTTATAACCCTCATAGACTCAAGACACTCCTCATCACCATCCCTATTGCCTATACTAACTGTACAATCCTAACTACTAGCTAATTTTCCCAACTGGAGCTCAACTATACACTGCCCGACCTGCCTGTAGTATCCAACTGAGGGTGAACCCCTAACTGTGATGAACCCTGAGATCCCCAACTAAACAACCTTACCTGAGCCTCACCCTCTAGTACTCTGCCTATCTCCCAAGTCTGTGCATTGTACAGACCTCCCCTAGACTTGCTGTCCTGGATCCAATACTGCAGTTAGGTGCAATTGTTGCAACTAAATACCTGACATTCCACCTATCCTATCTCAATCAAACTGATCCTGGCATTCTCTCCCCTCCCTCACATTGTACACCTGCACTAATGGAACATGCACTGTCTGTGCAAATTTTCTCCTTTTTTTCCTTCCCAACAACAACAATTACAACCATTCCAGGCCCAACTAAAACAACAGCAACCATATCACCAATATCACAGCCAACAACATTTCCCCCACTGCCTACTTGTTGTGCAGTGTTTGCACATATGTGTTGTTGCCACAGTTCATATGATTGCAACAATCAATCCCATGTTTCCCCTAAAGACCAACACACACCAATGACTGACATTCATTTACCACATAGGGTCTGCTGCACATCTACTTGCATGGACACAAAGTTCAGTTCCCTCTTCAGTGCACTGATCTTCACATAGTTTGGATGAACACATCACCACATAACAACCAATGCACCCTACCTATATGCAACATATATAATATATAGTAAACAGTAAAGTATAACACTTTATACATATATATAGACACACACTATCAATGTTAGCAATTCCTCAAACACTTGTGATTATTAATTATGATATTTATGATACACACTCAAACAAGTACCAAAAACCCCCACATCCCACCAACACTATATATAGGGCCTCTAATATCAAATAAACATATTCACAAATACTTGGTGCACCAAATTCATATTTCTCCCAATTTTGAGGCACAAATCAACATTCTACAAGAAGAAATCCTAGATCTAGATAAATGAAGGCTTCTAACACTTAGATCTAGCAAAATAGAGTCAATTCTACTATAAGACGGTTCATATAGGTCCAATGGATGCTCTTAAACATAAGTAAAGTGGAAAATAGATGATTACCTAGGTTTTGAGTGACCTCCTTGAAGAAGTCCAAATTTGAACACGAGAAAGATGAAGTAGACACGATCCTCAATACTTGGACTCCTCTTCAATCTTCCTCTAGCAATGACAAGCTCATAGCCTCCTTGGAAAATAAATGAGAGGGATAAGATTTGGAATGGATTGATTAGGGTTTTCTTCTCAATTTGGGGATGAACTAAGTAAGAAAGCAAATGGAGGCTATTATGAATAATAAAGGCTTATATAGACTTCCTCTTAGGGTTAGGGTTAGGGTTAGGTTAAGGAATATTTGAATTGACTCAAAGGCCCCTCTCCATTCTTTCATGAATATGATCCAACTAAAGCATAGGATGGAATAATCTATTCTTGAGTCAATTGGGTTTATTGGATCTAAATTGGTCTTGACTAATTAGTGGCTCAACTTTTCTAGTCTAAACTCATTAAATAACCTATTAGTCACATATTAAATATATATATACTCATAAAATTTAAATTATAGTAAATTACCAAAATATCCTTGTCCAAAAAATGAGGTGGTTACAATCCCTCTCCACATCCTCAAAATTTAACTACCTCATTGTTCTACCACGTCCCTAAAATTTAACCAACTCATTGTTTAGCTAATATTGTTCACCGTCGATGCTTAAAATTAAAGTAGAAGTGAGGGACTGTGGTACAATATACATAAGGGGTATGGCAGTGTGTGCAACGGGACAAGTGATTTTTGACTGTGGTGTTGTGTACAGAGATAGGTGTGTTGTATAGCTCAGTTGCCTCAGCAACTGATTAATGCATTAGATTAGTGTTAGTATCCTGGGTTGTTGTGGGTGTTTCCTAAATGTTTGAGGAAGAATAAAATCAGTAGCAGCCAGCAAGTAATTGGCCAATAATCACTTGCCTGGCTCAAGTGGGTGTTCAGTAACAGCAGAAAGTGTTCCAGCTAGTTAGACATGAGTAGGATACTTGATTAAATAGGTAATGTATAGACCTGGTTTTATTCAGTTGAGAAGGGAAGAATTGAGATCAGTCACTAGTATCTTGAATGTGAGGGGTTAATACATATGCATGCTTGTGAGGAGAACTGCAGTAAATTAAAGTCTTGGTGTATATTAAAGTAGGGACTTTCCAGTCCTAGTTAGGTTTTTTGCAGGTATTGGAGGGTGCACTTGCTGCATAAGAAATTAAGTTGTAGGTATAGTATAGCATTGGTATCGGGTTGCAAAGCAGGAGGGTGACACTGTTGGTGTGGGAGGGTGTTGTAGTTGGTGTGGTGATTGCTGTTAGTGTTGTGATTTCAGTTGGTGTTGATGACTGTGACGAGGAGGGAGCATCAGGTCTGGTGTGAACCTAAGCTCAGTTAGGTGACAACAACAACAACTTGGGGTTGTAGAGTATTGGGGGTTACAGACTTGCAGTGGGGGAAGTTGCTAGTGCAGCAAGGGGGATTCAGGTTTACAGCAAGGGGGAAATAGTCAGCTGGAGTTATTATTGCAGTCAGCTGCAACTTTAGGAGAAGATGGAGGAATTGAATACTTGGATGAGGGTATAAGCAAGTTACTTGTGTAGGTATATAATTGGAGTTGGTTAGTATCATAAGATACATGGGTTTGGGTATATGTGTTGGTTGTGTATCAGTAAGAGAGGAATGGTTTAGTGAATTGGCAAGGTTGTGACTGTGTTGGTGTCTTGTGTTAGGAATATGTGTAAGGGGAGATTAGCTATCTGTGCACAGTGCACGGTGTGCCTGATACATAGTGGAGTAATAGTTCAGAGCTAAGAGTTGAGGGGTAAACTGATACGAGATATTCAGTAGCAGCAAGCATAGGTATCAGCAGTTCAGTTGGGAATGAATTGAGGAAAGGTATCAGTTGTTAAGGGGAGAAGAATAATGAAGTTCAGGCCAGAATTATTCTTGTATATTGGAAGTGGGGGAAATTGATGTAGAGAGCACTTGTAGCTATGTTATGGCCATTGGGAAGATTGGGGGTTGGGTGTATTGAAGGGTAGTAGTAGCTTTACTGCTATGTATACAACAGTTGAATGCGGATTTAGGTGTTATTGTGTAGGTATTATGTATATGTGAGGGTTTGAAGAGTGTCTGGATTAGTTGGGATAAGCATTTCACAGTCCAGGTTAAGTCAATATCTCAGTTGGGTAATGTAAGTTAAGTTAGATGTTAATACCTAGAGTATCAGTTAGTGTAGGTATAAGTTGGTGTATAGGGTTAAGTTAATGTATGTTAGTATAAGTTAAGTTAGAGTGGTACTTAACAAGTATATATTAGTATATGTATTAGTTATACTTGATATGGTAAGTATGATATATTGGTTAGGCTAAGTATTGGGTGTGATATGGGTACAAGTAAAGGTATTAAGTTAGTGCCAAGTGTTAGCTAAGAAAATGTTAAGCTATTAGAGTTTTGGGGTAATATAGTTAGTTGTAGTAATCAGTTAAGGTATTATTGATATCAATGTACATATAAGTTATATATACTAGTAACATCTAGAATAGTTAATATTAGCTAGTATAGTTAATACAAACTAGGTATTGACTTAGAACCTAACTATAGCCTAGTACAACCTAGTATCAACTAGTATGGCCTTGTAATCAACCTAGAAGCTAAGTATGGACCTAAAATCAAGGTAAATACCTAGTTTGACTAGTATGACCTGGTTTGGACCTAGAAATCATATTTTAGCTTATTTAAACATGTTTATTTCTCTAATACACTAAATAATATAGAATTTTATATATAGGTCTGTGTGACACCAGCTCGGACACAAAGTCATACCATTTTCTCAGTACCACAGGCGAGTAGATTCTTTGTTAGTTTCTGTTATTGATAATTTCTATGATTCTGGTTTATAGTATAATTTTACCTGATTACTCGATAGTTTGGATACACAGATTAGTATAATCTGGATTCACTCTCTGCGACACGTATATTATACTTGTCTGGACTCTACTTCTGGACTCACTACTGGCATCACATCAGGACTCACCTACTTGCATCACTTATTTAATCTAGCTGGACTCATATTTGATTTGCGTATCGGGATTGGATTCATTTTGTGGTGCCCCGTTCCCCCTATTCGGGGAGCGCGGCTAAGAAATACAAGACGGTATTGTTCGATCGGGATAGATTGAATTAAGAACTCGTCCTCGTTATGGATTTGTTTCTTCGGAATCGATTCCCATATTCAGTGGACCGTGCCCCCAGGATCGACTTAGCGGCAGAGTCAGGAGGGACCTCTCCGCTGCATCTTTTGTTGCCTAGTTTTCGCTGTCGCTTGTTGCTTTCGTGCCTTGAGTTGGTTTTCGGATTTGCTTGGGTTTTCTTGAACGGTTTTGATGGATTACATTGCTTTCGTTCTTAGGACTGCACTTCAATTCCGATAATAGAAAGAGAGGAAGAAGTACTGATCAGCTGTTCGTGTCAATACAGGTGATCCAGCACTAGGCGTCGCTCGAGCGGACTCCTAAAGCACTTCTTTCCTTCTTCCTTCCAACCACTAAAGTGAGTGGCTACCAACCCGATTAGCTAGCCCTTCTTGCTAGTCTTCACATCTAAATCTTGTGTTCGTGCTTGCCCCGATCAAACGATACCAAGTAATAACTAAAAGATATCAAGATAAGGGAATAGACTTGGATCTGTATGCTTGTCATTGAAACTTGTGAACGGTCACTTACTACATGCTTGCTTATTCAAATGTTTACCATATGCATATATACAAGTTAGAATGCTTACTTCTTCTTCTATAAATATGCTATATGTAGAACACTCTTTGCCATACATCAATTATTCAGGGAGACTATACAAAATACATCACACAATGCTACATATCCCCTGATTTTATTGCCTCAGCTACATAAATGGCAAACTTAACACAAACGCCGTTGATCACGGACAACTTGTGCACAAGACCTCCTGGTTCCTGCGGACGGTCGCTGGGGCACTGGCACCGATCCGATCCGGACGGAACCTCAAGATTAGTCTCTCCCATAGGCGGGATGGCGTGTAGCGATACATGTGCCTCCGTCACCTTAGCCTGAGACTAAGACCATCCATTATGGCATCAAAGCCAGTGATCCCCTCGTATACTTAAACCTGTTGCAACTAACTTGTGTCTTCTTGGCAGGGAAGACATGGTAAGTAATGGCAGGTGGTTCAGACGGACAGGTAAATGTCACCGAACGGTGGCGGGTTATTTTAATAATTCTATATCTATGTCTTGTTATAAAATGAACTAAGGCAAGATAGAAACCCACAATAAATATGCATGCTTCATTAAAACAACGTGTTGATTGGTAAAGTTGGGTTAGCTTGCCTTCACCAGTACGTTTCGATGTACTGACCCTCGTTGAAACAGGTTCCCCGCGCTAGGAGAACCAAGCAAGGAGCAGGAGACAAACCCCCAATCCAGTCCAGCTGTAGGCACGCCTCGACCGTGCCACCTTTTGTAGCATAAGAAGAAGAAGCATTTTGAAGAAAAAGCCTTTGAAGAAGAAGCTAGCCACCAAGCAACCATGCAGCTTCGTGGCAAGGCAGTCGTTCCGACACAAGGTCTTATATTTTGAGTTGTAGTAAAGGATGTAATGTACAGGACTGCTATCTCATTTTGTGTCAACACTTTTGTAAGCCTATAGAGGCAATACTTATGACTCAGTTCAAGGAGTTTGTAATAGATGTTCATATTATCAATAAAAGAGAACTTTTCCATGTTTCAATCTGCGTTTCAATTATCTGCGTACTCTGAATATGTGCTCGCTATGCAAAATAAAATACTTAGCCTTGTGCGGTACGCAACCTAGGCCCGCACGGCGGTCACGCCCGGGGGACGACTATCGATTACACGGAATCGGGGCGTGACATGTTGGTATCAGAGCACAGCTTCAAAGTTCCTTTGATTCATGAACTGGAAAAGTTCCCTTAGTGATAACTCGCCTATGCGAACTCCTGAACTCGTTAAGGCCAAAATGAGATACGTTCATGCAATAAGTCCATAATACATTATGATCCTGATCTAAATTACCTCTTTTGAAGGAATGACGCAAGCGCAACCATCAGCGCTAGCGCCAGGCGAGACACGGACTCAGGAGAGCAGCTCCGGAACATCAGGAAGCTCTCGGAGCCAACGGGGCATGTCTCAAACAGATTCGCTTCAACAAGTGGTGCAAATGTTAACCGAGCAACGACAGAGGGATGATGCCCGCCAAGCCAAGTTCGAGAGCAATCTAGAGGCTCGACTCTCAGTCCAACAAAAGCAGGTAGATACCCTGCAGCAGCTTGTTCAGACCCTGGCCTCCAACCATTCTGCCGCGACAACAGCTACGCCAGTGGAGCAGCCAGTACTTGAAGTCGAGACACCGCTAGTGCCAAGGGCGAGGGAAGTGACTGCCTTCTCCTTTGGCAACTTCAAGAAGGTTTGCAACACGCCATTTAATGGGACTGGGGACCCGATCGTGGCCCTAGATTGGCTTGCCGAGCTTGAAGATCATTTTTCTCTCCTGGAGGTGCCGGAAGACAAGCGCATCACTTGTGCCCAACTACTGCTTCGCCTCAATGCGCACGACTGGTGGGACGTGCATCGACGATCTCTTCAACTTGGCCATGAAGAGGAGGCGATCACGTGGACGACTTTTTGTGCCGCGTTTGAGGAGGAGTTTATACCCCCGCCTCTACGATGTCAACGGGAAAATGAGTTCGTTCAACTCCGGCAGGGCAGTATGACGGTGAAGCAATACTCTGCAGAATTCAACAAACTGGCCAAATTTGCTACCGCTTACCTACCGGATGCAGCGAGTCATGCCAGACGATTCGAAGGAGGGCTACGTCCTGGTATCCACGGGCACGTATCCGTTCCACAGTATCAGACGATGAGGGAAGTCTTAAACCATGCCCTCTCCCTCGAACCGCAGTATCCTCACGTTGCCACCGGCGCTGTGCAAACCCCCAATCACAAACGCCAAGGCAACGATAGAGGAAACACAGCTGCAAAGTGCCCTAACAACGGCGGTTCGAAAAAGGGAAACTCGGGGCAACGATGTGAATACTGTAGAAGAGCAGGGCACGTCGAAAGTGAATGTCGTCGAAAGCATGGGTTATGCCTCATTTGTGGAGCTTCTGATCATGCCCTTCCCAACTGTCCAAAGTACTCTGAACGTCGTCCTCCACAACAAAATCAAAATGCTGCAAACCAGGCCAACCGAGCTGCGCCTCAGCAAGGGCGTAATCAAGATCAAGGCCGGGTCTATACCATGATACGGGAAGAAGCTCTAGCTTCAGATACCGTCGTGTCAGGTACTTTGCTTTTCAATAATATACCTGCTCGTGTTCTGTTTGATTCAGGTGCAACGCATAGTTTTATTTCCACAAATTTTGCCGTGGAGAACAATGTAAAAATGACTCCGTTGTACTTAGATTTAAATGTTAGCACCCCCTCTGGTACGAAAATCCCTGTTCGTTCAGTATGCCTAGGCGGTTACATTTGTATTGGAGAGAAGAAGCTGTCGCTCGATGTCTTAGTTCTAGACGTTAGGGACTATGATATCATCTTGGGAATGGACTGGCTAGGCGCATGCGCGGCAACTATTGAGTGTGCAGAGAAGCGAGTCATTTTCCGTCTGCCCGGAGAAGCCGTGTTCTGTTACACCAGTAGTCCAGCGAACGATGCGACCAAGGCCTGCATGGTGATTTCGGCAAAAACAGCTCGGCGAATGCTCTACATAGGTTGCGAGGGATTTCTAGCATCAGTTCGGGACATGCGGCAGGACTACGCAAACGTTGAGCCTGATTCTGTTGAGGCGGAGTTCCCCGACGTGTTTCCGAGCGAACTACCCGGCATGCCGCCAGACCGAGAGATTGAATTCACTATCGACACATTTCCAAATACACAGCCTATCTCAAAACCTCCGTACAGAATGGCTCCTGCTGAACTGAGTGAATTAAAATGTCAGCTCCAAGAATTACTTGAGCGTGGGTTTATCCGTCCGAGCGTGTCTCCTTGGGGTGCGCCTGTGCTCTTCGTGAAGAAGAAGGACGGGACTCTACGCCTCTGCATCGACTACAGAGAATTGAACAAAGTCACGATCAGAAACAAGTATCCTCTGCCACGGATTGATGACTTATTCGATCAACTACAGGGTGCAGCAGTATTTTCAAAAATAGATCTTCGCTCGGGTTATCACCAGCTGAAGATTAGGCCGGAGGACACCCCCAAAACTGCTTTCCGAACCCGGTACGGTCATTACGAGTTTTCCGTGATGCCGTTCGGACTGATGAATGCTCCTGCGGCATTCATGGACGTTATGAATCGGGTATTTAGACCTTTCATCGATAAATTTGTGGTGGTTTTTATCGATGATATCTTGGTGTACTCGAAGACTAGGGATGAGCACGCAGGACACCTGCGGATGGCGCTGCAAACCCTTCGAGACAACAAGTTGTACGCCAAATTGAGTAAATGTGAGTTTTGGCTAGACAGTATATCCTTTTTGGGCCATGTTATCTCGTCTCAAGGTATCTCAGTTGACCCGAAGAAGGTGAAAGCCATTACACAGTGGAAACATCCGGAATCAGCTAGCGATATCCGAAGTTTTCTTGGACTGGCAGGGTACTACTGTAGGTTCATACAGAAATTTGCTAGAATTGCTTCGCCCTTGACTCAGCTCACACGGAAGGGTGCGAAGTTTACTTGGACGGACGACGTGAAGCTTCGTTTACGGAGTTAAAGCAGCGCCTCGTCTCCGCCCCGGTCCTTACTTTGCCAAACGGACCAGATGACTTTAAAATATATAGCGATGCATCAGAAAGGGGACTAGGATGTGTCCTGATGCAACGGGATAAAGTGATAGCCTATGCGTCTAGACAGACAGCTAAAGTCTCACGAGCAGAACTACCCAACGCATGACCTTGAGCTTGCCGCGGTAGTGTTTGCATTAAAGCTGTGGCGCCACTATCTTTATGGCGTGCCGTATGAAATCTACACGGATCATAAGAGCTTGAAATATTTGTACACTCAAAAAGATTTGAATCTTCGGCAGCGGCGATGGCTTGAACTCCTTAGCAATTTCGATATCATGATCAGATACACGCCTGGCAAGGGAAACGTAGTAGCTGACGCACTGAGTCGAGTGTTCGTAGGGAGCTTGCCTATCAACGATATGCTGCGCCGAGACCTTGAATCACTGGGCATTACACTTAAAATAAGATATAAGAAGTGCGCGCAAGTATCACAACTGCGCCTTGAACCCGACTTGTTACATAGAGTGAAGACCGCTCAGAAGGACGACCCGTTCCTGCAAAAGATTCATGCCCTTATCTCAGCAGGGAAGGCGTCCGACTTTGCGGTAAGCACGGATGGGATGCTTCGAGTGAAGGGGAGACTGTGCGTTCCAAGCGACGCGGCCCTCAGTGAAGAGATACTCACGGAAGCTCACTATGCTATCTATACTTCTCATCCGGGTAGCACAAAGATGTATCGGGATCTTCGTACGACGTTTTGGTGGCACGGCTTGAAACAGGATGTGGCACAGTTTGTGTCGCATTGTATGGCTTGTCAACGAGTAAAGGCCGAGCACCAGAAACCAGGCGGAGAATTATAAAGCCTTGCTATTCCGGAGTGGAAATGGGATGATATAACGATGGATTTTATTGTTGGCTTGCCGAGGACGCAACGGGGACATGATGCAGTCTGGGTTATCGTCGATCGACTCACCAAGTCAGCTCACTTCCTGCCTATCAAGTCTACTTGGAGTGCCGACCGCCTGGCTCAGATATATCTCAACGAAATCGTTCGACTCTATGGCGTGCCCGTAACTATAGTCTCCGATCGAGATGGTCGATTCATATCACGTTTCTGGGGAAGCCTGCAGTCAGCAATGGGGACGAAGTTGAAGTTTAGCTCCGCCTACCATCCACAGACCGACGGCCAAACCGAACGTGTCAACCAGATCCTCGAAGACATGTTGCGACTCTGCGCCTTGGACTTGAAGACTAGTTGGGACCTTCATCTACCTTTAGCTGAATTTGCTTACAACAATAGTTATCAATCAAGCATTCAAATGGCGCCGTATGAGGCGTTATATGGGCGGAAGTGTAGATCTCCTATCTGCTGGGATAAAGTTGGGGAACGACAAGTACTTGGCCCTGAGCTCGTGGAGCAGACCGTCCAGAAAGTCCGGCTGATTCGGGATAGATTAAAGGTAGCTCAAAGCCGTCAAAAGAGCTACGCGGACACACATCGAAGACCGCTAGAGTTCCAAGTAGGCGACCGAGTATTCCTCAAGGTCTCGCCCATGTGAGGAGTCAGCAGGTTCGGGGCAAGAGGAAAGCTAAGTCCGAGATTTGTCGGCCCGTTCGAAATACTAAAGCGGGTTGCCTCAGTTGCGTATCAGATTGCTCTACCGCCATCCCTATCCGACGTAAACGATATATTCCATGTTTCACAACTTAGGAAATATGTGTACAACCCGAGCCATGTGGTAGACCTGGACCAACTGAACCTTCAAGCCGACTTGACGTATGTAGAACAGCCTGTGCAAATTTTGGATAGAAAAGAAAAGCTGCTTCGGACTCGTTCGGTTCCTCTCGTGCGCATTCTTTGGCGGAATCACTCTGTCAAAGAATCTACTTGGGAGCTTGAATCCGAAATGAGGGAAAGGTTTCCCTCATTATTTTCTAGTAGTAGGTTCTATTCTTTAAGTTTCGGGACGAAACTTCCAATTAGTTGGGTAGGATGTGGTGCCCCGTTCCCCCTATTCGGGGAGCGCGGCTAAGAAATACAAGACGGTATCGTTCGATCGGGATAGATTGAATTAAGAACTCGTCCTCGTTATGGATTTGTTTCTTCGAAATCGATTCCCATATTCAGTGGACCGTGCCCCCGGGATCGACTTAGCGGCAGAGTCAGGAGGGACCTCTCCGCTGCAACTTTTGTTGCCTAGTTTTCGCTGTCGCTTGTTGCTTTCGTGCCTTGAGTTAGTTTTCGGATTTTCTTGGGTTTTCTTGAACGCTTTCGATGGATTACATTGCTTTCGTTCTTAGGACTGCACTTCAATTCCGATAATGGAAAGAGAGGAAGAAGTACTGATCAGCTGTTCGTGTCAATACAGGTGATCCAGCACTAGGCGTCGCTCGAGCGGACTCCTAAAGCACTTCTTTCCTTCTTTCTTCCAACCACTAAAGTGAGTGGCTACCAACCCGATTAGCTAGCCCTTCTTGCTAGTTTTCACATCTAAATCTTGTGTTCGTGCTTGCCCTGATCAAACGATACCAAGTAATAACTAAAAGATATCAAGATAAGGGAATAGACTTGGATCTGTATGCTTGTTATTGAAACTTGTGAACGGTCACTTACTACATGCTTGCTTATTCAAATGTTTACCATATGTATATATACAAGTTAGAATGCTTACTTCTTCTTCTATAAATATGCTATATGTAGAACACTCTTTGCCATGCATCAATTATTCAGGGAGACTATGCAAAATACATCACACAATGCTACATATCCCCTGATTTCATTGCTTCAGCTACATAAATGGCAAACTTAACACAAATGCCATTGATCACGGACAACTTGTGCACAAGGCCTCCTGGTTCCTGCGGACGGTCGCTGGGGCACTGGCACCGATCCGATCCGGACGGAACCTTAAGATTAGTCTCTCCCATAGGCGGGATGGCGTGTAGCGATACATGTGCCTCCGTCACCTTAGCCTGAGACTAAGACCGTCCATTATGGCATCAAAGCCAGTGATCCCCTCGTATACTTAAACCTGTTGCAACTAACTTGTGTCTTCTTGGCAGGGAAGGCATGGTAAGTAATGGCAGGTGGTTCAGACGGACAGGTAAATATCACCGAACGGTGGCGGGTTATTTCAATAATTCTATATCTTTGTCTTGTTGTAAAATAAACTAAGACAGGATAGAAACCCACAATAAATATGCATGCTTCATTAAAACAACGTGTTGATTGGTAAAGTTGGGTTAGCTTGCCTTCACCAGTACGTTTCGATGTACTGACCCTCGTTGAAACAGGTTCCCCGCGCTAGGAGAACCAAGCGAGGAGCAGGAGACAAACCCCTAATCCAGTCCAGCTGTAGGCACGCCTCGACCGTGCCACCTTTTGTAGCATAAGAAGAAGAAGCATTTTGAAGAAAAAGCCTTTGAAGAAGAAGCTAGCCACCAAGCAACCATGCAGCTTCGTGGCAAGGCAGTCGTTCCGACACAAGGTCTTATATTTTGAGTTGTAGTAAAGGATGTAATGTACAGGACTGCTATCTCATTTTGTGTTAACACTTTTGTAAGCCTATAGAGGTAATACTTATGACTCAGTTCAAGGAGTTTGTAATAGATGTTCATATTATCAATAAAAGAGAACTTTTCCATGTTTTAATCTGCGTTTCAATTATCTGCGTACTCTGAATATGTGCTTGCTATACAAAATAAAATACTTAGCCTTGTGCGGTGCGCAACCTAGGCCCGCACGGCGGTCACGCCCGGGGGACGACTATCGATTACACGGAATCGGGGCGTGACACATTTATACTAGTAAGGTAGAAAAATACTCGAGTAGACATGTAAATATTTCCAAAATCTGGAATCACCCCCTCTGGTCTGATCTGGAATTCTAGTAGCCACACACCAAGTGTGCGGTGAGTCGTATTATCCCTTAGTCGTTTACATGTCGAAAGCGATATTTTAAAACACACTAGTTTAGCTCTTTCTTTCTATATTCATAGTACACTCGCTGGACTAACATTACACCTGTTCTAGTTGGCTATCTTTTATTTACAGTCCTTATTTTCATGCTCTCTGAGCCACCATAATTACCTTTCATTGTACTTTAGTTACTTGATGTTCTATTTCTTCTTTGATTATTTCTATTTTTGCTCATCAAGTATTACTTACTATAACTGTTTTATAGTCTTCGTCAATTAACTGGAATTGCTAGCAAAGGTTTACTTTGCTCCAATCTTGATTGGATATATTTTTCAGATGACTGTTTAGAGGACTAGTGTCCCATGTACTATGAAGCAGAGGAGGGGATAGCAACCATGGGTTCCGACACACAGTAGTGATACCGAGGAGACCTAGTTACTCTTTATGTTATTGTTTTAGACTCTTTAAAACCCCTAACCCTGAAAACGTATTATTATGAGCCAATTAGAGAGAATAGATTTTATTAGATTTTATTTTGAGATATTTGATCACTTAGAGGATTTATGGAGCCATTATAAATTTTCCCAAATTTAATTTATGAAGGAGATCCTTTGGGCAGTTGCTAGCTTAACCGTATGCACCAATGTAATTTTTAGATATATATATATATATATATATATATATATATATATATATATAATTTATTAAAATAAAATTTCTCATTGGATCAAACCCGCAACCCGTTAACCACCCACCCCGCATATAGTAAGGAAATATCAGCAGCAGCTCATCACCCCGCGTATACTTCTACGCGCGTAAACAGCAGCAGCAGCAGTAACAAAACCACCGCCTATCTTTTTCTCCCCCACGTAAACTCTTTCTTTCACCACCTGCGTATACTTCTCCGCGCGTAAAACCCAAACCCCAACCCATTAGGTGAAGAAAATATCAGCAGCAGAAGCAAAACTCAATTTTACTTTGCTTTGCTTTCCCATGCGTATAAGCTTCTCATTCCACCGCTCCTTAACACTAATATTACTAAACACTCCTCAACCGAAACCAAAACCAATGAAAAGAAAGAAACAGCAGCGGCAGTAGTTTTAGTTTTCTTAAACACTAAGTTTCCCCACCGCCTCTTATTCTCTATATATATCTATGCAATATACCCCAAAACCCTAAACCTCACTCCTTCAACTTAGTACTATTGTGGACGCTTGCACTATACGGATCTCTTACTCGGCAAGTATACCTTGCCAAATTCTACGGTTTAAATTATAAATTGTTGCATATATTCATGTTGCAAAAATACATATAACTGTGTGCGCTCGAGATTGACTCGGGAGCAGTCGACAAATACGTCAATACGTAGTATAACTGACATAGACATTAGCAGACTCACCTACAGATGCGAGGGTATTCTGATATCCTCCTAGACCCTGACACTGGTACACGTATCACGATTGCAACTCATGTTGGGATGCGGGTTCGCGTACTCGATTAGCTACAGGTGCGTGGAACACACATCACGGTTTAGCACGTAGTCAGGATTATCTAGAAAGTTGTGACTTGGCATATAGTTACGTGGTATGCACGTCGTGTATTCGACTTGTATATCCACATTGGGCGGAGAAGACGACTAGTAGGCGTATGGAACACCCACCTCCTTTATTGCAGATACCGCACTCTTCAGAGTGATACGGACGTATATATACTTTGTAGATACCACGTCCATTAGAGTGTTGGACGTTATATATATACAGATACCTCATTCTTCGGAATGATGGACGTTACAGATACCACACTCTAGAGGATGTTGGACGTTATGCCTACGCCTACCCATACGTACCAAGGCTATCTTCATACTTGCATACACTTAGATGGTTAGCTCACCCTTTATTTATTCAGTATTATATATGGCATTCTTTTATGTATCTTGTTATGTCCCACTGAGGACCTGATTCCCTTTCAGATTTAGATGATGCGTACTATCCCACGGTGTACGGACCTGGGCAGGAGACGAGGTACGCATCCGAGGAGGAGCTAGAGGTGCTGTCATCCGAGTTCCTCTGATCTTGGGTAGACTTACCATCTAGAGCTAGAGCCTCTTTATCTAGATAGCCGATGCTCTAGTCATGTTATATTCAGCACTCTTATTTTAGTTTTTGTAGTGGTTTGTTCCCACCAGACATATCAGGTTTGTACTATGATATTTCAGACTTAGCACTTATATTCCAGTACTTATTTCAGTAATCCTTGATATTGTGGATGAGATTAGATGTTACCTGTTATATGCTAGTACTAGACTTGTTAGTATTTTAGGACAGCGTAGCACGTCTCTTTGGGTCCAATAAATTAGGTTTTCCTTCGGAGACGTGTCAGCTGGCCAATGCCACGTGGCCTGGTTCCACATTATTTTGAGACTGGGGCATGACAGACTCATTACTAATTTTTGGCTTGTACATACTATTGGGGATTTTTGAGACTTTGTTTGTGTTAAGATTTAGATATTGTTATAGTATTTGAGATTTAGTTGATGTGTTGTGTTTTAGACATTATAGTTTATTAGACCTCCTTGATGTGATATCATGCTTTAAATTGTGATTGAGTATTTAGTATTATCTTCATCATATTATTCCTCTATTGGAGTTGAGATCCATGACAGGTGTATTATATCATTGTGTGAGATGGATAGCTATTGATAATTGACCTAGACAATATTCTACCGTCAATGTTACGATGTAGGCTGAACGTTGTTCACTAGTCGCACCCTCACACTGGATGTGGATCGTGACATATTTTTTTGGTGGACTATGCAGGTCTGACTTTACAATTAGTATGAAGTTATTGTAGTGCAACGACATAGTTGTACTACTGCGGGCCTGTGATTGAGTATACTCTTAGCCTATATCCTATATCCTATATTCTATCGCCCGCACCCGGTGTGAGAGTGCGAGTAGTGAATAGAAGGTGATTCTCCCAAGATCCACCAAGGTCTAAGGTACATGATCGTAGCATATCCTCCAAGGTCTGGATGGTTCTTTCTTATTGTCCGTCTATCTGGGGGTGGTAAGCTGTGCTGAATCTTAACTTGGTGCCTAAACTCTGATACAAACTTTTTAAAAAATATGAATTGAACCAAGTATTTCGATCTGACATGATACTTACTGAGATACCGTATTGTCTCACTATTTGTCGCATATATATTTCAGTCAATTATTTTATAGATTGTCCTACTCGAAAAGAAAGAAAGTGAGCTACTTTTGTGAGACGATCCACTATCACCCAAACTGTATCTCGACCAGTCGATGATATAGGTAAACCAGTGACAAAGTCCATCATGATGTGTTCCCACTTTTACTTTGGAATAGGAAGCGGCTGCAATAATCCTGTCGGTCTCTGTTGTTCTGCCTTCACTTACTGACATATTAGACATCGCGATACGAAGCGTGCTATTTTCCTCTTTATTTCGTTCCACCAAAAGTGTTGCTTGATATCTTGGTACATCTTCGTATCTCCCGGATTAATGGAATACTAGAAACTGTGTGCTTCAGTCATAACTTCTTATCGAATATTTCCGCTTGGTATGCATAGACGATTCCCAAACCTTAGCATTCCATTCACATATATTGTCAACTCCTTCCAAAGACCTGATGTCATGACCCGATTCCTTAGAATCGTTGGGGCGTCCCCCGAATCGTGATGCCGTACGGGCCTGGGGTTGCGCCCGCACAAGGCGAAAGTATTTTGCATAGCAAGCACATATTCAGAGTACGCAGATAAATTGAAACACAGATTTGAAACATGGAAAAGTTCTCTTTATTGATAATGAACATCTATTACAAACTCTTGAACGAGTCAGCTAAAATGCCGAACGGCTTACAGAAGTGTTGACTCAAAATGAGATAACAGTCCTGTACATTACATCCCTTTACTAAACTTCAAAAGATATAGACCTCCAGGCTGGAGGACGGCTTTGCCATGAAGTTGCATTTTGTGTATGAAGAGTTGCAAGCTTCTGGGTTCAAAATGCTTCAGGGGGCGCGGTAAAGATGCACCAACAGCTGGACTGGATCAGGAAGACGACTTCGGCTCCTCGCTCGGTTCGCCTTGGTGCGGAGAACCTGTTTCAACGACGGTCAGCATATCGAAACATACTGGTGAAGGTGAGCTAGCCGAACTATACCAATCAACACATTGTTTTAATGAAGCATGCATATTTTGTGGGTTTCTATCTTGTCTTAGTTCATTTACAAGTAAGCAGCATATAAAATTTACTGAAATGAACGTGCCACCGTTCGGTGGATTTTACCTGCCCGTCTGAATTACCTGCACAATACTTACCATGCCTTCCCTGCCACGAAGACACAAGTTAGTATGCAACAGGTTTAAATATACGTGTTGAACAAATGATGCATTGTAAGCCATATTCACACGATAAACACACGAGTCGTTGCAAGCATATACACACGAGGATCACTGGCTTGATGCCATATGGACTAGTCAAGGACAAGGATAGCATGCAACGAGAAAATACGAGGAGCTCAGAAAACACGATGCGTTGCAAGTTATCCCGTCCTCATACGATTTGACTATAAATACGAAGTCTGCCCGGATCGGATTGGTGCCAGTTCCCCAGCGACCGTCCGCAGAACTTATATCCTTGTGCACAAGTTGTCCGTGATCGAACACACGATGTTTAGTTAAATTATTACTTCACACAGTTGAGGCAACACGAGTAATGCATTATTTATTTTGCATAGCCTCTAGGAGCAGTTATGCGCATATACGATATGATTCATAAATAGCACAATTTATAGAAGAAGATATATTCTAACTACAATTGATGCATATGATGAACATTCCGAACGAACAAGCATGCAAGTAAGTAACCGTTCACGAGTTTGATTGACAAGCAGTAATAACCAAGTCTATTCTCTTTTATCTTGGTTTCTTTTATTATTACTTGGTATCGTTTGATCGGGGCAAAGGAGATTGCAGATTTATTAGATGTGAAGCTTGGAAGCAGGGCTAGCTAATCGGGTTGGTAGCCACTCACTTGGTTGGAGGGAAAGGAGAAGGAATGAGGCGCTTCACGACTCCGCTCGCAAGCTGCCTACTGCTCGTTCACCTGCACACGAACAGCTCGATTAATACTTCTTCCTTTTTTTCCAATCTCGGAATTGAAGTGCAAGTAAATGAACGAAAATAATGAAAACTATCGAAACCGTTCAAAGAAACCAAGCAAATCCTAAAACCAACTCAAAGCACGAAAGCAACAAGCGACATCGAAAACTGAGACAATAAAAGATGGCAGCGGAGAGGTCCCTCCTGACTCTGCCGCTAAGTCGATCCTTGGGGCGTGGTCCACTGAATATTGGAATCGATTCCGAAGAAACAAATCTATAACGAGGACGAGTTCTTAATTCAATCTATCCCGATCGAACGATACCGTCTTGTGTTTCTTAGCCGCGCTCTCCGCACCGGGAGAACGGGGCGCTACATCCTACCCAACCAATTGGAAGTTTCGTCCTGAAACTTAAGAATAATGCTTACCATTAGGGGTTATTACGTTGCGGGCGATGAGCAGGAAGGTTCAGACAAGCACTAATGGCATGGCCTAGATTGCCACAAGCGAGACATAACCCAAGTCTCTTACGACATTGATTGAAGGAGTGCCCACGTTTGTTGCAGTATTGACATACTTGGTTAGGATTTGCCTTGTGCTGACCACCGTTGTTTCGGCACTTTATGGCGGTGTTTCCTCTCTCGTCGCTATGGAGTTTATGATTGTAGGTATGCACAGCGCCGGTAGAAACGTGAGGATACTGCGGTTCAAGAGATAGGGCATGATTCATGACTTCACGCATTGTTCCATACTGATTATTGACCACGTGCCCATGAATGGCAGGGCGTAGACCACCTTCAAACCTTCTAGCTCGACTCGCTGCATCAGGTAAATAGGCCCTAGCGAATTTGGAGAGTCGGTTGAATTCGGCGGAGTATTGCTTCACAGTCATACTACCCTGCCTCAGTTGCACGAAATCATTTTCCATTTGACGTTGTACTGGAGGGGGTATAAACTCCTCTTCAAATGCGGCACAAAAGGTCGTCCACGAGATCGCCTCCTCTCCGTGATCAAATTGGAGAGATCGTCGATGCACGTTCCACCAATCGTGTGCGTTGAGGCGGAGCTGTAGTTGGGCGCAGGCGACGCGCTTATCTTCGGGGACCTCTAACAGAGCGAACTGATCTTCAAGCTCGGCTAGCCAATCTAGAGCTACCACTGGGTCCTCAGTTCCGTTGAATGGGGTATTACAGACTTTCTTGAAGTGGCCCAAGTTGAAGGCAGTCACGTCCCTCAGCCTTGGGATTTGAGGAGTCTCTACTTCAAGCATGGGCTGTTCCACCGGAGTCATTGTCGTTGCGGCGGAATGGTTGGCAGCCAAAGTCTGAACGATCTGTTGCAGGATATCTACCTGCTTCTGTTGGACTGAGAATCGGGTCTCTAAATTGCTTTCGAACTTGGCTTGGCGAGCATCATCTCTTTGTCGTTGCGATTCTAACATTTGTATTATCCGCTCAAGCGGATCGACTTGAGATATGCCGCGCTGCCTCTGAGAGCTTCCCGAATTTCCCGAACTACTTTCTTGTGTTTCGTTCGGTGGTTGCGTTGCAGATTGCGCTGGTACCATACCTTCAAAAGAAGGTAAATTATATTAGAATCATAATGTATTATGGACTTATTGCATGAACGTATCTCATTTTGGCCTAGCGAGTTCAAGAGTTCGCACAAAATTTGATCGTTAAAGGAACTTTTCCAGCACGAAGTCTAAGGAACTTGAATCTGTGCTCTGATACCATTATGTCACGACCCGATTCCATAGAATCGTTGGGGCGTCCCCCGAATCGTGATGCCGTACGGGCCTGGGGTTGCGCCCGTACAAGGCTAAAGTATTTTCCATAGCAACCACATATTCAGAGTACGCAGATAAATTGAAACACAGATTTAAAATATGGAAAAGTTCTCTTTATTGATAATGAACATCTATTACAAACTCTTGAACGAGTCAGCTAAAATGCCGAACGGCTTACAAAAGTGTTGACTCAAAATGAGATAACAGTCCTGTACATTACATCCCTTTACTAAACTTTAAAAGATATAGACCTCCAACCTGGAGGACGGCTTTGCCACGAAGTTGTATTTTGTGTATGAAGAGTTGCAAGCTTCTGGCTTCAAAATACTTCAGGGGGCGTGGTAAAGATGCGCCAACAGCTGGACTGGATCGGGAAGACGACTTCGGCTCCTCGCTCGGTTCGCCTTGGTGCGGAGAACCTATTTCAACGACGGTCAGCATGTCGAAACATACTGGTGAAGGCGAGCTAGCCGAACTATACCAATCAACACGTTGTTTTAATGAAGCATGCATATTTTGTGGGTTTCTATCTTGCCGTAGTTCATTTACAAGTAAGCAGCATATAGAATTTACTGAAATGAACGTGCCACCGTTCGGTGGATTTTACCTGCCCGTCTGAATTACCTGCACAATACTTACCATGCCTTTCCTGCCACGAAGACACAAGTTAGTATGCTACAGGTTTAAATATACGCGTTGAACACACGATGCATTGCAAGCCATATTCACACGATAAACACACGAGGCGTTGCAAGCATATACACACGAGGATCACTGGCTTGATGCCATATGGACTAGTCAAGGACAAGGATAGCATGCAACAAAAAAACATGAGGAGCTCAGAAAACACAATGCGTTGCAAGTTATCCCGTCCGCACACGATTTGACTATAAACACGAAGTCTGCCCGGATCGGATCGATGCCAGTGCCCCAGCGACCGTCCGCAGAACTTATATCTTTGTGCACAAGTTGTCCGTGATCGAACACACGATGTTTAGTTAAATTATCACTTCACGCAGTTGAGGCAACACGAGTAATGCATTATTTATTTTGCATAGCCTCTAGGAGTAGTTATGCGCATACACGATATGATTCATAAATAGCATAATTTATAGAAGAAAATATATTCTAACTACAATTGATGCATATGATGAACATTTCGAACGAACAAGCATGCAAGTAAGTAACCGTTCACGAGTTTGATTGATAAGCAGTAATAACCAAGTCTATTCTCTTTTATCTTGGTTTCTTTTATTATTACTAGGTATCGTTTGATCGGGGCAAAGGAGATTGCAGATTTATTAGATGTGAAGCTTGGAAGCAGGGCTAGCTAATCGGGTTGGAAGCCACTCACTTGGTTGGAAGGAAAGGAGAAGGAAGGCGCTTCATGACTCCGCTCGCAAGCTGCCTACTGCTCGTTCACCTGCACACGAATAACTCGATTAATACTTCTTCCTCTCTTTCCAATCTCGGAATTGAAGTGCAAGTCAATGAACGAAAATAATGAAAACTATCGAAACTGTTCAAAGAAAACAAGCAAATCCTAAAACCAACTCAAAGTACGAAAGCAACAAGCGAGATCAAAAACCGAGGCAATAAAAGATGGCAGCGGAGAGGTCCCTCCTGACTCTGCCGCTAAGTCGATCCTTGGGGCGCGGTCCACTGAATATGGGAATCGATTCGGAAGAAACAAATCCATAACGAGGACGAGTTCTTAATTCAATCTATCCCGATCGAACGATATCGTCTTGTGTTTCTTAGCCGCGCTCTCCGCACCGGGAGAACGGAGCGCTACACCTGACTCACATTTTTCTCATAGGTTTTGAATCTTTGAGTCCCCTGCCTGAGCTAGTTTAATTCTATCTACTAAAGTTGACTGAATCTGTAGGCTAACCTGAACTTATGTACTCTATGTAAGTACTATCTCGATCCCCATCTCTCGTAAGTCTTCTAAAATATTCTTATGAGTAGTCAACATAAATTTGCCACCTCTTTTGCTAAGTACATCAGCTACTACAATAGCCTTGTCAAGATGGTACTGAAGTTCCACGTCATAATATTTCAAGAACTCTAGCCACCTTCTCTGCCTCATGTTCAGGTTCTTCTGCATGAACACATACTTCAAACTCTTATAGTCCGTGAATATTTCTCCTCAATCACCATATAAGTAGTGCCTTCATAGCTTAAGTATAAATACTACTACTGCTAACTCCAAATCATGAGTTGGATAGTTCTTCTCGTGATCTCTGAGTTGTCGAGAAGCATATGCTATCACTCTCCCTTGTTGCATCAAAACACATCCAAGTCCTATGCCAGATACATCATAATACACTGTGAATCCTCTGAAGCCTGCTAGAAGAGTAAGGATTGGTGCAGAGATTAACTTTTTCTTCAGCTCTTCAAAGGCTATATGACATTTTGCTGACCATATAAACTTAACTTCCTTGTGCGTCAACTGATTCAATGGTGCCGAGATCTTAGCAAAATATGACACAAATCTCCTTTAGTATCCTGCTAAGCCAATGAAACTACGCACTTCTGCTACTGTCTTCGGAACTGGCCAGTTCTCTACTGTATCTACCTTTTTGGGATCAACTGACACTCGTGCTTCAGAAATAATGTGTCCAAGAAAGGATGTGTTCTAGCCAAAACTCACACTTACAAAGCTTCACATATAACTAGTGCTTCATCAAAGTTTGTAGTACTATCTTGAGATGTTCTTCATGCTCCTCCTCATTACGAGAATACACCAGGATGTAATCGGTAAATACTACCACAAATTGGTCTAAGTAAGGCATAAAAATATGGCTCATCAAATCTATGAATACTCTGGAGCATTAGTCAGTCCGAATGGAATAACTAAGAATTCGTAATGCCTATATCGTGACCTAAATGCTATCTTTGGTATATCCTGCTCCCAGACTCGCACCTGATGATATCATGATTGTAAATCTATCTTGGCGAAGACTCTTGTTCCACTTAATTGGTCAAACAAATCATCAATACTTGGTAATGGGTACTTGTTCTTCACGGTCACTACATTAAGCCGCCTGTAATCCATACACATCTGCATCGATCCATCCTTCTTTTTCACCAATACCGCTGGTGCTCCGGATGGTGATCCACTGGTCTGAATAAACTTCTTCGCCTCCAGTTCTTCCATGTGTCGATATAACTGATCAAGCTCTGATGGTGACATTAGGTACACCTTCTGGAATACTAGTTCTTCTCCTGGCATCAACTCTATACAGAACTCTACTTCTCTGACTGGGGCTAATCTGGGAAGCTCTTCCAAAAAGACGTCCATGAACTCTTCAACTATCTTTGGCAGCGGGTCTTCATTCTTTGCTACTGTTGCTACTCCTCCTTTATGCTGGTCTCTTGCTATTCTGCTAAGGACCTCTTCTATACCGAAAATTCTAAACAACACTTTACCCTCATAATAGTCTATCGTTGTATGACTGTCTCTCAACTAGTCCATGCCCAAGATAACGTCAAAATTATCCATAGGGAACTCGATCAATTTTGCAGGTAATAAATGCCCACATACTACGACTAGACATGCTAGGCACACCCTACTAACTTCTACGATCCCAATGCTAGTGAGTATATTCAGTCTCTCGGGAAATACCTCAAACTTTAATCCAATATGTGTCGAATATTGTGCAGATATAAATGAGTGTGAAGCTCCAAAATTAATTAAAACTATGACAGAAAATGTTGTAACAGAAATATTACCTGCTACTACGTCGCCCGACGTCATAGCTTCCTCCAAAGACCAGGTGAGTGCCTGCCTTTGGCCTTGTTGAGCTTTCTGCTGTTGTCTTCCTTGATATCGTTGTTGCGTCCCCTGCTTACTTTATTGTTGTTGTTGTTGTTGTTGTCTATAAAGATAGGCCTGCATCGGCAACATACGCTGAGCTAAATACCATGATGCTGCTGTTGGTCCTCCTTGCTACACTGTCCTTAGATCTGGCAATGCAGAAAACTATTGTACTATCCCTCCTGGCCTCTGTATCAATGGGCATGTGGCAATCTTGTGATCAGGGCTCCCACATCTCAAACATAGTATGTTAGCTAACCGGCAAATATCCCAGGTATGACCTCCTTTGCCACAGTAGGTATAACCTGTCGGCGTTCTCTGTCACTGTTGTTGTCTCGGCTGCTGTTGTCGAGTTGGTGCCATCACTATCGAGGTCACTGGCCTCCTTTGTGTTATATCATGGATGCGAATGCCAAGAGATGGTGCTGACGTTCGTGATACTGGTCCTCCCTCATTGCTCTATCCATGAGACCTCTTCCGATATACTCTTCTTGATGCTATCCTTTGAGAAGTAAGCTTAATCCTCTTGGCTGCTATTAATACCGCCTCGAAGTTCTGGTAGTCGGGCACCTCTACTATGTGTAAGATCTCTTATTGAAGTCTCTGCTGGAACCTCATTGCTCTCTCCAACTCTTTTGCCACCATAGTTGGAGCAAATCTACTTAGTCGGCAAAACTTTGTCGCATAGTCATCTATTGTCCTTCTAGCTTGCTTGAGGTTAATGAACCTTTGCTGTAACTCATACTGATCTACAATCCTGAAGTACTTCGCCCTGAACCGGGTCCTGAAATTATCCCATGAAATATGATGCCTCAATCCAACCTCCATTGTGGCCCAACAATGCCAGATCTTAGAGTTGTAGGCGAACCAGGTCAACCTGTTCCACGGCCGAAACTTTAGCTGATGTCAGAATGGTCTCAATATCCTGGAGCCAATCATTTGTCGTGATTGTGTCCTCCGTGCCATTGAAATATATAGGGATCAGTCTACAAAATCTAACAGATGTCCCAGAATCTGTTCTTCCGCCTCGCTCTAGGGCCGTTTGTAACCCTTGGTTCAACAGAAGATTCTATTCCTACTGCTGAAACTGTTGTTGCTGATGTTGCTGATGTTGTTGTTGTTGCACCACCATCTGGTGTTGTTGGGCAGCCAACTATTCGTGGATAATCTCTAGCAAGGCCAGGGTATCTAGTGTTTTTGGCATTGTGGGAGGTACGGGAACACTTGGATCCTGCTTCTCTGTCCCATTTATCGTGGTCTTAACTCGGATCCTTGGTTGAGGTTCTGATCTCGTTCTACTATAATTTTGTCTCTCTTGTTGCTGCAGCATCGGGGGAAGGGGAAGCCCTAAATAAGAGAATAAGAAATATCAAGTACAAGACGAGAAAGAACAAGGAAGTAACCAATCTGGAAGAATTTAAGCTGAATATCAAAGAGGATGAATTCAGGATTTTAAGAAGGATCATATTTGATGGAGACTCCTTTGACCATGATACCCCACAAGTTTGAAGAACAAACATGCATGGGCCACAATTAAAACCTTGTCATGCCCCAGTACCGGAATACGAAGACGGAACATGGCCAGCTATCCCTTACAAGTTGCAATATATCGTACAACGATCATGACTGTATAAGACAAGGGGGTTCATGCTATAATCAAGTATCTTAGCTAGGGTCAAGACTTCTATGTCTCAATCATTCAAATAAGAAACAGTAGGTATAGAGCATATACGCTAAAGTAATAAGGCATCCCAAACGCTTTATCAAAATGTTCCGGAGATCAGTTGTACAAAATAAGAAGATAGAAGAGTAATGAAAGTATATGACAGTGATCAAATGTAGTCTGATTTAATATAATCATGTAAGGAGACTAATATCCATATAATCCGGCTAACAGGGGCCGGTGGCTAAACGCCCAAAAGAAGTAAATACACAATAATGAACAGGGAAGAAGAAAATCTACTCGTTTCCTCTGCGACCAATTTTCTGGTGTGCGCCATGAGTTTGGGGAATGTACAATGGATCCTCGGGTGCTGGCTTAAAATCTGGCCAAGCAAAACCAGTGGGGTTAGAACCCAAATAGCAAGTACCACAAAGGAAGCACAAAATGAAAAAATAAAAAACCCAATATATATATATAATAATACATAGGTTCAGTGTCGTAATTTAGGTCAATAACATATCCTATCGCAAAGGCCCAACCCTACAACCAAACAAGGACAAGGATTGAAACATCACACTATGATAGTCCATTTTTTAGGCTACTAACCGAATAATACAATCACAACCAAGTCTATTTTCTTTATATCAGCCAATCACTTGTACGAGTTGCTACTTTGTGGAGTTTGAGATTATCTCAGAAATAATGCATAATAGGTATCATCAGATTATGCTAGTGCCGAACATGAGCTAACCGAACCAATAGATGAATAAAATAGGTATTCCCGAGATGCACCAATTTTTCGTAGGGCCACAATGCTAAAAACATAGTATTAGCGGTTTCAATGTTCTTACAGTGAAACAGTGGCTCAGCATAATAATAGGTCAGATACTGCACTCCACTAAGGCAGATGATATACAGTATCTGTGGTGGCTAACCCATAGCGCACTTAGAATAAATCTCTGTGGGAAGGTTGTTCGTTGGCATGATCTCGGGATACCGTTCCCTCCAATATTACTACCACTTTTTGTCACCTAATTAGCCTTATGTTGTGTTCGAAATCTCAAGACGTGGTCACATGAGAATTTCTCTTAAGATGTCATACAAAGTACGGGCATGCTAGATACGAATCCATGGAAGTCAAATATGGATTCACTCGAGCGTGTATGCAACATTCAGACAATCAATATCCTAGCCACGCTTTGGTAGTTGACTCGCTTATTATGCCCGTGCTGGAGAAATAATATATATTTATAATATCACGCTTTCAGGAATTTGAAGGCATTCTCAATGCACAACCCAAATATAATCACTTAATACGTGACACGATATGTCGTACCTCGACACACATTAAATCATAGACAACATCAAGCAATAATGGTATCCGCACGAATACCGCATTCGAGTCCAATTACTAATTATACATTGGGTCACAAAAGAATAAGAAAATATTCATTCAAAACAAGAAAGGCTGCATGGGTCTCTAAGCCACATGGAAAGTCCAGGCTGCATATGACTCTAGGCAGCATATGAAGTCAGGGTCGCATGACAAGTCCTGGCCGCATATGAAATCAAGGCCGCATAAAAAGTCCTGGCCGCATATGAAGTCAGGCCGCATGAACTACTTGGCCGTATATAAATCTGGGACGCATGCTCAGGGTTAAAGTCTACTCCTTGGACAAGTATTGAAGTGACGGCCAATAAATGAAGTGTTAGTAAAGTGACATAAAGTTATTGATGTGACAAGCCATAAAGTGTGTCAGAAAGAAAAGACAAAACCATAGAAAGATGTGCCAAGGTTTCAGAGTCATGCGTCTAAGGAAAAGTTGTCGCATGATCTGCTTGTCGCATATGCTTGCTTGCCAGATATGAGTTCTGTGCCGCATGGAAGTCGATGCCGCATGGAGGTCTCTTGGACTTAGCAAATTTCTCATTCGTCCGGCGAGTAAAAACACAAGGAGTTCAAGGATAAGCTCCAGAACACTTGTGTGATGGCAGTCATGTGTACAACAAGATAGACGCATGTTGGTCAGTATGTGGCAAAAGCTCAGGCCGCATAGCCCTCTCAGGCCGCATAGCACTCTCAGGCTGCATAGCACTCTCAGACGCATAACTCGTTGGCCGCATGAAGACTTCGTCTTCTCCAACAGCAGGTTCGGCCATGACGAAAGCTCCAAAAACTAAAAATTTATTTTGTCCATAAAATTATCATTTTAAGTCCAAATTAAGTGAACCAAAAGCCAAAACGCTTGAAATTGAAAGCTCTATCATGTAGAAAAAATTGGTTTTCAAAAATATATTTTGTCCATAAAATCCTCATTTTAAGTCCAAATTGAGTGAACCAAAAGCCAAAACACTTGAAATTGAAAGCTCTATCATGTAGAAAAAATTGGTTTTCAAAAATATATTTTTAATAGATCAAAACCAAGAAAAAGTCATAAAATCTATAAAATCCTAAGTTAGAAATATAGATCTACTCAAAATCACCATCAAAACAGAAAACTCCAAGTTCTAAAAGTGATTAAAAATACATAACAAACATAATGAACAAATAATTTGGAGGATTTTTCTATTTCTCATGCAAGGTGTACTTGCCTATGGAAAGGGGAGAGAAACACAAGAGAGAAAAAGAATGAAGTAATGAAGAGAGAGAAAGGAAATATTGGGTTATATATGGTAGGGTTGAGGGTTAAACAAAGGGTTCTAATGACTTGAACCAACCCACAAAATAAACCATGAACCAGGTTAAAACAAAGAATAGGTCTAGTCTCCATGCACATGCAACCATGCTAAAATAAAAATACGTTCCAAACATGTATATCGGGAACGGATAGTGACAGGTGTACAAGATCAAATGTACTGCTGAAGGTAAAGTTTCTCGATACAAGGCAAGATTAGTAGCCAAAGGCTACAAACAAAAGTACGGCGTTGACTATTAAGAAGTCTTTGCACCAGTTGCAAGACTTGACACAGTAAGATTGGTGATCACACTTGCCGCTCATCACAACTGGAAGATATACCATCTTGATGTCAAGTCAGTATTTCTCAATGACATCCTTGAAGAAGAAGTGTATGTACAACAACCAAAAAGTTTTTAGTAGAAGTCGAAGAAAGCAAGGTGTACCGACTAAAGAATGCATTATATGGCTTAAAGCAGGTGTCAAGAGCTTGGAATGCACGCATCGACAGCTATCTTCAAGGTGAATTTTTAATTATTTGCTTATATGTTGATGACCTGTTATACATAGGAAATAGCAGTGAAATGCCTATGGAGTTCAAGTCATCCATGTTCAAGGAGTTTGAGATGATGGATACTGGATTAATGTCCTACTTTCTTGGTATTGAAGTGCAACAACAAAAAAATATGATATTTATATCCCAAAAGAAGTACATGATGGAGGTATTGGAGAAATTCAATATGAGTAACTTCAATCCTGTGAACATCCCAATAGCCACAGGAATGAAACTATCAAAAGAAGTTAATGGAGGTTCTGTGGACTCGACTTTTCAAGAGTCAAGTTGGTAGCCTGAGATACTTGACGATTACAAGGCCCGATATTGTGTATGGAGTCGGACTTGTGATTCCCTACCTGGAGTCACCGGAGGAGTCACATTGGCTAGCTGCGAAGAGAATTCTAAGATACATCAAAGGCTCACTCAACCATGGTCTCTTCTATGGTTATGGTGAAAAACGTAGAGTTAGTAGGCTATTTAGATAGCAATTGGAGAGGTGACCAAGATGAGAGGAGAAGCACCACATGCTATGTATTCTATCTTGGTTTAACTGTATTTTTTTGGACTTCCAAGAAGCAAGGAGTTGTAGCCTTGTCTTCATGTGAAGCAGAGTATGTGGCGGCGTCATCTACTATTCGTGAAGCTATTTGGTTGCGGAACATTTTGAGGGAGCTGGATCATCCACAAGAAGAGCGGACTATTATATATATTTCTGGACAACAAATCATCCATTCAACTTGCAAAGAATCCAGTGCATCATGGAAGGAGCAAACACATTGATACTCGGTTCCACTTTCTTCGAGATCATGTGAAGAAGAAGACAATAGAGCTCCAGCATTGCCACACTACTGAACAAATAGCAGACATATTACACTAAGCCATTATCAGGAGAAAGCTTTTTGAAGCTAAGAGACATTCTCGACATGAAGTTGGTTTTGATTTGAGGGGGCAATGTTGTTTCAAATTTAAAATTGCTGCTTTAATTATAAAAAAAAATGAATGAATTGCAAGTATCATAGGTTATGAAGTGAAAGAGTTATGGAATTAAAGTGTCATAGGTTATGAAGTGAAAGAGTCATGGAATTAAAGTTCGGAGTTTTGTGTGTCTCTTGGTATGGCATGGTAAAGCCTATAAAAGGTGGGCTATTTTATCTCATTTTAGTCAAGCCAAGCAAAGCAAAAATTTGAGTAAAAGTTCTCCTTCTCCATTTTACTATCTTCTCCGCCTATAAACAAAGTATAGAATATTAGTTCATTTGACTAATTCAACAATATATATATATATATATATATATATATATATATATATATATATATATATATATGGTAAATGGGATATGAACCATAGGCTCATATTTCTATATGAGCCATGCACATGTAGACCAATATGAATGGATTCCTACATCCCATATGCACTAGTACACTAAATTCTTATTGGTCCACATATGCATTGGCTCATGTAGGAATATAGCTTATAGCTAATATCTATTTTTTTCATATATATATATATATATATATATATATATATATATTAAAATGTATTTCATATCCCTTGGTGTCAAAGCAACTACATATACAAACCCTACCTTTCCAAAAAGAAAACAAATTCATAAAACCTGTTACAATGAAAAGAAAAAACAAAGTAAAAAAAAAAAGGTTGGGTCTACGCAGCTCATCATCTTTCCCTTCTTCAATGTCAAATGTCAAAACCAGAACACCATATAAGTCCTAACACTCCAACTCCAACTCTTTTAATTATTCTCTCAAGCAAAAAAATCCAAAGAGAGTAGTAGGAGAAGAAGAAGAGGAAGTCCATGGCAGATGATTTCGATGCAGGAATATGCAGCGGCAGCAGGTGGAACGCCACAAGGATCAACAGCAGCGCTAGCTTGGAAGCATCCGGCATGGCCACCTCTGTGTCGTGCTCTTCTGCGAACACCGACAGCAGCAGCAGAGGAGCCTTTAGCTGGTTGTCGACAGCAGACGTCGATCGGGCCAACTCGGTTACTGATACGTCGATGCCGTTCTCGGGCTTCGGCCTCTCGCCTACACCCTCCATGAACTGGAACCAATCTTTGCTGTAAGCAACTCCACCCTATTCTTAGGTCAGATCAAATATTCCATCGATCAAACATAGTTATTTTTCTTCCCATATTCATGTAGTAGGAGTAATACTGAAAGAGATGAGACTAGCTTCCATCGCATGCTTCAAGAAACCCCTAACTATTTCCGGCAAGACTCGTCGAACCACTTGAACTCTCAAGAAGTACTGAACCAGCAACAATTCTTGCTAGGCCAACAGCAACAGTCGGGATTCCTGGCGATGTTACCAGGGCTAGGGCTCTTCGAGACCGAAGCAAAGCCCCAACAGTCGATCTACCAGCCCGCCTCTTCTTTGATGATGGACAATAACTACCAAGCTAGCGCGAAGGATTCCTTGGCAAACTTAACACAGCTACTCAATTCTTCGCCACCGAAGCAGCAGTTCGGTAGCAGTACAAGAAATCACTTGCAGTTCTCCAACAACACTTCCTTTTGGAATCCATCTGCTTCCGCTGTCGAAGAAGTGAAGTCGGAGTTGTATTCATCTTCTTTACCTATACAGTTTGTTACACAGAGCTTTGAACCGAAACCTAATTGTAGTAGCATAACTACAAAGGTAGTACTGCATTTTTTTTTTTGGGTACAATTGGGGTTTCTAAGAGCTATTTATTGAGATTTTTATTTTATTTTCTAGTCGAATACATATTCTGCGACGAAGAGAAGCAGCTGCAGCAATAGCAGTGAAGCTTCACTTAAGAAGCCTAGGATAGAGACGCCGTCGCCACTACCAACCTTCAAAGTGGGGATCTCAATAGTTTGCTCTTTGCTTTTACTCTTGCTTTCCATTTAAACATGGATGATGGCTTTAGGGTTTTATTGCTTGTAGGTCAGGAAAGAGAAATTAGGAGACAGAATCACTGCACTCCAGCAACTGGTTTCGCCTTTTGGAAAGGTAAGCAATTTCTTCTTCTTCTTTTCCTTTATAATTTCATATTATTCTCTCTAATAAAGTACTAAAGTTCTCTATATATACATACATACTTACTTACTTTTATATATATATATATATATATATATATATATATATATATATATATGTTGTTGTAGACCGATACCGCATCAGTTCTAAACGAGGCCACCGAATACATCAAATTTCTCCATGGTCAAGTAAATGTAAGTCGCATATCAATTTTTGCCAATACTGATAATTTTTCTCTCTATATATATCTAACAGTTATACCTTAATTTTATGTGAATTGTAGGCCTTAAGCACGCCATACTTGAAGAATGCACATCCCATGCAACACCTACATGTACTAGTATCTTTTTTTCAAGAATGATTAGTTTTCATTAAGGCTAATTTATCAGTCTCTTACTACATTGTCATTGTTTATGGAAGAACTCCGACAAGTCAAAGGACGGCGAGGGGACGAAGAAGGACCTTCGAAGCCTGGGACTGTGCCTGGTGCCAATGGAGAGCATTTATCCGGTGGCGAGCGAGACGACGGCTGACTTCTGGACTCCAACATTTGGAGGGAGTTACAGGTAGAGAGAGAGAGGAGGAGATGGGCTTTGGAGGAGGAGATAGAGCTACATATGAAGCTCTCTAACAATTGTTTCAAAGCCAAAAGGGAAGGGATTGAGCTAGCCTAGTATTATTAAACTGACGGACTATATTATAGTAGCGGATATTGAAAGAAAAAACACCAATAACTCAAAATGAACTCTTAGTAGTCATCAGGAAAGAGAAAAGAGAGAGAGAAAAAAAAAAAAGGTGGTGGCGCTTCAAAAGACAGGCTAGTTCGATCCAGCTTGTAACAGTAAAGGGAGAGGAGGAATGATGTGAGGCTGGCAATGGGGCTAGCTTGAGAGCTGCTGCTTTGGGAAAGAATAATCATACTAGTGCTAGTGTATTGACAGAATGGGAACAGGTGCTAAATTTGGCAGGGAATAGGGGGGATGTAGCTTGGGAGGGTGGAGATTCTCTTGAAGAAGAGTTGCTGAGTTTAGCAGTCAAGGAATTGGGGAGGCAAAGGTTGGTGGGTCATGTTCCTATTTCATATTTGTGTAAAAGGATTGTCATCAATTTATTTATTAAATTTAGTGTATGTATGGCTCAAGTTCTTTAAGTGCTCAACATATGGAGACAAAATCAATCAAACAAAATAAAAATAATAAAAATTGACAAAAATAAATCAAATGAAGGAATGCATTGATTTGAGGGTGGTCATCCAATGTCGGTCTGCTTGATAACCATGTTTTCATCGTTTATGAAGTATTTTAAAAAAATATTTTGTTAATTTTTTTGAGACACTGATTTTGGTCAGCTCAAAAATCTTCAAAAATTGGTGTAATATAATTTTGGGTGTCTTTGTTAACACCCAAAATCAGGAGTTTTGAGGAATTTTAGTATTTTATTATTTTATTATATTTATATCATCGTCAAAAATATATAATTATAATTACTAATACCTTACACTATTTTATTCTTTCTCATAAATGTTTCTCTTATATTTCTTCCAAACTACGACAACTTTTCTCAGTAAGTTTTAAAATCTCTCTCCTACTTTTATTTAGGCATTTCTATTATTTTATGTTTTACAATTATTTTGATCAAATGTGAACTTCTGCTTCTTCCAAACTTATCTCCTACTTTCATCCATACATTTCTATTATTTTATATGTTTCTACTATTTATGTGTTTCTATTACTTTATTTATATATGTGCATGTAGGTAATTTTATTTGTTTAAACAACTTTCAGTACCACTCGTTAATGAGTTACCAAGCATGGGTTGGACTAGTTTAAAGCCGCTACCTAAAACCACTCAAAACCGGATAATTCATAACCACTCATAATCAGTAATCTAAAAATACCTCATAACCACTACCCCAACAATTGCCAAGCAGACCCTTAGCGGGGCATTTGGATGAAGGTTTTGTATTCCTAGAATTACATTTTTTATTCTTTTTTCATAGGAAAGAAATTCAACATTCTCATACCCATGTTTGATTAGGCTACGCTGGAATATGGGGGAAAAACATTATTAATTTGTTCAGTTTCATATATACCCTTTCATTTATTTCATAATGCTTCTATTACCTAAATCTATATGTTTGGGATAGAAGTTACAATTTTGAAAGTAAAATGATGGTATTATTGTCCAAACAAAATATCCAAACAACATTCCTAGGATAGCAAAACTATTCCTAGGGGGGCTTGGGTTTTACTTTCCCACAACAATGAAAATAGTAATATTTTAAATATTTGTTGAAATACAACGTAACAAAATGACTTACTTAGCAAAGTTGTTTTTCACTTATACCTCATATATATATATATATATATATATATATATATATATATATATATATATATATATATATATATATATATATATATATATATATTGGAACCGGTAATTTTATTAATAAAAGAACAACTTACACCTAAAGGCCTTAAGCCTGCCTCCCCCTTCCAGACCCCAAACATTGTACATCATTTTCAATATTAAGAATAATCTCATTCTGAGTATTTGTCAGGCCCTCGAAAATGTGGTTGTTTCGCTCTATCCATACGTGTCAAATTGCAGCTGCAAGTCTGATGCAAGCTTCTCGATACAAGTGGCTCATCTATTCTTTGATGACATGATCTCCTGAACCACATACTTCATATCCCTATGACCACTTGTGTAAACCCCCATATTTAAAACTTTTGTTTTTAAGTATTTTTTTTATTGTTAAATTTCTTTAGATTATTTTTAGTTAATTAGAAAATAAATTCTTGATTTATTTACTTATATAAATATTTTTCTGGAATTATTTCACAAAACTATTTTTCTTATTTAAAATCTTTTGTTAAGTTTTATAAATTTTCTAGAATTTATTTGGTGTGCAAATATATTTTTAGAATTCTTAATACCTCATATATATATATATATATATATATATATATATATAATTATTTAAGAAAAGGAAAAGAAAAAAAAGAAAAGAAAAAGAAAGAAAGAAAGAAAGGAAAAAAAGAATTAAAGAAAAAAAAAAGTCAAAATCACTAAACCTAGCGACCCTCCCCACGCGCTCACTAACCCAGAACACCCCCTCTACCCACAGATCCGCACGCGGACTCCCTCTCTCACGACCGGCTTGACTCTCTCTCTCCCTCTCTATAAATACTCATGCAAAGCCCTAACCCTAAGTTTGAACGCTGCGCCGCCCCTCCCTACTCCTGCGCAGCCCCCACAAACCGCCCGCGTGCGGACACACCACGATAGTGCACTGCTCCACGACCCTCTCTTCGTGGGTATGTTTCTCCCTCTCTTTCGCTTCATTTTCTGAGCCTCCTCTTCGTAAACCCTCACAACATGACCTTCTAGGATTCTCTTCAAGTAGAATAATTTTTGGTGTCCTGGTTTGGAAGAAAAAGTCAATCCAAAGTTAGATGAAAAACTGTTCCAAAATAGTTTAAAAAATCAGTCCAAGTATCCATGTTCATGTCTAGTTTTCTACCAACTCACTCAATATTTTTAAAATCCGTTTAAAGAGACTTATTCACAACATAACTAGGATTAATTCTATTCTTTTTTTTTCTTAGTTTCCTTTAAAGAGACTTATTCACAACAAAACTATATTTTTAAAACACAAAATTTTGTGATACGGAATGTGCCCCGTCAAATGAGACCGCCTCATCGCGTACCAATTGTATCGAAAGGCGCGTATAGTATATCCTGATGTATGAACTTTCGCGAAAGTTGATTTAGACGTGTGTGCACGCCGTATCCGTAAAAAGTTTCGCGTATCAGTATTTTACAAATTCTCCAATTAGTTTGTCATCGCTCATCGGATCACAACAAAACTTGAGCCATTGGACTCGCAGCGTCTGACTTATCCTGTGACCCGAGTTTCGCTCGATTCTGAGTCATTCAACGAATCAACGTTTTGCGTGCCCAATATTCGACTTAACGAGCGATTTTGTGATTGACTCACCGGAATCCAAAATTGGACATTCTATTGAGTTCGTATCGTCATTTAGAATTTTTTTGACCTATAATTTTTCCAATTTAGAGACATTTACCCTGGCACGCTTTGCAATGCAAAGTGGCCCACATATTGACCCCGCTTTGGCAAGAAATTACCGTTTTGTCCCTGTATCTAAATTGGATAAAAGGGTAGTATTTTCTAACTATCTCGCTTATTTCGACCGTTGGTGATGTCTATTTTAGCATCCGGAGAAGTTTGTTCAGCTTCTGTATTTTTTGGTTCATTGTACTAGTTGTCTTGTGCCGTTTCAGCACCAAACCATTGGCAGACAAGTATACCTTGCCACTACTACTGTTTATTTACATTTATTTTTGCATAATTTATTTCTGTCATTTAGTTTTTTATTTATGTATATTATTAAATTGTACGTCTAAGAAAACTTGGCTGCAACGATGGATGGCATCGTTTGTTTCTTATTTTATTTTTTTATGCATATTGACCTAAATTTAAGAGAGAACCCAATAATTTTGAGGTATCTTTATGTTTTATATGGCCCTGACATAGGTGTTACACGAGTTTTGAGTCTCGTGTAGATCACGGACTTGCGTATTGAGTGGCCATCGATACGTATTGGACGTGCGGTAGGAAATAACTGTTAATAGAGATATGCTAGAAGACTTAGTAGTTACTAGAGGTATTTACTTGTCATAGATATGGCACAACTAGTAGCATTGGATGGAGAGAACAATGAGTAAGCGTATTTGACTCCTTTACACTTTCCATATTCAGGTCGTACGCTTCGCTGGAGACACGAGTCATGATGACCCTATATTTACTTGGCAGCTTCTGACATACGTGACGTTATGCATGTGGCCCCTGGATCTCCAAGAGAACTATGTCCATCCCATTATTTTAGCCAGATAGTCCATACGTGGGAAAGTTGTTCTTAGAACTACATATCACATAGACGGTTAATTAGGTGACCACTTTGGATATTTATTTTCAGTATATTGTGGCATACTTCTATGTATCTTGTTACATCTCTTTGAGGACCTAGTCCCTTTCCAGGTATAGATGATTGAGACTATTTGCAGGAGCACGGATCAGGACTTGCTAATTCTTTCTCTTTCGAGGAGGTCTTCCCTTCGAGCCTCTCTGATCACTAGATGATGTACTTATTATATTTTCTTTCATATCATTGTTTGGTAGTGGATTTGTCTTCACCAACTATTAGTTCTTCTCGATTATTTCATACTTGGTTCATTGCCATATTTGGTTATTTATTTCTATTTGGTTTTGTGGATAAGATTAGTATTGTCTATGACTTGTGACATTATATACCACTTGTGAATTAATATTCATTTTACAGCATATGTATGTGTTATGCATGGTTTCCATATATTGGAGTTTCGATATACATACCGCTAGAATGCTTACGTATTCCTAGTCCTACGTATTTTGGAACTAGGACGTGACAACTTGTATGCAAGTGCAAAGCCTCTGCCTGTACTCTCTATATAGGGAACATCGACAGGCATATGAATAATAACTGTGTCAAGGACTCATTGTCCCACTCACACATCACATAATTTTGATCTCCAATCTGGATACCAAAATGTGCTAGTCGATCCTACATTTAACAGTCTGCCCATCAGCAACCGATATAAATATAGTTGGAACTTTTTTGCACTTCCTTTAGACCATACAACTTCAGCTCCCACTTTTCATGCACCAACCGAATTTAATTATATATAGTTGTGCAATCAAATCGGCCACTTGGTGTATTTTTTCATACACACATGTCTCCGGACAAGCTTGTGTCTATCATGACCCGCCTAATGATATTATGAAACCGACAAGCATAGACATGTTCTTCTGTCCTCCACTCTTCATCATTGATAATAACTGCCACCCTCTCCTTGTGATATGCCACATGGTCAATGTGTAGAACGATCATGTTCATTAGCCCTTCATGCTAAGCCAAGGATCTAACCAAATATCGGTCTCCATTCCATCATTGAACACCCGAGAAATAGCTTGCTTTACAACCCCCCTATATTTGAGTATTTGTTTGAAGGTTACCGATTCATTGTTATTGGAGGAGTACGTCCACAAGTTATCCCTTTTCATGTACTTAGCACTCATCCAAGTAGCTCATAAGGAGTCCCCCTACAGAAATTGCCATACAAAATTCATCTCTGCCACTTTCTCCATCAGACGTAATGGTCATAATCCAACTCCTCATTCCACACTCGGACGGCATAGAGTCCCAATACTACAAAAAAAAATGTCAAGGAAAATGGAAACATTTCTTTACTGGGGACTAGATGACGGGAAATGACCGCCAAGAAAGCCCGTTCTTGACTGGAAAAAATCGTCAATGAAAACCTTTTATGACTGGAAAAAAAGTCAAAAAAAAACCTTTCTTGAATGTTTAAAAACCGTCAAGGAATAATATTTTGTAGCAAAATTTAGATATTGACGTTTTATAACCATCAATAGAAGCTATTTTTTGTTAAATCAAAATTAAATTTATAATTATATATTATATGATCCTATTTGCTAGTTACCAAAAACATATAATATTAATATAATCCAGAATACTGCAAACATTAAAGAACTATAATACACACAATTTTTGTATTAACAAATACGCTTTTATGCACTACAAAAGTCCAACCACTTATCCAAATAGCAAAAATATATGCTCTTGTACAATATCTTAAACATCCAAAACTTATATTTATAAAATACGTGGCTTCTTGTCTAATTATATAACAAAATATATAGCCGAACCCAAAGTATAGTTCAGAAGCAGTCCATAAGCAGAAACACTAGTTCTAGTGTTAGAGTTATACTATTATAGTTGAGCAGCAGTCCAGAAATACTTCGACACTAGTACAGTTTAGCCTAGTAACATTTCTAGTGAAGAAAGGAGAACAGTTAGCAATCAAACACTTGAACATTGTAGCAGTAGTTAGAAGAATTCCCAATATCAGCAATCCAATAGAGCTATAGCTAGTATCATAGTAGCAGTACTTGAATATTGTAAAAGCAGTTAGAAGAATTCCTAGTATAAGCTAGTATCAATTATTATCAGTTCACTTAGAAACTTTTCATTATCATTCCTATTAGTTAAAGTCCTTGGTGATCTAGCTTATTAGTAGGGATAGGTAGTGTTATGTTTCCAGATTACACTAGGTTGTAGTATATCAGTGGTATGGTTGATGGTTAGTTGTATGTGTAGTAGAGGTGGGGATTTGGGGTGTTCAGAGTGTATTGGGTTGGGTGTAGTGTGGTAGCATATGTGTATTAGCACGTGGTTCCAGTAGGTAGTAAAGGATTTGGGTTGATAGCTGCGGCGAGGGGTCGGGTTGTGTACTGGGAATAGGTAGAGGGTAATGTTCAAGGCAGGTTTGTGTTGTAGAGTTTATTAGATGTAGTTTTCTGTTTTGTAGAGGGATAGGTTTCGGTTTTCCACAGGTTGTTGGTTAGTTGGTTTCCAGTTTGATGAGAACTCTGTGCACAGAGTTGGGGAATGTGGTTTATAGGTTGTTCCATCTCCAGGTTTGAAGTTAGGGAGTTGATACCAGGTATTGGTTGATAGTGTAGTAACAATGGTAGATAGCAATAGGTAAAGTCTTTGGTCGAGACATACTACAGGGGGATAAGTGAACTTCAGTTTAGACATCTATACAGGCATTAGGGTCCCATTGATTCAGAGTATCAAATTTTTTGCTATCAAAAAAAAAATTAGTATTAAAGATTTAGATTTTTATATACATTTAGGGTATAGTTTTAAATTTTTTATGTGTTGGTTCTTAATAGTTTTGAAATTGAATAAAATATGTGAGTGGGTAATTAGGTGATAGGTGTAATCGGAGAATGTGAAGATGAATGTATAATAATATATGTATCTGTATGTGATGTGAGTGGGTGTGGAACCGTGTATCACAGTGTATGTGTTCAAGTTTTTGTGCAGTGCACATCTGTGTGCATTTCTTAACCGAGAATGTGAGGGTCTGTTCAATGTGCATAAGAGGGTATGTGGTGCACTAGTGTACATACTTGAATGTGTATGGGAGTGTCAATAGAATTCTGCGGATATCAGTAATCAGTGTATTGAATGATGAGCAAATAGATAGAGATAATAAGTAACAGTGAGATACCTGGTGTTCTAAGGGTATACATTGAATGTAGGATATATGTATACTTGTGTATTGCAACTGCAAATGCATAGCTCAACTGAAAGTATGCCTAGTAGTGTGTTGTGTTTTAGTTTTGTTGAGTATGGTTATGCATGTAACTAGGATTGGTGTGTGTGCAGGTTTAGGAAATTGATAGTGATACCTGGGAGTATCAGACCCTAAGTGTTGAATGTCAGGTATTGGTGTAAGTTCTTTCAGTGAGTGAAGTTAGGGTTACTATTGGAGCATCCAAAATGATAAAGCAAACTTAAAGTGCTGGGAACCTATATAAGTTCAAGTATACAACCAACTGGGATATGATGTTGGAACAGAGTGCAACAAGGTATCTTGTCCATGAAGTAGATGAAGTCTAAAAATTATCTCAATTGATTGGTTAGCTTAAGAACTGCGAAACATGATCCATCCACTCCGTATGCACTTCATTAATTTCATCAAATATGTATTCACTCTTTTCATTGTACTATTTGTAAAAAGGAAAAATAATAATAAATAAGTTATGATAATATATTATAAACATACATGTTGATTAAGAAGAACTTTATCTTGGGATTAAGCAAGCTTCGATCACATGTGATCTCTTTCATATATCTCACCACATAGTAACCACATTCGACAGAGCCGATTTATACTGGCGCCTATGCATAGAAAAACAAAGTTTTCACACACTTGTTTATTTTTTATTTATATTAACGAGAGAGAAATATAGTGTACCTGAATTGTAATCCAGTTCAATTTAATTTTTTTTTACTTGGTTACCACATTGAGCATGAAACATCCGAAGCCCGCTATGCAAATTATAGTGGACAATATTATTTAACATTAATAAATAATCTAATATTAACTATAGTTGTGCGAAGATTTGAGACAGATATATTCATGCATACCTTGTTACAACGTGCTTAAGATCATCACAGATGCAACTCCCTAAAGAATCCAAATAATATGATCTTATTAGTAAAAGATCAATGACAACCAAAACCCAATATTGACTCTACTCTAAATAGTCTGCAACATAATATGCTCTTATATCAAGTATACAACCAAACAAATGCTAAATATCGCAGAACAATTATAACATAAAAAACTCTAGTAAGATATACCAAAGCAATAGTATCCTACAACATGAAATTGATATTTTGTGCCTTCCATAAACTAATATTGGCTCTACTATAAATATTCTGCAATGATAAGGGCACTTGATTGCTGAATGATCTAGATTTTGGAAATGTATTGAAGGGTTCTAAAAACACTGAGGCTAGATATATGATCTTCAGAAAGAAGAATTTCTGGGGATGTAGGGTTCTTCTATAGGAAAAATAGTTAGAGGAGTCAGGGATTTTTCTATGTGTTGCTGAACACAGATAACAGCAGCAGCAATAGGTGGTTCACTGCCAGTAGAAGCAGTGAGCAAGTGTGGAAGGTTTCTTCTGCAGCAGGAGATTAAGAGAGGGGTTCCAGTTGTAGTGCCTCAAATCTCGATCCGACCGGGATGTGCACTATATAATTGGGCTTGTGGCTAGACCGTCTGAGTCGTAGTTAGATCTTCGGCATCCTTTTACCACAGACGAAATGCGATGATCCTGTCCAACTCATGGATAGGCCTCTATTGAAACAAGTCCAATAGTTTTCATATTTTGTTACTTGGTTTTCTTGATTGCCGCTTTGGGATTTTTATTTGATGTTGCTTTCGATTTGCTTAGTTTTCGTTGTTAGCTTTCTTGTTTGGAACTTTGATTCTTAGAGAGTTTGGCAGAAGGATAGGCAAGGATTCTAACTCGGTGCTCGTGCTGTTGCAGGTCCGCTTAACTGACGTTTGATCGTCGCTAGGCGGGACTCCCGGAGGGAAATATTTGATCGTGCTAGTCGTGATGCATTGCGAGACCTTCAGCGGGGCTTGCTACCCAGGCTGAGAGGGCGCGCTGCAATGCCTAGATAAGTCCCTAAGGTGTCGATCACACCAATAACCGTATAGAATATAACACATGCTAATTTATTGTCTTATGCAGATGGTAAGTATACTTGTGCTTCGTTGCAGGGAAGGCCTGCATCGGTTGATTAAGCAACCGATGTACTTGGTGGATAAATGTTGTTTTCATTCCTATCAAAACATGCAATTAATATGAATTGAATTTACTTACTTCTCTATAAAAAGATCATCTTAATGCATGCTCGCCCCTAATAAGCTAGTGTCGATTTAGTCGAGTGGGTTCGTCCCGCTCACCAGTATAGCTGAGTACTGACCCATGTTGTGGGCAACTATTTCTGGCACTCAGGCAGTGTAACGCTAGTGGATAGACGAGGAGGCGTTAGGAGCACCTCTATTTTGAAGTATAGTTGGAGTCAGTTTATTTTGGAGGCATGGACTTTCAATCTATACAAGGGCGTAATGTATGAAAGACGTGGACTATCTGATGGAGCGCGTCTTTCCTTTTGAGTTTCCTTTTTTTGTAAATGAAATCAAGTAGCCGAGAGGCGCATCAAATGTTAAATCTATGTAAATTACTCTGAATTATCAATGAAAAGTATTTTTCTTCATATACTTGTGTTCAAATATCTGTGAATATATTTTCTAAATTGTGTTTCAAAATGGGTTCCATCACTGCACGTTCTTGCCTTGTGCGAGCGCAACTCCAGGCTTACACGACATCACGCTCCAGCAAGGACGGTAGGTCCCGTAAAGGATCCAGCGAGGACGATTGACCCTTTCGGGATCGGGGCGTGACCTATTGGTATCATAGCACGGCTTCACTTCCTTGGGATTTCAAAAGATAATATAGGAGTTTGATGCGCCTCTCAATTTAGTTGCGTTCGACGTCCGCTGCATGAGCTGAGTCGCCTATATAATGAGCCCATAGATATAAAATCTATTATTTTTAGAGTATTGACAACCTACTCTTTTTTGTAGCAATGGCTAAGAAAAATACTAACACTGCAAGCAGTGCTCAGCCTATCCAGAGCGATCCGGCAAGTTCTGAAGAATCCGGATGAGCAGGTTCAATCGATATGACAGAGCGGCTTATGCATCTCATGGAGGTACAGCAACAGCAAGACGCCACTCAGCAGGCACAAATTCAGGCACAATTCACTGCTCAACAGAAGTAGATGGATACCATGATGCAATTTATTGCATCCTTGGTACCCAGCAACAGAGGAGCCACTGTGACGCCTGTAATGTCGCCCGCTATGGCGGTAGAAAATAAGTCAGAAGAAACACAGCCTCCCGTTAGAAATACCTGCCGAGCGGCGGAGTTTACCAAAATGCATCCACCAACGTTCAACGGGCGAGCAGAGCTGGACGTGGTGATGGGATAGATTGCAAAGCTGGAAGGACTCTTCAACTTGGTCGGCATTAAGGGGTCCAAAAGAGTGGCTTATGCATCAGTGCAACTGGAACTGCGTGCGCACGATTGGTGGAAAGCCACTAAGTAAGGGATTTATGATGCTAATCCCAGTTGCAAGATCACCTGGAAGATATTCAAATATGCCTTTATTAAACAATACATTCCATGGGCCATGCGGCAACAGAAGGAAGACGACTTCAGCAATCTGGTGCAAGGAAGTATGTCTGTGGATGATTATGATTCAGTGTTTGCTAGACTTGCCAAGTTTGCCGAACACTTCTTGCCTAACCAGCAGGCGTTGTGCTACAATTTTTAGAAAGGTTTGAATGACGATTTGTGTAGGGACATCATCAATCAGAAGTGTCAAACCTATAGGGAATGTTACGAAGCTGCCCTGAGTAGCGAACGGATCTTTGGGCACAATCAACGAAAGGTAAATGTGTAGACCCCCCGTACCAATTACAACAAAAGGCCTCAGGAAACGGGAGGGTCTGGAGCGCCAAAGCGTCCGCACACATCCGAACACAGGGGTCAGCCCCAGGCACCGTATTGCCATAGGTACAACAAATTGGGCAATCGGGTGAATGAGTGTCGAGTTGTGGGATGCTTCAAATATTGTCGTTTGGACCAAAAGACTTTTGACTGTCGAGATCCAAGGCCGATAGTCAGGCCACAGTCGAATGAAAACAACGGGAATCAGCATAAGCGGTCTCCAGCTAACAGTGCCAATGCTGTACCAGTGAACCCAACATGCCAGGGTGCTCAAGGCCGAGTCTATGCACTGACTCGGGATGAGGCATCCGTCTCCAATACTGTTGTGACAGGTACCTTACTTTTTTTAGAATTACCCGCTAGAGTCTTATTCGATTCAAGTGCTACGCATAGTTTCATATCTGCTGATTTTACTGTTGAGAATAAATTAGCTTCTACTCCTTTAAATATGAACCTTTGTATGAGTACCCCTTCGGGATTCGACATGACCGCCCATGCGATCTGTAGGGACGATTATATTTACATCGGAGGAAGAAAGATTTCCTTAGATGTTATTATGCTAGACATCAAGGATTATGATATTATTCTCGGAATGGACTAGTTGGGTGCTTGCCATGCAACAATTGAGTGCATGGAGAAGCAAGTCATATTTCGTCTACCCGGCGAGGCAGACTTCAACTATTCGTGCAGCGCTGCACCGAAGACGGCAATAGTGACATCAGTAATTTCGGCTTGACGTATGTTGCATTCGGGCTGTGAAGGGTACTTAGCCTCTGTTCGAGACACCCGGCAGGAAAGTGCAGATGCAGCCCATATTGAAGTCATAGCAGATTTCCTCGACGTGTTCCCGGATGAGCTGCCTAGAAGGCCTCTTGATCGAGAGATCGAATTCTCCATTGACACCTTTTCGGATTCGCGACCGATATCGAAGGCACCTTATCGAATGGCCCCAGCAGAACTAAAGGAACTTAAAGTACAGTTGCAAGATCTGTTGGACCGAGGATACAATCGCCCAATCGTTTCTCCCTGGGGAGCTCTGGTATTGTTTGTGAAGAAGGACGGATCCATGCGGCTGTGCATTGACTACCGAGAACTAAATAAGGCTTCCGTACAGAACCAGTACCTATTTGCCAAAGATAGATGACTTGTTTGATCAACTACAAGGTGCAACAGTTTTCTCTAAAATTGACCTCAGGTCAGGCTATCACCAGTTGAAAATCAAATCTGATGATATTCACAAATCTGCATTCAGAACCCGATATGGACATTATAAATTTCTCGTCATGTCGTTCGGCTTGACGAATGCCCCTGCAGCTTTTATGAATCTGATGAACCACGTGTTTCGGCCGTTTGTGGACAGGTTTGTGGTCGTGTTCATTGACGACATACTAATCTATTCCAAGAATGAGGCGGAGCACAAGGAATACCTGAAGATCATGCTGCAAATATTATGAGAGCATCAGTTGTTCACAAAACTCAGCAAGTGTGAGTTCTGGTTGAACAGCGTGGCATTCCTTGGACATGTCGTCTCGGCAGAAGGCGTCACCGTAGACCCAAAGAAGATAGAGGCGGTGGTGGACTGGAAGCAACCTACGTCAGCCAGTGAAGTTCGAAGCTATCTGGGCCTAGCGGGATACTACCGTAGGTTCGTGAAAGATTTTTCTAAACTGGCCTCGCCTTTGACTCGCCTTACTCAGAAAGGAATTGTATACAAGTGGGGTGATGACTACGAAGCTAGCTTTTGGGAACTTAAGCAACGTCTCGTTTCAGCTCCAATTCTTGCACTTTCAGATGGGGTAGAAGAGTTTCAGATATATAGCGATGCTTCGGGACTCGGCTTGGGGTGTGTGCTCATGCAAAGGGATAAGGTAATATCGTATGCCTCCAGACAACTGAAGCCACACAAGAAAAACAACCCGACACATGACTTAGAATTGGCGGCAATTATGTTTGCGCTAAAGTTGTGGCGACATTATCTTTATGGTGTTGTTTGAAAAATCTATACAGAACATAAGAGCCTCAAGTATCTATTCACCCAACGGGAACTGAACCTCCGGCAGCGGTGCTGGCTAGAACTGATAAAGGACTATGACCTGACGATCGCATATAGACCCGATAAGAGAAACGTCATTGCTGATGATCTGAGTCGGAAGCACATGGGCTCGCTATCTATAAACAACCATTTTCTTCAGGAGCTAGAGGCGATGGGCATCGAGTTTCGAGTTCAGCATCAAGGAGTGCAGCTGGCACCACTCCATCTTGAACCGAGTTTGCGTGATAGAATCAAATATGCTCAGATGAACGATCAGTTCCTAACGAAGGTATGTGGGCTGATCTTGGCAGGGAAGACGTCTGACTTTGTGGCAGGTGAAGATGGCGCCTTATAGATGAAAGGAAGGCTATGTGTTCCTAGCGACCTAGTACTCGGAAGGGAAATTATGACAGAGGCACACTATGCGAAGTATTCCTTGCATCCGGGAAGCACCAAGATGTACATGGGCTTACGCAGGACCTTCTGGTGGCACGTTATGAAACGGGATGTGGCGACTTTTGTGTCACAGTGCATGGCCTGTCAACAGGTAAAAGCTGAACATCAGAGGCCCGATGGAGAGCTGCAGAACCTCGCTATTCCCGAGTGGAAATGGGACAACATCACTATGGATTTCATTATGGGATTTTCGAAGATGCCACTGGGGCATGATGCAATTTGGGTCATAGTTGATCGTTTGACCAAATCAGCCCACTTTCTCCCTATGAAAGTTACTTGGAGCGTCGATCGGTTAGCACAGATTTACATAGACGAGATTGTTCGATTTTACGGAGTACCTGCCTCAATCGTCTCTGACCGTGACGGACGTTTCTTATCTCGTTTTTGGACTAGCCTACTGTCCGCTTTGGGAACCAAGCTAAAATTCAGTACCGCATACCACCCCTAGGCTGACGGACAGACAGAAAGGACAAATCAGATACTTGAAGATATGTTACGGCTGTGTGCAATCGATTTAAAGACTAGTTGGGACATACACCTTCCTTTGGCAGAGTTCGCGTATAACAACAGTTACCAATCGAGCATCCAGATGGTACCGTACAAAGCACTCTATGGGCGCAAGTGTCGATCTCCAATCTGTTAGGACGAAGTCGGCGAGCGGCAGGTACTCGGGCCAGAGCTGGTGGAGCAGGCAGTTGAGAAAGTTCATTTGATTCAGGAAAGACTCCGCATTGTGCAGAGCCGACAGAAGAGCTATGTCGATGCTCATCATAGACCTTTGGAGTTTTTGGTCGGGGATCATGTCTTCTTGAAAGTGACGTCGATGCGTGGGGTGATGCGTTTCGGCATTAAGGGCAAACTGAGTCCCAGGTTTGTTGGCCCCTTTGAGATACTGGAACGAGTGGCAGCAGTGGCATACCGGATTGCACTACGTCCCACCTTGGCTGAAGTGCACAACATATTCTATGTCTCTCAACTTAGGAAGTATGTGCATGACCCGAGTCATGTGGTTAGCTTCGAACAATTGGAACTGCACACGGACTTATCATACTCAGAAGAGCCTGTACAGATTTTGGACCGTAAGGAGAAAGTTCTTCGCAACCGTACGATATTCTTGGTTTACGTGCTGTGGCAGAACCATTCATTGGAGGAATCAACTTGGGAGATGGAGTCAGAGATGAAAGAGAAGTATCCTTCATTGTTCATTCAGCCGGAGGTAAGGCCTTGTTCTTAAGTTTCGGGACGAAACTTTTTTAGTGGTATATTATGCAGTACCTCAAATCCCGATCCGACCGGGATATGCACTATATAATTGGTCTTGTGGCTAGACCGTCTGAGTCGTAGTTAGATCTTCGGCATCCTCTTACCACGGACGAAATACGATGATCCTGTCCAACTCATGGACAGGCCTCTATTGAAATAAGTCCTATAGTTTTCGTGTTTTGTTGCTTGGTTTTCTTGATTGCTGCTTTGGGATTTTGATTTGGTGTTGCTTTCGATTTGCTTGGTTTTCGCTGTTGGCTTTCACGTTTGGAGCTATGATTCTTGGGGAGTTCGGCAAAAGGATAGGCAAGGATTCTAACTCGGTGCTTGTGCTTTTGCAGGTCCGCGTAACTGATGTTTAATCGTCGCTAGGCGGGACTCCTTGTTTCAGCATTTTTCCCTTAACCAGTGAGTGGTTCGGACCCTTCTTTCCTACTTCTTCACGCCCACATCTCTAATGTTTCAAACATTCACTCGATGATGCCCGGTTGGACGCCTAGAAAATCCTTAGCCATAATGCATGTCAGCCACTAAGAAAGGAACATGGGATGGTAGACTAACTTAATTATATGCTTGCACACCTTAAAACTTGAGTTTCTTTGTAAAGAAATTTGGTTGTTGGTTGCTGCCTGGTGCCTCGGATAGAGTCTGGACCTACGGGATACCAAAATCGGAACTCGGCTTGAGAAAATATGAACTGTTGCATAAGTATATATATTGATGCTTTACTTCTTCTGTTTTATCTCAATGCATTATATGATATATAAATTGTTCATGAATTTGCATGGTCTGGGACAACGTGTGCACAAGGTTTGCCATTTCCTCGAAATGGTATTCCGGGGTACTGGAACCATATCGACCCGGAGGAAAATATTTGATCGTGCTAGTCGCGATGCATTGCGGGACCTTCAGCGGGGCTTGCTACCCGGGCTGAGAGGGCGCGCTGCAATGCTTGGATAAGTCCCTAAGGTATTGATCACACCAATGATCGCATAGAATAGAACGCATGCTAATTTATTGTCTTGTGCAGATGGTAAGTATGCTTGTGTTTCGTTATAAGGAAGGCATGCATCGGTTGAGTAAGCAACCAATGTACTTGGTGGATAAATGTTGTTTTTATTCCTGTCAAAATATGCAACTGATATGAATTGAATTCACTTACTTCTCTATAGAAAGATCATCTTAATGCATGCTCTCCCCTAATAAGCTAGTGTCGATTTAGTCGAGTGGGTTCGTTCCGCTTACCAGTACAGTTGAGTACTGACCCACGTTGTGGGCAACAATTTCAGGCACTCAGGTGGTACAATGCTAGTAGATAGACGAGGAGGCGTTAGGAGCACCTCTATTTTGAAGTATAGTTGGAGTCAGTTCATTTTGGAGGCATGGACTTTCAATCTATACAGGGGCGTAATGTATGAACGACGTGGACTATCTGATGGAGCACGCCCTACCTTTTGAGTTTCCTTTTTTGTAATGCAAATCAAGTAGCCGAGAGGCGCATCAAATGTAAACTCTATGTTAATTACTCTGAATTATCAATAAAAAGCATGTTTCTTCATATACTTGTGTTCAAATATCTGTGAATGTGCATGTTTTCTAAATTGTGTTTGAAAATGGGTTCCTATTACTGCACATTCTTGCCTTGTGTGAGCGCAACTCCAGGCTCGTACGGCATCACACTCCAGCGAGGATGGTAGGTCACGTAAAGGATCCAACGAGGACGATTGACCCTTTCGGGATCGGGGCGTGACACCAGTATACAGAACATCATATTTTTGTGCATGGGAGCAACTTTAGCACTGCCACAGACTTGTTCACAACAGTAACATGTAGGGTGAGTGATGGACTGTGAAGTGTTTGTGCCAGAGTATGTGTCTGTGAGTGTTAAGTGAGTGTCAAGGGAGATGTGGAAGTGTAAGCGTTAAGGTACTTGTTGGCAGCAGTAACTTCCTATTCTGCAAAAATCTTGAATTCACTTCTAGTGAATTTTCATTCCTGGTCACAAAGTTAAATATAAATTTTTAATATCAGGGTGTTTGGAGGATCACATCAAGAGAAACTTGGATGAAAATATAGGAAATCGAACAACTGATAATTTTATAAAAGAAAATAAGTAAGAAATGTATTATCTCGGCTTGTATGGCAAGAGGAATAGTCGACTTTGTTTTCGAGAGTTCAGACTATTACAAATATGTCTTACCCTTGCATCATGTGTTGCAAAAAAGTCTTTATCCCTGACGTGGATACTGGTCTTAGATTAATGAATATAACATTCTCGTCAGAGTTTAGGTCCTTCATACGATAATACAATGACCTATAGTTTGCAGATTAGTTAATTCAACTTATAAATATAATAATAAACTATTTTAAAGAGCAAAGTATTCTTGTACCTAATGTATATTTGTATGCAATTTACTGAGAGAGGACGCATGTTAATGAAATTCTCGAAATCCTCTTCGGCAAGACTTGTAACTGTTGGGGTACCAAACAATTCACTTTCAAATGGAAATCCGAGTTGTCTTTTTTTCAGTTACCAACCTTTGTGCCAGTATAGCAAATTATTCCATTCCTGGTGGATTTTTTTAATGACCTTGTAATTCTTGTAAAAGCTCTCGTAGGTGATTTAACTTTAGTTGGTGTCTTCGTTTTCTCTTTAGGAGCTTCCTTCACCACCTTGGATCCCTAAAATACACAAGTTTAAAATGACAAAGCATGACAAAAGTAAACATGTATTCATTCAAAGGAAACTGACATGTACTTTTGTTTTATTCTTCTCGCATCCAGGTTTTTTTTAGCACGAACCATCTCTTGATTAGTTTTGATAGGGGAGTTTGCAATTACAACCTTTTTAGAAAAGTTGGAACTGGTATCAGAAAAGCTCAAACAATAGAATGAAGAGGAAAGACACTTGTAATGGAATATATACTGAAGTTCAAACAAACCATGTCGAAGCATTGTTTCGTATGTGTCTGAAGGATTGGTTGATATGGCAGTTGACATGTGTAGAGATTTTCTAACCGTAAAAGGTACTTAAAATCATAATGCTAGAAAAGGGGATGAAATTAAACCTGTTTCATAATACTTGGCCTCCGCGATCCTTCAGAAGCAAAAATCGGTGCATTCATGGTAGGGATTGGAGGAATTGAGGCAGTTACAAGCTTTTCCTAAAAGTTGGAACTGATATCAGATATTGGCGTACCACAGAGACCTTGTGAAAGTAAGTTATTTATCATCTTATTTTTTCTCTCAATCTCATCAAGCAACTTTTTTCTCCTCCTCACAACCAATCGAAGCTTTAGGAGTGTGAAAATAAGATCTTGGGGTGACATATTTTTCCATGGCCGTAAAACGACCACTGTGCTCAGGCGTCTCCATTGCATAACACAAAGCATCACGATTCTCAGGAATAGACAACTCTCCAAAAGTAAATTTTTTTCTTCACTTCACCCTATAAAAATATGGAATTTATGTGAGTATCAGTGGAAAAAAGAATATTATGAAAATAAACTACAGTTGAGACTTTCTTACAATCTTATCCACCATTACTTATGTGGCTAGATCATAAAACACCGAAGGAGAATCATCTTCTTCAGCACGTTCATTAGCATCCCCTAGAGTCCTTTTTTGTTTTTTCAGAGCTAGCTTCCAAAAAAGGCAACGGTCTACATCCTCCTCAGAATATGTATCATCATTCCTCTATCTTTTATGTTAAAAATGAACATTCTTTAAAATAATTACTTTAAATTCCAAATAAAATTTATAAAACTCATTATAAGATTACTAACAATTTTTTCTCTTAAACCTGCATAGCCTTTTCGGCTTAGCCTATGGTTGTACACATGCCTCTCCTGTTTTGTTGCTCTATGCATGCGACGCTTCTGAAATCATAGTAGAATTTATTTTTATTATAAGTAAGAACTTCTGAAGTGGCAAAGTTAATCAAATTCTCGAGACCAATACCTGAAAGTCCTCAGAAAGTCGAGATGTCACAAACTTAGACCATTGATTTGGATTGATGAAGCTATAATTTTGGGGTGGATTTTTTAAAACTGCAAGGTTGTCCATCACTCGTAAAAAAGTTATTATAACGGTTTATACATAAGTGTTATAAAGTTTCAGGAGCATCCTTTAACATTAAGGGTTGGAAGTATTTTGGCTTATTATTACGCTTTTTTAGGTATAGGCGTTATATATTATTTATATATTTATAACGTTTTTATACACCAGCATTGTAAACGATAATAAAAAAATATTTACAAAACCGAACAGTCCGCTCCCCTCCCCGATCTGGCGCTCCTTTTTTACTTTCACCAAAAATTTCCCTCCCTCCTTCCAATCAAACCCTCCTATAATTCTTCTCCTTTCACGAAAATTCTCTGTCCTCACCCCATCTCTTCCCTCCTCTACTCCTCCGTGTCCTCCTCATCCACCTCCTTTGACCTCATCTTCGGTGTCCCCTACACCTCCCTTCACTCATCACCACCTCCTTCTCCGTCTCCAACAACATCCCCTACCAGAAATCAAGTCCCACGGCACCGCCAAGTCCATCGAGGGTTGCTTCTGCTGGACCAACCTCATCGCCGGATCCGAATTATCGTCACGCTATTGTGGGCTCCGAAAATGGTCATGGGGCCAGTTCGCGATCGAGATTTCGGACCGTAGAAGAAGACTAGGGTCTAGCACGACCCCTTCGACTCCACTGCCGGCCAACTCCATGCCCCCAAGGTTAAAACCAATTTCCCCTTCTCCTCCAACAATCCCCTCTGACACCCTCAACACCAGATTCTCTTATTCTTCCTCCGATCCATCACATGCTTCTTCTGTAATTATGTATGCATTTTCTGTAACCCAGTTTCCCATTTAAATAATTTTGAGAACGGTGTTTAACCCAGACCATTAATCACCTGGTTTCAGGTTTGTCTACGACACTGACGTTGTCTCAGATTTTGAGGACTCTTGTAGCTGTTATGCACAGAAAGGACACAGATATGGATAAGGATACGACATGGATATGGGATACTAGAATTTTTAGGCAGGTAAATAAGTAGTCACTTGGTTCCATGTCCGTGCAACATAGCTTGTAAGCCTCTATCAGAGTTCAAACTTCGGTAAATCTCTAATCACTCCATGTGCAGATCTTATAGTTATTTGTTATTTCCTACTATGCTGATATACCTTGCATTTTAAAGCTTTTTGCCCCTAATATTTCCTTTCACCATTATTAGTTACAGGAAGCCCTTCCTCATTGTGTTCTCCTTGATAATTCAAAATTAATGTCCTTTCTTTTTTTTTAGTATTGTGTTCTCTTATACATAATACTATTAATCAAGCTAACAGCCTAACCTTGCTTCTGGATGTTTCAGCAATGTCGATAGAGGAGGATTAGTTTTTTTTATTGGGATTATTTTGGCAATGTTGATAGAATAGGCAATTGCTTTCATGGGAAAACTAGTTATTATTGGTTTTTGATGGTATATTAGAAAATTGATAGATATACAGAGTAGCGTCGATCATCTATGCTGTTGCATATATGTTGGCTAGTTATTTGTCATATAACTAGAAGGGAATATTCAGGTGATTAGGTGATTGGAAATCAGACTTATGGAAGTGAATAGTGATCTTTCATCTGATGTTCTGTAAGAGGCTTTAAGCATACCAATTAGTTTTAACCATTATATTGTGGTGTCAAAATGCTTCTTAAAACTACGCATCAAGAAAGGTTAAATGCTGGTAAGATGGTTAAGTGGTGACAGTAAGGTGGATATTAAAGTATTTTGGCTTGGTGAATGGTTAAAATACTGTCTGGTTTTTGCGGAAGGACAGAAATGGAGCTATACATAAAATTCAAATTAATATGCAAGCGACAATATTATTCTATAAAGGGAGTAGTTTTATACTTGAATCTTTTAAAATGGAAACTGGAGCGGGTGCACTAAATCTTAGTTGACCCTAAATTCTGGTACAGCTCCGCTGTGTTTGTTTCAGTATAAACTTCACCATGACTTGTTCCACTATTTTCAAGCTTAATATGCATGGTACATCAAGAGGCAAAATTAAGAAGTTTATCAGGGAACTTGTTTCTAGATTTATGTTTTCATGATTATGATTAAATTTGTTTATCTTTTGCCTTTAGATTTGTTTACCATTATGACTTGTTCTATTCAGTTTTTATTCCCTCTTCCAAAAGATGATTTAGGATTTCTTTTGCTCTGCGATGAGCAAGAGTTTGCATCAAGTACTGTTATTAGTACTGTCTTTAGAACGTTCTTTGGTGTCCTTATAGTGCACTAAGCAGACAATTTTCCTCTATGGATTTCCCCAATCCAAGCTTATGTGTTACCTGTTATTGATACAGAGGTCTGCCTTCTAAATGCTTAAAATAACTAAAAACATTCTGATTTTTTGATGTAAATGATTTTTATTCCCTCTAAGTTCAAATAAATGCAATTCTTGACTTTCAAATTTTAGGATTCACATTAAGCATTAAATTTATTTTATTTTACTGGAGTACAATATGATTTCACTTTAGACTTGCTCCTACACGGACCCATATCGTGTCTGTATCGGTCCAACATAGATTTGAACTGATAAGAATCCGGTGCAGGGAGCTTTTATCTCAAAGACGCTCAGTAATTGGCCTTTCTTCTCTCACGCCCTCTTTATACTGACCAAATCTCAAAATATTTCTCTGCTAACCCAGGTTGTCTAAATATCATGTCACTTAACTAACATTCAGCCAAATATGGTCATGTTCAGGTGGACCATGCTAAATGAGGCTCTACTAGGTCACTTCTACTCTTTGCCATCTTAAAAACTGCCCAACTCTTACTCTGGCATCAAAGAGGGTACAACCTCATAACTATTTAAGAATATTTTTATTATGTATAACAAGCTAACTCTGGCTAGATCGATCAGCTTAGTTAAAAGTTCTGATAAGTAAACATATTTATTTTTTGTCGTTCATTTTGTTCTTTTTAGTTGAATCGGAGGATCGGATTTCTAAGTTGTAACAATGGTTTGAGTTTGAATCTCCCGATGTTGTGAAAAGAAAATATCTCAGCTTTGAAGTGCTTTTATATTGATGTTCTCCTCTTCTCCCACTTTGATCGTGAGCATACAGAAATATTCCAAAAAAACAAAGCTTATCAAAGGAAGAGTTGGCACATTATATTTTACTGTTTCATTAACATCAGAACATGATGATATCATTGAACCCTTTAAATTAAGGTCTCCAAACTTGAAATTTTCAAAAAAAAGAAAACAAGGTTTAGCAGATTCGGAATTGTAACCTAGCATCCTGGGTTCTATACCCGATCCATAACTATAGCATGCCTGGATACAGATTCACTTTTTGGGATTACAGTTGAGTGTTGGGAATGGTGAGTCTATACGTTTCTGGCTGGACAAATGGGCTCTTTCGCTTTGACGAAATCTTTTGGACCTAGAGAAAAGGACTTTAAGCCTTCGCGCAAGCAAGCGCGAGAGAAGCAAGCAGTTTCTGTCCTTTGACTTGGAGCTATCACTTCGGATCATTCTGGATCAACGGGTGCTAACGTAGCCAGTATCCTTTAGCACGTCTCCTCTCTTCTCTAATCGTACGCTCTTGCTTGACCGTTGTCACGGCAATAATGAGCCAAACTATCAAGAATGCATTCCTCAACGGGAACCTATCTGAGACCATCTATATGCAGCAACCTCCCGGTTTTGAGCGTACGGGGGAGTCTTTTGTAAAAACAAAAGAAAATGGGGATATTTATATTTTTTATGTGATTTCTTGTATCCTAAATATATGATTAATGATTAAAGTAGAGATGCGTTGATAAAGAGATGGTTGAATCAAAATAATTCCTTTTCTAAGTTGGTACCATGCATGGTGATATAATCATGGTATCCTATAAATTAAGGTTTCTAGACATAAAATTTGTGGTATCAGAAAAGTCAATCAGAAAGCTTTTATTTAGAATGATTCCAGTGGATTGAAGAGAGCTTTACTAAGAGGGTCTTAGAGGATTTCAGTGGAATGCATTGTGACATATTGTTGTCCTTCCGGAGTGAAGAGAGTATTTCAGGCTAAATTGTGTACCCAATTATTAAAATTGAATCTGCCCATGGTAAAAGTTTTTAAACCCAAAAGGTGGGTTCAATGTGACAGGACAAGATATCAACTGAAGCAAGATGATGAAATGTATATTATTTAGAAGTATAGACTGATGTCACGTCACACCAACTACATGAATTATTGATCCAGTAGGCTAGTATTTGTAAATAGAACAAACGATTAACAATTGATGGTATAATCTTTTATGCTCATATATACATTGTAGGCTAATGTTTATAGCTAATGAACAGATGAAATAAGCATGATCCCAAAATAGTAGGAATGCGAAACTTGAAATCTAGAAACTAGGTTTACAGGTGACCCGTGGTGGCTGGTGGTATTCAAAGACGGTCATTGGATGCTGGAATTAGCAGGATGTAACGTAAGTTAGAGTTTTATTCGGCTGAGATTTTTGAGAAAGTAACTGTGAACGGTCTTTATTTATAGGTTCTACCCATTTATATGCCTGATCATTAAGTAGGATGATACCCTAACAAAACAAATTAAACAGTAAAGGGATATAAAGTTGTAACCTTGTATTTCTAATGTGGTGCACTTGAAGGACTTTGCCTTGATGCCCAAGGAGCTTGCATATGCTTCTGGTTCAACAAGGCATTAACTTGATTGAACTGAGTGGCAAGCCACTGAATCACTAAGGTGGCGCCTCTGTCCGTCTTTCTAGTACCTCAGCTCAGGTCACCACCTGGATGTGCCTTGGATTGTTTTTTCATGCTTGTGCTCTGTCTGTGGAGTCATTTATTACATGATAGAACCCTCCTTTGCATTGGTCTTTTTTATTCTTCTGAATCCGATACTTCCTGGGTAAACACTTGGCTGTGGAGATCTCTAAGGATGCTCTTTTTGCCTTTCCCAGAAAAAGCTAGAGATCCAGCTCTCTCTTGACCTTTGTTGGTCACACCTTTGATGAAAAATTCCGTCAATTTCTATTTCGTCTTGCCATGTAAATAAACCTTTCTTGTTCCCCTGATCAGGTTATTTGATCTCAAATACGCTGTTGATGCTACCTCTACTGTTCTCCGTGTCGATCAGGTAAGTAACATATCAATGGCATAGTTTTCTTATGAAGTCACTTTGTAATCCAATCCATCTCTTTACAGAATGATTCTGGAATCTTGCAGAATGTAATCCGATCCATCTCTTATGAAGTAACATGACAAGAGACTATAATTTTACAGAATGATTCTGGAATCAGAAGCATAACCATCTGTAATTCTGATTATAAAACAGTAATTCCCAGGTTTGGCTATTGGAGCTTTCAAGTTCAACTGTTGGAATCGGAAATTTCGGTTGCACTTAACTAATTTTCTGGTTTGGTTGTAGCCAGTAGTTATATACATGTATGTTATCTTTTCAGAATCCGATGTGAAAACAATAGGCTCTTCATCTGCGTAGCCTTCTTTTGGAATTTGTTAAATCGTCAGGATCATTTTAATGGAGAAACAATTATAGCATCATGTGATATTTAGATCGATTTTTTTTTTGTAAATTCACATGGATGATCTTCATTTGAATTGACTGATTGAAGAACACTTAAATTGTCTAGGCTTACTGCTTGTGGCCGTTGGGTATTTAACAATTGATTTTTTTTTTTTTTTTTTGGTATTTCTCTGCAGAGTTGCGGTCCAGTTTTTGTGCAGCTATATTACGCTCCGCTCCCACTTTATGCCCTCCTTTCTCAAGTATAATTTCTGTCTCTAGTGCTCTTCATTAAAAATATGTCAATCATGACAAAGTCTTCGACATTTGGTATAGAAGTACTTATTTATGTATCCATTGAGCAAAAAAGGGTTGTAATTATGTGTATCAGAAAACATGTCCCGAGAAATACTGTTTTCTATCAGGACAGCAGTCGATAAAAATAGAAGACTGATCTATGATGGTCTGACCTCTTTGCTGGTTTGCCTAAACACAATGTCATATGTATTTTGACTAAGCTTACCTCATCATTCTTTATAACAACACTTAAATAGATGCCTATTTAAACTAGCTTGACTTGTGTTGTTACTACCTTCTGTAACTCTTCATTTTTATTTTTCTTTGTTGCTATATAGATATTTCATGTTTAGTAGATTGATATATCCTAAACTGATGTTGCAATATTATTTGTTGCTTTCTTTTTCAGAGTGCTTCTCACAATGTCGTCGACAAGATCTGGACTAAGAAGAAAGTTGAAGGCTGATATGCACTTAATATGGTTTCTTTTTTAGGCCAGAAAATGAACAATTTTCCTGATGTATATTCTATCAACTTAAATTTGAATGGGATTTAATTTAATATCCCAACTCTGGTATGTATTTGGATTTATTTTGGAAAAATGTAAGATTGTGTACTATAAATTTTTGGGACTGGACTTTAATGATATAGATTTAATGATTTGTTTAACTCAAAATAAATTCTTTAAGAGTCTTAAATTAAGATTTTGAATATATTTTTGTTGGTACTGAGGTAGATTAAATTCTTTTAAAATGGAGCAATACTGCAAACTACTTGACTATTATTTTTATCACGCTTTAATACTAAGCGTTATATATATATATATGTACATCACATTTATAGCACTCTGGAAAACATGTTTTATATATGTGCATTCTACTTATAACACTTTGGAAAAAAAGTATTATATATGTGTATCTCATATATAACGCTTCGAGAAAAATGTGTCATATATGTATATAGTATTTATAACGTTTTTAGAAATATTTATAACACTAGTTTTTATAACGTATAAGGGTTAACAAAAAAACGTTATAAAAAGTTATTTATAACACTTTTTAGCCGTCATAAAAAGGTATTTTTGTTGTAGTGCATATTGGCAAGAATATAGTCAGTTAAGCTATGCATAAATGACTTTTTTGTAACACCCATCGTTTGCGTTAAATTTCTTTTGTCTCGTGGATCCACAATAAAACTTTGTTGCATATTAAGTAAGAATATATAATTTAGAACTAATAACCAATCAATAAACTCAAAATATTTTTTCTCTTCAATAAAATTTACCTCAACTGAGACTCATGCATTCTTTTTAACATTTATAGGGACTTTTCGCCAATCATCATAAGTGATTGGTATCATACTGTGTGCAATAACCCCAAGCAAACTAACACATTCTGCCACGGCCTCTCCAATAGGTTGTCCAGCCTTATTGAATGTGACAATTTTCTTCATTCCATCACTTCTTCATTTAATAGTTCGTTCCATCATTGTAGGACCTCTTGTTGCTTATTTTTGGGGGACATCTTCCACTTGAGGAGGGTTCATCTCTAGAACCTGTGACAAAAACAAGCACATAAGTAAATTGTTGTTGTATACATAATCACAGTCAAGATGGATGACAACCCAAAAATCTGTATGTGGGTATCTTAAGTGTGTACTAGACTATCCTAATAGCTAGTGTGCAATAGGAGTTTGATGAAGAGATATTAAGCAGTAGCTCATTAATATTTGTGGTCCTTTCTGACTAGAGATGCAAAGAAAGAATGAAACTAGGGAAAATGAAAATCCCTTACTAGTATCCAAATTAATTAATACTACTCATTTTTTATGTGTAGCATGTATGCGGAGTTTGACAGGACCATCCTACTATAACTCAATGAATTTGGCAAATTGATGATAGACCTTAGTCTTGTAAAAAACCTAAAATGCTGATCATCATACAGTGCACAAATTTAAAGCTCATGAAGCAAAACAACACAGTTGACAGTAGCTAGGTTGGCAACTGGCATGCCTCCAAATTGACCATGTGTGTTCAACCATAGTCTTTTCTCAACTGGCATTTATGAGGAGTAAGAAGTATTCATACTGGGATATTTTATATGGGTTAGAGTCGGAAATCTGACTGTAGAAACTCAAATAGGAACTCTTAGTAAGAAGGACTCTGCTGCAGAGAAGTGTGCAGGCAGTGAACATATGACAGCAGTAGTTAGGCATTTACAGAGGTTTGTATTTAGTGATGCAGTGTAGATTATGTATTTTGGGTTGGTGATTAAGGGTGATCAGTGTTTAAGTGAGTGTCAGGGGTAGCCCATTGTGGTGTAGGTCTGGATTAGTGTAAGTGTGGTATTTGAGTATGTTAGTGAGTAGCGACAGGGAGGGTACTAGTAGATAGAATGTGTGTGATACCAGTGATTGAGTGTTAGTGTTCTAGTATCATTACAAGGGAGGAACCTCATATTACTGTATGTGAACTGTAGAGATGTGTTCATAAAGTGCTGGCTACAAATGATAAAAAAAATATGATGCATACCTCTTTTGATTTCCTCTTCTTGTTATTATTGGAATGGCTCATATTAGGCACGTTGGATGTCTTCAAGGTGGCCAAAAATAAACATGTAGGCTGGATCATACTATATATGTGAAACAAGTAAGTAGGCTGGATCACACTATGTATGTCGAACAAAATAAGTAGGTTGTATATGTAAAAAAAGACCATGATGTAAGAGTTAAAACAGACTTCATTAATGTCCAAAAGTTGGCAGATACAAATACAAATTTACTTATCAACCCAATCCCCTTCATAACCTACTCTTTTATAACACATATTATCGTCATCCCAAACATCAAACAACCCATCATTCAACGATGCATTAGTAAAGGGATGATGTTTCATCAAAGTATCTAGGTATTCATCATCTTTATTGTGTAGATACTCTTTTGGACTAGTGGACAAAACAACACACAATTGAGGATCAAGTTGGTCTTTACATAAAATACTTGCTTGGCCTACGAAGCTAAAATAAAAAAAATCTTATTTGTACCCAACTCGATTAAGGTTCACCAATGTGAAACCAAGTTCATCAACCTTAACACCCTTACTCTCGACCCATTCGCACTTAAATACTGGAATGTTAAACCTATGATAATCGAGCTCCCATATTTCTTTGATAACTCCATAGAAACACGTCCCCTATTATAGGATTCTTATCTTTCGAACTTGCAATCTGCATTGTTGTAGCTACAAGACTAAATCCACTATTTTGGCTAACTCGAGCATTGTCACAATCCTTCATGTGGTAGCGTCAACCATTAATAACAAAGACAGAACATTTAAGTACGTGGTGGCTAGACCCTTGTGCTACCCACTTGACAGTTTGTGAGATATCTTATTTTATATTAAATGCACCATCAGCCTGTACAAATTTGATATTATTAATATTCTTTAACTTCTGAATAAGAAGAGTATAAATATATTGATTTTGTTTCAACTACTACCTTCTCCTATAACCAATATATAAACCTCTGATTATGTTTGTCCTGCAACCACTTTCTATTTTTAGAGTTAAGGGGATCTTGTAACTGTAACCACTCCATATGCTCACTATCAAGTCATTATAACAACTTATCATACAAATTTTTAACAATTTGCATACAATGAATTAGAAAATAAAAAAAATATATGATAAAGATGCTTACTCAATATAAGGTTCAATTTCATCTATGTTCTCCAAAACATATAAATGGACTTGTTTCCATTCTTTACGATCAACTACTACGAAACGACCTCTAGGCAAAGGTTTTCCATCTTGAATATTGCCCTTCCTTTCAAGGGCATTTCCTATTGCCTCAACACGTGATAGATACTCGCTACAAAATTCTATTGCTTCTTCTACAATGTAACATTCTGCAATGCATCCTTCAGGACGGTTATGATTGCGCACATAAACCTTCAAAGGTTTCATGCACCTTACAAATGGAAACATCCACGTCAAGAAAATATATATATATATATATATTGAAAAAAAAATATTTATAAAATTCATTGATATTATTAAAAAAATTAATAAAAATTTAAATTATATTAGAATAGTGTAAATTTGATTTGAATATATTTAGATTAAAATTTGTTATATATATATATATATATATATATATATATATATATATATATATATATATATATATATATATATTTTGAATATTGAATATATTTTTATTTGGATTTGTTATATATATACATTTGAATATATGTTTAGGATATTATAATGATTTTAAGATATTTCTACGTCATGGAAACGTGTAATTAGAAAAAATTTAGAATTTTTTAATTATTAAGTGGTTGAGTATTTACTTACGGCTTAGACGACTCACTTTTGAGCCGTCTAGAAGCCGCATTATAATAGTAGAGAATTAGTTTAAATTTGATTTGAATATATTTAGATTAAAATTTGTTATATATATAAAAAAGTAGTGTAAATATATTTTGAATATTGAATATATTTTTATTTGGATTTGTTATATATATCTTTATATACATTTGAAAATATGTTTAGGTAATTATAATAATTTTATGATGTTTCTACGTAAGGAAAATACGTAAACGTGTAGATAAAAAAAAATTATAATTTTTTAATTATTGAGTGGTTGAGTATTTATTTACGACTTAGACGGCTCATTTTTGAGCCGTCTAGAAGCCGCACTATAATAGTAGAGCAATAGTTTAATTTTAATTTGAATATATTTAGATTAATATATATATATATATATATATATATATATATAGTTTAAATATATATTGAATATTGAATATATTTTTATTTGGATTTGTTATATATATCTTTATATACATTTGAATATATATTTAGGTAACTATAATGATTTTAAGATATTTCTACGTATGGAAAACTCGTAGTTAGAAATTTTTTCGAATTTTTTGATTATTGAGTGGTTGGGTATTTACTTACGGCTTAGACGACTCACTTTTGAGCCGTCTAGAAGCCGCATTTTAAAAGTAGAGATTATAATAGTAGAGATTAGTCATATGAGTCACCAACATAGGAGAATATTAGATGTAAATTTGATTATATAAATTTAATTTTGTAAACATAGGAGAATCTATAAACAGTAAATGCACGTGCAATGAACGTAAAATATTTTTTTCAAAAATTATTGAAAATATTTTTTAGAAATATATCTATATCATATTTTTTCAAATATTTTGAAAATAGTTTAAATATTTGTAAAGAAATATTTCCGATAGATTGCCGCCTCCACTTGTCCGGACTCTCTGTTTAGATTAGAAAGAAATCCCTATATTTTCGATAGAAGCTTCTTCATATTTCTTTTATAATAAGAACTGTCTCTCCGTTTAGATTTATTTTATATATATATATATATATATATATATATATATATATATATATATATATATATATATTTAGGATATTATAATAATTTTAAGATGTTTCTACAAGGGAAACACGTATACGTAAATTTTCTAGGATTTTTTAACTTTTGAGTGGTTGATTATTTACTTACGACTTGGACGGCTCACTTTTGAGCCGTCTTGAAGCCGCATTATATATATATATATATATATATATATATATATATATATACTTGGAAAGAGCAAGCGCAAAAGACACCATAAAGGTAAACTGTATTATTTTCAAAAAAATCATAAATGTAAACTATATTATTTTGAAAAATAAATCTATACATAATCATTGTACTCATTAAATTTAATGAACAATTTTAATTAGTAAAGTTAGGTAAGGATATATTTTTAAAAAAATAAAATTTTGAGTTGCACCCCACTTTATTTACCATAATTTTAGGTGCACCCCACTGCTTTATCATAATGTACAACACGCTCACTTCCGTCAAAGACTACCATTAATTTTTGACCGAAATATCCGTAACAAATCACCATTGTTACTAGTCCCCCATCTCAGCCGGGAAAGAGGGAATTGGTATTTCGGTAAAAAAATTAACGATTCTGTTGACCGTTAATTTTTGACGGAAGTTGAAAAAATTGTACATTATGGTAAATCAGTGGGATGCACCTTGAATTATGGTAAATAAAGTGGTGTGCAACTCAAGTTTTCTCTAAAAAAAATTCACAGTAAAACCAACTTTTATATATATATATATATATATATATATATATATATATATATATCATGAAGTGAGCCATTAATATTTTGTAAATAGAAAACACATAATAATAAGGACAAACTTACAATAGCGAAGGATTGAATAAAGTAAGACAACTATAAGCTCACTGGCTTCAAGAATCAACAAAGACAAACAATGACAGCATGACACAATGGAGGATGGCAGGTAATCCAGAAAAGATTGCAGTGGCCGTATGTAGAACTGCCATTGAGTTCCATATTGGACTATACTCGGATCAAGACGATCCTTTGAACTTCTTCACAATGTTGGCAAAGTACTCTCCTTGATGGTTTGCTTGCTTCAGTTCCAGCTCTGATGGGGTTCTAGAGCCCTCACCAGCATAAGTTCCAGCACCATAGGGGCTGCCTCCTTTCACCTCATCCATCGCAAACATGCCAGCCCCAAAGGTATAGCCGATTGGTACAAAGATCATTCCATGGTGGACTAGCTGCGTTATCGCTGTCAACCTGAGGGACAGGAAGAAATAAGCTCTCTTCTCGAACAAAAATACGGTCTAATACATATACTTCTAAAATTATTTTGCAATTTGAACTGAACTAAACTGGTTTATTGTAATGGACAAAAAAACAGGTTGAGTTCAGATGACAGATTAGCAAAGAATTTAAGAAAGAAAATGACCAAAAGAAAATGGTATAAGATTCATTATGGGTGTGAAAAAGAATGACAGGTACTTCAGTAGAATTTCCGGTTATAAAGTAGAGATTCATTTGAAGCTGTCCAAGTTGATAAAATTCTTGGACAAGGAGCTCTCGATTAACAGAATGACTAATGACGAAAGCGTATCCAGATTTGACACGTTCGAAATATCATGTGAATTATAGATATAATGGAGCACTGGAACGACTGCTCCACTACATATTAATAATCAAGACCTGGGGTCCATAGGCTGAGATATTATATTTGGATAAGAATTGTGAGATGTTTACCCATGTTAACATTAACTTGCTAAAAAGAATACACTGAAAAACTATTGATACAACTGGGAGTGTAATTTCCATTTTTAGAACGATTGAAGTTGATGTATTCTTATTATCATGAAGGAAAGTCAAAAAAAATGTTCTCTAATAAAATATGCACCATTTGAGAGTGCTTCAACACATTGTAATATTAAGAGAAACGCCAAGAGATCAGGATCCAAAGAAAGCTTACGGAGTAGTTTCTTGTCCACCTCCTTGGGATCCAGTGCTATAGAATATTCCAGCAGGCTTGCCCGCCAGCGACTGTGTTCTCCAGAGTCCCCCAGTTGCATCCAAGAAAGCTTTGAACTGTGCTGCCATCATACCAAATCTAGTTGGGAATCCAAAGATTATCCCATCTGCGTCAGCAAGTTCATTTGGTGTGATGATTTGTACGGCACTCTTAGGAGGTGCACTCATTTTCGCAAGCACCTCTTCATTAAGGATTTCAGGTACCTGGTTTGGAAAAGAGGTTGAAGTTGAGTTAGGAATATGCTAATAAGATGCTCGAACTATTAGTCGAATGTAATTTTCAAAGAAAACATAATAGTTACTACATAGTTTCTTGCTTTCCCGAATCTTATTCCAGCCCGTCACCTGGATCAGTGATCGGTAATCACTTTGAAATAGGATATAAAAAGAGCGTCCCAATGCCACGAGGCTCCCACTTGCAAGGCCTGGTCAAATTGGTTCATATCCTAAAATTGGTTCAAATTTGATGCAGTGCTGATCTCAAATAACATTTGATGTTGCAAAGAATGGTGATATCATCAAAGTTTGACGATCTTCCATGAAATGCGCAATGTATATTTCAGCCAGACATGTACTCTGATCCTCAAATCTAACTCCCAGGTTTTGCTCCAACACAAAAGTACACTGATGTCACTTGCTAATTCAAGTATGCAAAACAAGCCAAAAGATTCAATAGTTCCTACCAGCTTATTTCAGAAGAAGCATTTGCTTGCTACGACTTGCAATTTCAGATATTAAGCAAAACAGAGGAAGAAGCATCAAAATGTATCCCTAAAAGTTTTTGAAAGTTGCCGTTTTCAATAACGTGGGAATCCCTGTCATAAATACTGGTTCTTTGTTATATTATTACTCAACACGAGTACCAAAGATCATAAAAATTTGGAAATAGATGTCTCTCTCTAGTACAGAGGAAGCAACCTTTTTCTTATAGAATGGAAATCAACCATCCATGAAACTCCACCTACTCAATAAAGAAGTACTATTTAGTACCTAACTTTTATGTTCAAACTATTAACCCTCAGAATATTTTAACACCACCACATGACCTCAGTGAACCTACTGCACTCAGTGGCTTGTGCAGCAGATAATACAATATACATTTCTTACTATTCAATTACGAAATATCCTACTCATATGTAGCTTTTAAGCCAGAGGAACCATTAGCTCCTTTGACTAGATGGTGAGTTATATTCAATTATTGTGAAGTCGATGAGCACAAACCTGCCACAGTGTAGCTTCCACTCCTTCGACAGATGAAACACCTTTCTTGATCTCTTCAGCTAGCTTCTCAACATGCCCATACATGGAGTAGTACCTGTAGATAAGAAGTTGCCTGTCAATGTGCAACCAAAAATGACTTTGGAACAAATGGATTAATATTCTACAAAGAAAACAATGCATCCTTCTTCCTATCACTCTTATGATAATGGAAAAGTTATGGTATCAATCATATGCAAATGAAACAATTTGCCCTTCTAGTGCTACCATCATCATCATGTAAGCCTTCTTCCATCATATGGGCATGTAAGCCTACTTCCATCATATGGGGTCAGCTATGGAGCACAAGAAAGCTCCAAAAAGAATTGACAATATTTTTGTGACCGATTATCAACCTGACATCAATCCTCTGTGTTAGTGCCAAAATTCTGGCCGAGGGTAGTTATGAACAAGAGAGACCCTTGTCATAAAATCTACACGACCAGTCGGCAGGTAGAACGACCAATCTTTCTAGATGCATTTTAAGCTTATGTAACCAAGAAGCACCCTCCAACCTATCCTACAGTACAAGAGAGCCTAGAGAAAATTGTAAGATGGTACAATTTACAGTTGGAATTGCATACATCTCTTTACACATTAAGCCAAAGAGCGTCAAGGAATGGTATCTTTGAGACACTATGCCCTTTAAGTGCTATAAATTGATAAATAAGATCTTTAGTCGCATCCAAGTTCAACTTTTCTACAGCCTACAAGAATTATACTAAATTGAACAAAATACTATATATGAGTCATATAATTTTCAATGTGTCAAGCAACGTTGGTAAGAAATTGAAATAGTTAGTATATGATATGATGGAAAGACAATGCAACAGCCATGATTTCAATTAGTTTTATATAATAACAAGTGACAAATGAATATTGATAAAGCACGCAGTTAATTCCAGCTGACTTGAAAAAAGCAATAATCTTTGTGATAAACTTACTACTTGATTGGGAAATATCACCTACATGCTTAGTAAGCAACTGAAGAAAAGTAAATAATACAGTTTTTGGGAAAATCCAGGTCTGTGTTCCACCTCATATTAGTAATGGGAGAGAGTCAGGATTAACACTAGAAACGTCACTGAACAAAGGCATTACTGAAAGGGACATAAAGCATAGATACTGCCAATTAGTCAAAGACCATCTAGAAGCCCCATGAATCATAATTGCCAAAACCTAACGTGCTGATGGGACTGTGGGTCTCAAAAGTATCAACATAGCCCAAACACCAAGTAACCTATAACTAAAAAGGTAATATATAAGGCTATGCTTGAATCTAAAAGCCCCAGGAATTACAATTGCAAACCTAACTTGTCGATAGGGATTAAGGGTCTCGAATCATCACCCAAACATTATGGAAATGGCACTGTTAACCATAATTTTCTTTCTAAAACATTTTGGGCTAATAAACTGCTAACGGCCGAACAATTTTAATAGATACAGTGAAGGGTCATTTTCTTTGCAATCTGTAGTCTTGCTTACTTCTACCGAATCGGCCAAATCCAAATCCGGATATTGATCCTCCACTCAATTTGCGAATTAGTATTTATGATTTGCTAAATGGATTTTGTGGCATACCCACTGAAGCACTAGCATATGAAAATAGGAAACTGGGGCAAGAATGGAATATTGAAACCATAACTATAATTTATAGTTTATATGTTCCCTAGCAGTATCAATGTTTCACACCATCCATAAACTAGATAGTTACTCAAACTTGAGTTGGAAGTGGTTTGTCTCCAACAACAGCAGTTATCGTGTATCAAGTGACCCTATTTACTATCTAGTCACCAGACTATCATGGTGATGCCATAACAGACTCTGGAAAATCTTTGCTTGAAATTTGATCCTCCGATCACTTTGCACAGGCAGCATGCGGCTAAGCTCTACCAATGCAAAAGCTTTAAAGCTGATAAAGCTTGAAAATGAAATAGGAAAAGGAGCTCACAACATAACTAGGAAACACAAACTACACAATCAGACAAGAGACATACACCACAAAATACACTGGACGTGGAAAAATATATCGCATGTACATGTTATCGTGTATGTATTGGGTCATATCATATTTGTTTCTGTGCAAAACAGCAACATTTTAATAAAACACAAGCTTTATAGAAGGTTCATACTCAACAAATGTCGAAGTAGCCATAATTGCTAAATTTTGAGACTTTTTGATACCATCACGCCAACAAGAATAAGAAACAAAATTATGAACGTGTAAAAATGATAAAAAAAATTTGGCATTCTTTTTCATCTTCGCAACATTATTTATAGAAATTCAATAGAGAACGAGCAGTAACATTGTATCAAATTCACCAAACTCCTAACTAACAACTTTCTTCTTCCTTTTTCCTATTTTGAGTTTCCTTACAATATTGTCTAAGATTTATCCTCAAAAAATGTCAAACTTGACCTATGATACCAAAAATTCCAAAGCCTAGTAAGTTTCACAACAGACTAATTTTATCAAAAGTTGCACAACGCAAAACTGGACATAGAATTAATCCAAAAAATTGCGAACTTTGACTAATTAGGCTCAAGAATGTGCTACGATCTTGTACTAAATCCACCTAAACCCTGATTGATAATTCTTCCTTTTTCCAATTTTGAGTCTCGTACTAGATCCTATAGAATCACATTCTTAAAAAACGTCAAAGTTTGGCCTATAATCACCAAAACCATTCCAAATCGGACAAAACCACAACAGACTGTGATAACTGTTCAACAATGTCAAGTTAGCCATCAAATTACTCAAAAAGAGGCAAATTTGACTAATCTAGAGATGCAACCTTCCTTGCACAATGTCACATCTCCCCTATAGAAATAGGATCTAGAATGAGCTATGATCATGTGTCGAGTTCACCAAGACCTCAATTAAATATATTTCTTTTTTTCTTTGAACAATGTCAAATTTGGTCTATCATCACCAGACTCAGTTTCCACAACGGAGTATGATAAAAAGTCGAAACAGTGTCAAATTAGCCATCTAATTAATCCAACAACGTTGCCAATTTTGACTAATTTGATCAAGAATGAGCTATCATCTTGTACAAAATTTACCAAAACCTTAATTAAGTACTTTCACAAATCTTAATAAATTTCATCCTCAAGCAATATCAAATTCACCCAAATTTCACAACAGACTACGATAATACTTTAAACAAATGAAAAATATGCCATCTATGATCTAACTAATAAAAATGTTCAATCTTTCCGAATAACTTATGATCAAGAACGGAGTTCTGATCATCCAACGCTAAAGATTTCAAATTTGACTAGATTTCACGAGGAAAATATTTGCAAATTTTGACCAGTGTTAGAATGTGGATAGAAGGGGACTTACACTATGTAGACCTTAGTCTTGGTCGCCATTAATGGAGTTTTTCTTTTTAGCTTTCGAAATTTAAAAGAGGGGTTTCTTTTGGGAATGGAAGAAGAATGGAGAGAATGGGAGGTATTTATAGCTGAAGGGGCCTGCGAGCCGCCTATTCATTTGCTGGTTGGGTTCGCTGGCGTAGATCGGACCGGACGGCTTTCTGGTCAGCGTAGACCGGCCGGTTGATGTCACTCGCATCATCACCAATTACATGCGTAGAGGATGGCTTCTGGTCACCACCTGTGGGTGAGCATAATGTCACCCTTTCATCATCATAAAACATTTATCTTTTCAATTTTTCTTTAGAAAAAATATTTCACGAAGAAACATAAATTTTTCGGTAGAGAATTGTACTTTTGACTGTATTTCAGGTTGAGGAAAAAAACGTTGACAAAATTTACAGAAAAAGAACCCAAACGTCTTATTAAGGATGTTGTCTGTAAACCCATTCTCCACAGTAAAAATATTTTTAGTAAGGAAGTTTGTTTTTATTTTATCTTTTAATTTTGCTTGAAATTTTTTTTAAACAAAAAATAAATAAGAGCGAACGTCCATAAAGTGAAAAGTTGACACATGTCGTATTTTGTCACAAGCACTAGAATGGATAGCGATCATTCTAATTAGACTTTATTTATGATATGGATTTGTTCATGAGATTTGAGGAGAGTTTGATGATGATTTGATAGAATATCAAGGATGTATCACAAGAGTATTATAGAACTAGTGTGATAAATGGGTGATGCACTCCTTGTATTTGTAGAATTGTCATGTTAATATATATCGTGTCATATTGTACTCTAATTGTTAGATTGATATATGTCTATTAGAGTGTTATACTATACATGTATATAGTTTTGATTAATATATATATATATATATATATATATATATATATATATATATATATATTATTGTTTTTGTTTATGAGTATTATGGGGTTAGTTCATGTGACTGGTGCCTTGGGGTTAGTTCATGTGACTGGTGCCTTGGAGTTTGGTATGTGATATTCAATTTTTAGTGTTTATATATATATATATATATATATATATATATATATATATTTATTGTGTGTGTGTTTTTGTGTAAGTGAGACAGAAAAAGTGAGGGAAACTCGGACATGTGCACTTGGTGCACAGGTAGTGAGAGCAGCTGCTACTTGGCAGTGTTCTGTGGTGTAGGATGACTGATACTTTATGATGTATGAGCAGTGAAGATTTTAGCGTAGTATTGATGAAGATATGTATACACATATGGAGAGGGGTATCTTGTAGTTGTGATGACCAGTCAGGTATGGGGGTTTTGTAGTCAGCAACAGTACAGTGCAATAGCGTGAGTACTGCGGTGATGAACAAATATTAGAGGGGGCTCGTTACCTTGAGGTGCCAACTAAGAGAGCAGCAGCAGACATCACATGCACTGCTGTGCAGAGTGCGTGGTCTGTCTGCAGGAGAGCCTACTTATCCAGCTAAAAACCAGGCTTAGCCGGTGATTAAACAATTTTTAGTGTTCTCAGAGTTAGATGCTTATGATATAAAACAAATAAGATTAAACGTCCATGCTAAAGACGTTTGGTCCTATTTTTTTAATTATGATATAAAAAAAAGAAAAAAGAAAATAAAACTAACACCCATAGTTACCCATAGTAATGATGTTTGTCGTTTGTCCTTAGTTGTGTGCTTGCTCGTGCTGGAAAGTTGGCTTAACCAGCTAAAAGATATTTTACCCAAATGATCGAATAACTATTGTTTTTGACATGAGGTGCCTTTTCACATGAGGACATTTGGTTCTATTTTTTAAATTGCCCTTTTTTTGTTCGAACCTTTTTTTTTTAGCAAAATTAAAAATAAAATAATAATAATAATAATAATAAAATTAAACGTCTTTACTAAGGATGTTTTAACTTTGGAGATGGGTTCACCGTAAACGTCCTTAGTAAGAACGTTTGGGTTCTTTTTCTACAAATTTTGACAAATGTTTTCTCTATATGCAATATATATAATCAAAGCACAGTTCTGTTTGAGTGGGTGGAATTCCCAACCTATGTGGAGAATACTCCGGAGTACGACGAGCGTCATCCGTGTGTCGAAAAAGTTCGGGAAGTGCATCAAGCGCCGTGTATTGGAACATTTATAGTAAGCAAATATTATATTAATTTCCACTTTTGACTTTAATTATATATTTATGATTGGATCTTTCATATATTAACTTTCCATATAATTGAACTCAGAATTATGCACTACACTACAGTGGGTATCCGACATTAGTGGAAGGCTTCAGTGATGCAAGCTGATGTTAACAAGTAGAGAGCGAAAGGTTCACAGAATGATATGTCTTCTCAAAGGGTGGAGATGTTATATCTCATTCCTCAAGGGAATCTGAGTTCTATGCACTACGGTTGCAGCGAATGAAGCAGAGTGGCTTCGGGAGCTCATGTATGATCTTCCAGTGGTTAGTGCGCATATTCAGCGGTACCGATTCACTACAACAACTAGGCGACTGCAGCGGTGGCAACAATTTTTTCTTCTTCAATGGTTAGAAGAGATCTGTGCGGCTAAGACACATGGTGTTGTATGAGCTCATCAATGATGGCGTCATGGTAGCGGTTAATGTTCGGAGCTAGGTGATTCTAGCGGATCCGTTCAAGACACTACATGAGCTCAACAAAGATTACATCATTATAATGGTTGATTATCGGAGTCAGGAGGGTCTTGTGGATCCGTTCATATAAGACCTCAAGCGCCAGCTGATCATAAGAACTATAAAGGAGCGTAGTACTCCATGTTACAGTAGCGACACCACATGAGGTACCTTGACCGGATAAAGCCTTGACTTCAGGCTATGTCATAGCGGCGTAACATCGCATATAGTAAAGGACACATCATACATGGGCTTGGAAGACTTTTGATATTCTGTCTTTGTAAGTCTACCATAAAGTTTTATGCTATTAGTTCAAAGAGAAATCTACTAGGCATTTGGCTTTTGGTTTAAAGAATGATCATTGATTGGGAGAATATCAGAAACAATGGGTAGTCCTTTGAGGCATTAAGGGGTTACGGACCCAGAACTACAGTTTTCTACTATCTGTTCTTTGAGTAGAACAATATCCTGCGGGAGGATGACTTAGACGCCTTAATGAGTTCTAGGACATTTGGAATGTCCGACGTGCTTTACAGGAAGCATGGTAGCATAGCACTACAAAGGAGCAGAGAACTCCATGCTATAGTGGGTGACATCACCATGAGGTTCCTCGATAGGGTAATGCCTCAATTTTGTGAGCCATGTCACAGCGGCGTAGCACCGCATATAGGAAAGTAGCCTAATGCTGTAAAATGAAGAGTGGTAGGCAGCACTACAAAGAGGCCGGTATCCTCATGTTATAGTGGTTTGACACCAGCAAGAGGTACCTAGAGAGGGTAATGCCTTAGCTACGTGAGCCATGTCACAATGATGTACGTATCATCGCAAGGAACACTACTAGAATAAGCGGGATTAGCGATATTTTTTAGCGACGTCAAAGGAAAACGTCGCTAATTTAGCGACTCCATGTAAAAACGTCGCTAGACGTCGCTAATTGGCGACATTTAGCGACGTTTATTCAATTTTTAAAAGATTAGTCGCTAAAAGTTTAATATAGGTCGCTAAACGTTGCTAATATATTTTATTTAGCGATGTTTAACGACATTTTTAGCGACGTATATCTTTTGGACATTTAGCGACGTCATTAGCGACGTTTAAGACGTCGCTAACTTAGCGACGTCATTAGCGACGTTTAAGACGTCGCTAACTTAGCGACGTCATTAATGGCGTCGCTAAAATATTGTTAAATTTTTTACTTAGGGCTGATTCCCCCCATTTCCTTCGATCTCTCCCTCTCTCCCTCTCCCAAATTTCAAACCCCCTCCGGCGACCCCCTTCCGGCTCCTCCTTCCTCCCTCCGGCGACCCCCCTCGGTCGCGTCCTCCCCCTCCGGCTCCCCTCCTTCCTCCGGCGCCCCCTCTTCCCTCCCGGCGTCCACTCCTCCCTCTCGGCGACCCCCCTCCGGCCGCGTCCTCACGCCTCCGGTCGCGTCCCCTCCTTCCTCCGGCTCACCTTCTTCCTCCGGCTCCCCTCCTTGGTGAGCTCCTCTCTCTGTCTCCTTTCTCTGTCTCTCTCTCTCTCTCTAACAAGACACGACACGACATGACACGATACTAACCCTAACTCTCTGTTGCTGATTTTAGCTTGGAGTGTCCCCAAATGCAATGCCCTTCAATTTTATTTATTAGCTCTCGATAACGGTTCACTGTGCAGAGACCTGTTAGTATTATAGGTCTAAATGTTGGTTTTATTTTTCCCAAATAATTATGAGAAGGTTTATAGAAACAAAAATGGTAGGGTGGTAGGTTATCAAAAATTGAGGAGTTAGGGTTCAGCCAGTGTAACCTTTTGGGAGGATAGTGATGGGAGCAAAAGAGTTAGGTTGCTACTCGGAACTCAACCACACTATCTTCTATATTTCATTTGACTTCATTCTCTGCCATGCAAGTTTGCGGTGGAAGAATTAATCTCTCCCCCAATTCTAACATACGTGTCATCTGTTTAATCATTTCTAAACAAAATAACACCTACCGTTGACCTTGCATCAAAGAATTTGAAATCTCTACGGTCCCTTAGCAAACCTCAAGAAAATTCTTTCTTGCTCAACAAGTCTTAGTTAATTCATTCTTAGCCTCCAAGCTCACCAAAGTTAGGACAAGAGAAGTCCTATTTATGGCTCCCCTAACTTTCAAGAGCAATCTACTCCCGACTTTGAGTTTTAGTTTGTTATAAAACCCTTCAAAACTTTATGGAGGATGTCATCAGCTGATAAAGGAGTGTCCCTATGGACACTTGTGACCAATATTTAATTATGAATTGATATTCAATTTAATCAAATTCAGGCTTCGTGTGCTATATAATGCCAAATTGATTTGGTATTTACACAATCTCTCCATGAGATTTGGAAACAGAACTCTAACAATGATATATATATATATATATATATATATATATATATATATATATATATATATATATATATATATATATATATATATATATATATTGCATTACATTGCTTTTCTTGAAACCTCTGCACATTGTCGCTATACTGCGTACACTTCGATATTGCTACTGGAAGTGAAGCTCACTGGTTTGGGTTCATAACAAACTCGAACACACATACACACCCTCATTCCTGTATGTAATGATTTATCGGATACATACTGTCATTTTTGCATAAGTATCTAGAAATGGATATGAATTACTATCTGCGTCATTGTTCGTGGATGTACAACCGTCATCTTGATGACATGTGCGGTGTGCGAAATAAATTTATTGAGGGTGTACAGCAGTTCCTGCAGTTCACCAAGGTGTTCCCTCAGTACATAGACGGTACCAAAATTAAATGTCCGTGTGTGAGATGTCGCAACAGGAAATATCATCCAGAAGTGGAAGTCACATATCATTTGTACTCGAAGGGCTTCATGCCGAATTACTATCAGCGGACCGCGCACGGAGAACTTGTGTCTCTAGCATCGGAGTCGAAGCCTTATGTGGAGTCGTATATGGATGTCTACGACTACGATGCTTACAACGACGGCTTGGTGAACATGGTTTTTGATGCGGCGGGGCCTAGTTTCAGTCCGGACAATTATGATGCGGCGGGACCTAGTTTCAATCCGGACAATTATGATGCAGCTGAGGAGGTATCGAATGCCGATGCTGTAAAGTTTATGGAGTTGCTGGAGAATGCAAGGACTCCACTATATCCTGGTTGTGAGGATCATTCACCGTTGGAGGTGGTTACAAGATTATTGAGCATCAAGTCCGATTTTAACATGTCGCAAGAATGCTATAATCGACTGATCGATTTGATTATAGAGATCTTGTCCAAGGGTGCAAAGTTGCCTAAAGACTTCTATCGATCTAAGAGGATGGTGAGATCGCTCTAGATGTGATACGGGAAAATCGATGCATGTCGCAACGGGTGCATGTTGTACTACAAAGACGATAAGGATGAAGATGCGTGCAGATTCTATGGTGCTGATCGCTACAAGGCCACTGTTAGAGGAAAGTCTGTCGGTGCAAGAAAACCTACCGATTCGATGCATTACTTGCCTTTGACGCCGCGGTTGCAACGGTTGTTTATGGTTAAGGAGACTGCAGAAAATATGAGTTGGCACAGGTGGAAACAGATCGAAGGAGTATTGGATCATCCATCCGATGTAGAAGCATGGAAGCACTTTGATCGAGAGTATCCAAATTTTGCTTCGGATTCGTGTAATATCAGATTGGGGCTCTCCTCTGACGGTTTTACCCCATTCGGACTTTCGGGCTCCCAGTATTCATGTTGGCCTGTGATCGTCACTCCGTACAATCTACCGCCTTGGATGTGCATGATGACTCCATATATGTTTCTAACTGTTATTATCCCGGGTCCGAATAATCCGAAGAGGAACATTGATGTGTATTTACAGCATTTGATAGATGAGTTGAATCAGCTGTGGGAAGTAGGTGCCAACACGTACGATATTTCTAGAAAGTATAATTTTTTAGATGAGGACAGGACTTATGGACCATCAACGATTTTTTGGCCTATGGAATGTTATCGGGATCGAGCACCCATGGTCGTCTCTCATGTCCGTATTCCATGGACTGTACTAAGGCTTTCAGTTTGAAACACTGAGGCAAACCGTGCTTCTTCGGTTGTCATCGATAATTTTTGCCGAAGGATCATCCGTACCGGAGGAACATGAATGCTTTTCGTGCAGGCGTTGTGGAGAAGGCCAATCCACCGCCAAGGTGGCCCGGATACACGATATGGGAAGAGGTAAAAGATTTACCAAGTGCTATCAAAGAGCCTGCTAAGGGGTACAAGTGTGACGGATTTGGTCGCACCCATAACTGGACGAAAAGGAGTATATTCTGGGATCTACCATATTGGAGTACCAATCTGATCAGACATAACCTTGATGTCATGCATATCGAGAAGAATGTGTTTGATAACATAATTAATACTGTAATGGAGGTAAAGGGGAAGATGAAAGATAATCCGAAGGCCAGGTTGGACTTAGAAGAAATATGTAGACGTCCTGCATTGCATTTGATAGAGGAGGGGAATAGAAAGTTAAAGCAATCTAAGTCAATTTTTTCACTGGAGAAAGAGGATAAAGGAAGACTTTGTAGGTGGATTCAGGGTCTAAAGTTTCCAGATGGGTACATGTCGAACTTGAGAAGATGCGTCGACCTCAAGAAGAACAAACTGGTGGGTATGAAGAGCCACGATTGTCACGTATTCATAGAGAGGTTAATTCCAATTACATTTCAAAAATTCTTATCGTAGGTCATTTGGGATCCATTGACAGAGCTCAACATATTCTTCAGAGATCTTTGTTGTACTATGTTGCTCGTCGATCGTCTAGAAAAGCAAGAGAAGGACATTGCGGTAACACTATGTAAGCTCGAGAAGGTGTTTCCTCCTGGATTCTTCGACTCTATGGAGCATTTGTCAATTCATCTTTCCTATGAGGCACGTATTGGTAGTCATGTCGGTTATCGGTGGATGTACCCCTTCGAGCGGCATCTGAATCACCTAAAAAAAAAGATAAAAAATAAGGCACGGGTTGAGGGCTCTATTTGTGAAGCTAATGTTCTCGAGGAGATTACAAACTTTTGCTCGACGTATTTTAAACCGTATGTTGCTACTAATAAAACGAAAGCTCCGAAACGACGACGGATATCAGGAATCTAATGATGCAATACTCAAAGTATTCAATGCGTCCGAAAAGCCTTCGGTGAAAATGAAGAAGAGATATTTGAATGACGACGAGCTAAGGGCTGCTCAGTTGTATATATTACTCAATTGCGACGAGGATGAAGTGGAGAAGCTAGAGGGGTAAGTAATTAATACGTCCATGTTTACATCATCTCAATGTAATAGTATAAGCTATTATTATGCTACTAATCAGCAGTTGCTTCATTATTTTTCAGCACATATAATGATGAGTTGAGGTCGGTTAGACTCTACAAAACAGACAAAGAAGTAGAACAAGAAATGAGATGCCATTTTCCTTCTTGATTGAGCACATATGTAAGGTGTTTGGTAATTACTTTTTATTTTTGCACTTGTACCACAAATAACTCACTATCTCTACTTTGGTATTTAGGTCAATCATCTAATAACACCCGTGACTGAATCTATTAGAACTCTAGCCAAGGGACCAATTACTGCTGTTAAAATATGGCCAAGTTTCTGTGTGAATGGGTTTAGGTTCAAGTCAACAAATGCTCCTATCAGAGACAGCTTTCTGGATCTTGATTCCACGAAAAATAGTTGTTTGTGTATCAAATCTTTGAACTACAAAGACGTCGATCCAGGCAATAATTTTTTTGGCATCTTACGAGAGATTGTGGAGTTGATATATAATTATGGCACAAAACCTACTAATATCGTGCTATTCAAGTGTGAATGGTTCGATCCGATTCAAGATCAAGGTTGGAAAATTGACAAGCATGGCCTTGTGGATATAAACTACAAGCGTAGATATCAAGGCTATGAACCATTTGTCCTATCAAGTCAGGCTCAGCTCATGTACTTTACAACTTATCCTAGACGGGGGATAGCGAGGTCGGATTGGTGGACAGTATGCAAGACTAAAGCTAGAAATATCTTTGACATTGACGAAATAGCTTATCAGGAGGACGATCTACCTCTTGTAACAAATATTGTAGATGTGGACTCAACGGAAGTTACTCATTACACGAGTAACAATGTAGAAGATGTAGAACTATCCGTAGAGGAAGACAAAGATGAAGATGTAGTAGATGAAAGTGAAGACGAGGAGGAAAAGAGGAAGAGGAAGAGGAAGAGGAAGAGGAAGAGGAGGACGAGGAAGGCGAACAAGATGAATTTTTTGAAGATGATTGAAAATAAAATATTTTGCCTGTAGAATGTAACTATATTTTGACTGTAGAATGTACTATTTTAACGAATATATGTATTATATTTTGACTATAGAATGCTGTAAGAATGTAGAATGTACTATATATTTGTGTTTTTCTATATTCATCACATTTTGAATGTAGAATGTACTATATATAGTACATTCTACATTTTGACTGTAGAATATATGCATCATATTTTGACTGTAGAATGTACTATATATTTGTGTTTTTCTATATTCATCATATGTTGTTATCAGGTATGACAGAACAACACGGAGGATTCGGTAGGTCCCGAGGTAGACAGAGTGCTCCTCCGGTACTGCCTACTGTTGGTTCCGGATCGTCGTCGCCCAGTACTCCAGTATATCGATCAGTCATATCTTCGACTGCGATGACGTTATGTGGCATCACTCCTGAGACGAGTAGTTCCAGGTGTGATAGTATTCCCTCGTCCAACGTTCCTCCTGCTGACGGAACCAAGGAGATAGATGAGCATGTAGAGGAGGTCGTGCCGACGTTGTCCCAGCATCAGCAAGATCCTCCATGCGCACCTCTAGAGGAGACGAGGACAGAGATTTGGGCCGACGGTAAAAAGTAAGTCAATTAGATGGTTTAGCATCATATATATCATGTATTTCTTTATTCATCATATATTGACTTTTTTGATCAAAATAATTATCTCTGTATAGATATCGTCCATCGTCAGTTCAGAGACTCCTGGGCCTATTTTTGAGGAACAACTACGGTGGCCCTTGGATCAACTACTCTGAAGCTTTGGAGGAGAGGAAGACATTCTGGTTTGCGCACTTCCAGGTAAAAGTATATTATATAAATTCTCTAATTTATGTATATTATATAACTTATCCGTGATGCTCACTTACTAAATTATTTATTGTATCAAACGTATTTCTATCCTCCGTACCAGGCCGAGTTGATCGAGTGGCTGTTTCCTACCGTTGCCGCCAAGCTTATCCGTGATGCTCTGGATGACCAGAAGGCTCATGATCGTGCTGGAAAACCGATCCAAGGTTGGATCACGCCTAAGAAGTGGACTGCGATGAGGGCTAGATTCGACGATCCGAGCTAGAAGGAAAGGTCTGAGAAGGCCAAGGCGGCTAAGCGGAATGCTGCCAAGTGGTGTGGTGGCTCGATTCCGATAACGGAATATTTCCGTCGTTTGGTATGTTTTTTAAATATATCCTCTAATTTTAATGTAAGTACGATAAAATGGTAGTACTAAATAATATATTTTTAACAGGTACAGAGGGGGTGAGGATGCAAACATGGTGACCGTCTTCTTGGCCGCCCATCGCAAGGACATAAATCTCATTGATGAGAGGGCCTCGCAGACCTATGTAAGTATTACTTTACTTTGTGTTAATTTTAATATAACTTAGATAATTAACGAGTTTTCAAACTTTTCTAGGCCGAGTATCTTAGGCTGCGTGAGCAGGCGACTGCTAGTGCACCTACAACTAGAGAGGCTGGTACTTCCTTGCAGCCCGCTCCAGCTCCATCGACGGACGACCTGTGGGTGACCGCAGCTGGTGGTCTCCAGAGGGGTACATACTACGGTACGAGATCCTATGGCACCCTGGTTGCAACGCAGTCATCTAGGGCCTTCCCAACAACTGCGCATTCCTCACAGCCCTCGCAGTCGTCGGCCAGAGTCCAGGAGGCCGTTGACCGTCAGATTACGTCTCTCCGTGACGAGTTGCTGTGAAGGATGGAGGAGCAGCCCCGATCCCAGCCTCAGGCGGACGATCTGACGCTCATCGTACGATTCAAAATGCTCGACCACAGCATCACGGAGCTCCGGGATTTGACAAATGATCTTAGAGCCTCGACAAACCACAACATCACGGAGCTGCAGGCATCACAGCTATCCATGGACGAGAGGCTGACGATGATGCATGATTCAATGGTTCATAACAGTACGAGACTATTATCTACCATAGATTCTTGCAACCAGCAACTCGCAAACTTAGAGTGGATACAGCCTCCTGGTGCGCCTACATCTCCACCGACTCCACCGACGTCACTCCCTTCTCCATCGACATCAGTGTCGATTTCACGGGAGCAGTATGAGCTGTTCTTATCCTTCATCCGCGCCGGTGGTCATCCTCCTGCAGATCTGCAGTTGTATAGTTGCTGGATATTTGTATTATTTGTATTATTTGTATTATTTAGGATGAGACTCATTATATGGATATATATTTGCTGTATTCTTTATGATAATATTTGCTGGATGCTTTCTTTTCTTCAAATTTTATTATATTATTCATATTAAATATATTAATTTATCGGTGTTGAGTGTTCAACCCAAGGGGGTTGGCAAACCCAAAAATTCAACGGAGGGTTGCTCTGGGTCTATTTGTACAGATTATGATTTAATAAACTGCAGGAATAATAGTTTGGAAACAATTTAGTATTCATTTTTTTTATTTTTTCTATACAATAAGCGACATTTTTAGCGACGTTTAGCGACGTTTATACACGTCGCTAAATACGTCGCTAATTAGCGACGTTACTACATGTCGCTAATGATGTCGCTAAAAATGTCGCTGTACGTCACAAATTGCTGACATGGTAGTATTGCCAGGTCATTGAAGACGTTGCTGTAACGTTGCTATATAAGTCGCTAATTAGCGACATTTGATCACGTCGCTAATTAGTGATGCTGCGTCGCTAAACGTCGCTAATTTAGCGACATATTTAAGTCGCTAAAAAACTTCGGTATAGCGATATTTTTTCTTTCAGCGACGTGCTGAGTTTCGACTTCTGTAAAACGTCACTAATTACATTGTTAAAAGTGATTAGCGACATTTTTTTGTCATTTAGCGATATTTTTTTACGTCGCTAATTTGACTTTTTTTGGTAGTGGAAGCACAATGCTTCATGCTGGGTAGTTTGACACTACAAAGAGGCTGAAACCTCATACTACAGTGTATGACACCACATTGAGGTAGAACCTCGACTCTGGGCCATGTCATAGCGGAGTAGCACCGCAAGGAAGCGTAAGACTTCATACCAAGGACTCTTTAAAAGAACTCACCTAGAGTGTATAAAAAAAGATATAGGCCATCTATTGAGGGTAAACTTGTTGTCACCATAACATTTTCAATCAAGGATAGTTTGATAATTGATACGAATATTTTTAATTTTAGGATTTATTGTATTTAAATATTGTGCATGTGGATTAATTAATTATTGTATTATTTATTGTTAGATGCTATATTATTTTAGACTTATGTAGTGGACCTAACTAATTAATTAGATGCATGAACCCAACATTTTAGTTTAGTTTAGATTGAGCCCATGAATTAGGCCCATGGATTAGGAGGATGGATTAATTAGTGAAACCATTAGACTAGAACCTTCCCCCTTAATTAATTTCTTCATGAGAGGCCCCAAGGGGTGTTTTGGATATTTTATAATTGGTTGGGGAAGGGGTATATAGTCGGCCACATGAGGAGGAGAGAGAGTGTCTCTCATTTTATTTGGTTCATTCCAATTAGATCTACATTTTTCCCTTTCCAAATTCCTTCATTTTCTCATCATTTTCTCACCATTTTCTTCACAAATTCCTCCCCCATTCTTCAATTGAGGCTACTACAATAAGGGTCTACAAGAAGAAAGCAAGAAGCAATAAAGAGGATGCCAAGATCTATAAGGAGGAGCCACATTTCTATATTTAGAAATTTTTATTAGAAATTCATCTCCTAATAGGTATATTTTAGTTTTTCCTCTTGTAATAGGTTCTAAATCTGAGATTTAACCATGAGACATCACTCCACATGCATAGGCTACCCATAGGATTTGGTTTTAGGTTCATAGGAGACCTATGGTGGAAGTTATGCGTGTTTTTGTGTCAATTTTGGAGAAATTCCGAGATTGTCACATGTGGTGTTTGTCAATTGGTCTAATAGATCAAATTTATATATGTATGATTGTTTGTGACTAGTATCGTATCCATAATTTGGTACGTATAGGCCGAATCTCGTCAATTTGGCGATACAGGTTAATTTTGGGGATTTTTCTCCGACACAGAGATTTGTGCATATTAATTCTTGACACGGACATGTAGTTATTATTATTATTATTCGTATAGTATATAAATAGTATTCTAGACTTGCTCGTGTCCTTCGGAATACGTTTGGTTGTGTGGTGGAGCCGTGTCTCAAGCGTATCATAGAATGAGTGTGATACGGGTGCGGTACACTCCACGTGTTTGATTTATGGCTCTTAATTCTATGTATGCTTGTGTATATATATATGTATGATATATATTATATTATATTAAATTATATTATATGATATATGATATATGATATATGATATATATATATATATATATATATATATATATATATATACGTGTATGTATTTATATTCTATCATATACGTGTGTATAGGTAGCTAAGTGTATATATGAGATATCTAGTATTTATGTATATGTATCTAATTATATCTATATGTATATATGTATTGATATATGTATACGTATATATAGCTATATCTATATCTATGTGTATATGTATGTTATGTATATGTGGTTATATACATATGCATAGATGAGTAGAGATTTATATATATATATAGATAGATTGGTATATATGTACCTAGAGGTGTATATATATATATGTAGGTGTGTGCTATGTGTTTATGTTTGTGTGTGAGTGAATAGGCAGTGGGTCATCAACTCGGGGCAGAGTGAAAGGGCAGCAATATGGAGTTCAGTCTTGAACACAACAGCTCGGGGTGCACACTGCTTAGCATAGAGCAATGCAGTATCAGTAAGGAGTCACTGTGTAGTATCATAATAGAGTATCAGCACTGTGTAGTTAAGTGTGCAACCATTCACTGCCAGTAGCAGAAATATTCCTGCTGCAAGCAAAGGCAGTGCAGTGTGCAGCCAACTGCACAACTAAGTTAGCTACAAAAGTAGCAATATCAACACTGCAGTGTGCAGTAGGCTTTGAGAAGCACTACAATAGTTTTCAACTGAAGGACACAGTAGCTTCAGCAGTAGGGAGGCTCAGTATGATGCTGCTGCAGTGAGCAACCATCAGCAAGTCTCAGCATCAAGCAGTGCACTAGCAAGTTCAGCAGCCTGCAGGCATGGCAGAGCAACCTCAATGGCAGTCACAGCAAGGAGAGAGAAGTGCATTCAGCATCTATAGCAATGAGCATTGCAACATCAGACAATAAGGTGGTTTAGCTAGGTAGGTGAGAGGTTAGATGATTTGGTTTAGTAGTTTATAGTAGTTCAGTTAGTAGTTAATTACTTGTTAAGTAGTTATGTACCCAGATACTTGTTAGTCTAAGTAGTTAGATAGGTATGCATATACTTGTTAGATTAGTTATATGTATATATATATATCTATGTAGATATGTGGTATTGAATTATTAGTTAATAGGCATATATATGGTATTAGTATATTATATATTTTATTATTAGTTATGGGGTATTAACTATATATTAGCTATACTCAATAGGTTTTGAATTACCTTGGGATACCAATGTAAAGTCAAGGTAATGGGTCGATACCAAGGTATTGGGTTTGAGTATCGAGATAGGTAGTGTAATACGCATTGGTGCATGGCCAAGGTATCCTAATTGCTTTGATTAGTTAAACACTATATATTGACTTGTATATATATATATATATATACAAATTATTATTTTTATATATTAAACTTGCGTATCTTTAGATACGACATTTTGTGTGTTTTATAGTATTGTAGATTAGCTAGTATAGCTTAGTTTCATAACATCTCAACCTAGTATCCTAGTGTTAGACTCATATAACCTAGAATTAGTCGGTTTGACTTATAAATGGCTTTATAACATAGCATTGCATCAGTTTCACTTATTTTTATTCCCGAATCTTGTATTGATGCAACATACCATATATAGGTCTTTGTGACACCAGCTTGGGCATCGAGAGACACACCTTGCTCAGGACTTCAGGCGAGTACATTTCTCTGATAGTTTTTAATTCATAATAGTGTATATATGCATATTCTAGAATTGTATACTTGATTCTGATACAATGATTTCATGGACTTGTACTACATGGATCCCGTCAGAAGATATTATCTCCTACCGTATTCAGCGGGTACTCATGTACATTTATTTTATCGTGTACATTGTGTATTGATTTATATTTCTTGTACACACACTGCTCGTGTTCAGTGTAATTATATTAGTGTATACCCACTGCTCGTGTTTAGTGGTCATATTCGTTTTGTAGCGTATTGTGATTGGATCCATTGGTATTAGTTGAGGATGAGAGAGTAGGAGTTGATTATGTGATCAAAGCCCCATTGTTCATCGTGTACATTCTGATTACATACCACACTTATAATCGTCTTACCTTATTGATCATGTTCACCCAAACCAATCACATAATAAACTTGTATTCTGAGGCACATTAGTTAGATTGTAGTTATTTTATCATATTGTAGATACTCATATTGTTGTTCTATATTCTCGTACATTACCTGTATACCTATTGTTCATTCATTCATAAGTTAGTGATCTTGTATTTCATTTCTATTATATATTTTATATGCTCGAATATATTATTGAAACTGCTTTCAGAGGTATGTACTTCACTTCAATTCTGACTGGATATTTTTTTTCAGATGATTGGCTGATAGAACAGTGTCCTACATTCTACGGGCCGCAGGACGGTATACCTATAAAGGATACTCCTATAGACCAGGAGGACTTAGTTGCAGAGTCAGAGGAGGTCTAGTTATTTTGTGTTGGCTTGTATTAGACTAATTGTTGAGATTCACAGTTTGTATATTATTTCAGATTGTGGATTGTATCTCATTCTTTCCTTCGCTATTCCATTCGTGCTTTATCTTCCTTAGTTGTTTTTTGTGATTGAGGTTAGTTATACTTGTGAGAAACCATATTGTTCCTCCGTTTGGAGTTGAGATGATTAACAGGTACCATATTATATTGTTGAGATGTTAGATAGTTAGAAATAACCCAGACAACGTTCTACCGTCGATGCTGCGGTGTAGGCTGGGTGTAACCACGTACTCGTGTCCGAATATCCGGATGTGGGTCGTGACACATTTTTAGTGGTGGCCCATGCAGGTCTAGATTCGCAAGTAGTACGATATCGTAGTTGTGCTCGTCTAGAATACTGCTACGAGCCTACTTTAGGAAATAGGATTTAGGTTGAGAGTTTACTCAATCACAACTAGGAAACATTCTAAAATCTGTTTTGCAATCCTTATCTATTTGAATATTTGCGTTACTTTGAATAAGTTATGTCCTTCTTTGATGATATCGTATCATATTCAATATTGATTCCTTATTTTAATCTATCTTCAAGATGCCGCCGAAGATGCGTTCCAAGCGCTCAGGTTCCACGACAACACGATCAATCACTTCATCACCTACGAGGGCAGCACCCTCAAATGATGGTCCAGCACCTACATTCAGGAGGTCAGATTCATCAGTCCAGGTGGGCATATCTGTAGCAGATTTTGGAGGTGCTCCACCTACGGTACCGAGGACAGCGCAGTCAGTTTTCAGGGATCTTCTAACCCCACCACCTGCAGTTGATCAGACGCAGATATTCGTGCTCTTCCAGCAGATGATGGAGGTGCAACAGCATCAGTCAGAGGTCCTGTGATAGAGCATGGAGAATGCTCACCAGATCGTACTTGCAGCAGTTGAGAGAGCTTCCATAGTCCAGCCACAGACGACACTACCTCAGTTTATTCCTCAGCAGCCGAGGCCGGGGACCATCATAGACTTCAAGAGGATGGGTCCGAAGGACTTTAGAGGCACTGAGGGGATCCTTTATGCGGATGATTGAATTGAGGACATCGAGCGAAACCTGCGGCTGGAGCAGATTCCAGAGATGTTACAGATAAAGGCAGCAAGGTGTATGATGTTCGACATTGCTTTGACATGGTTCAGGACAGACCCTAGGATCGCAGTACCCGGACTCACTTGGGAAGCTTTTAAAGAGCTTTTCAAGGAGAAGTTCTTTCCAGACGTAGCTCTGATATACTTAGAGAGCCAGTTCTAGTACCTCGTCTAGGGAGATATGTCAGTGGACGAGTATACGGAAAAATATTACCGACTAGGTCACTTTGTGGAGGGGCAGAACCCCAGAGGAAGAGCCAAAAAGTTCAGGAAGGGCCTAAACCGGGAGGTCAAATCCCACACCAACGGAGATCCTACTGCCACCTTCGAGGAGATTCTCAGACAAGAGTAGCAAGCAGAGGATAACTTAAAGCTTGGCTCTAAGAGGCCGAGGGACACAGGATGATCTAGTACCAATACGAGTCCAGCGAAGAGGCCTCATTTCCAGCAGCAGCATCAGAGGCAACAGTATCATGGGCCAGCTAGAGCGCCGGTACAGCAGATGCACCAGATCTAGAGGACAGCTGTTCCTTACACTTTTTATAAGAAACAAGGACACAGATGTGATGCATGCAGGATAAGACTAGGCCAGTGCTTATTTTGCGAATCAGGAGATCATCGATTGATGGCTTGTCCTAATATCCCAACTCGTCCAGTTCAGGGCGGAGGTTAGGCACAAAGAGCACCCGCTAGACCACCAGCGGGACAACAGAGAGGACCTCTACCACCGAAGCAACAACAATTTGCTCAACATCAACAGAAGAGAGGTGTGCAGCGACAACGATGAGCTTTTGCCTTGACTATCGAGGAGGAGGAGCCGGTTGGCGATGTCATCTCAGGTTCAATTTATCTTGATTCCTTTCCAGCTCATACTTTATTTGATTCCGGTGCTTCTCATAGTTTTGTATCTGTATCTTTTGCTCTGAGACATCGCCTTGAGTCTGAACCTTTGGCGAGGACTTGTAAGATCACGACCGCGGGTGGCATTATCCTGGTCAGTGATGTTTGCAAGAACCAGAGAGTTTATTTGGGAGGCCGAGAGTTGAGCGTATGTTTACTCGTAATGCTACTTTCGAGTTATGATATAGTACTCGGGATGGATTGGTTGAGTAGGCATCACGCTAGTATCGATTATCGTAGAGGTAGAGTTTTTATTTTAGACGTCAGGAGAGCCAGAGTTTGGGTTCGTCCGAGGAGCAGTAGGGCAGAGCGAAGGCAATTTTTGTGGAGCTTTGGTAGAGGAGCAGGAGCCGCCACATCCATTGATTGTAGAGTTTATGGATGTCTTTCCAGAGGAGTTACCGGGGTTACCACCGGACAGAGATGTGGAGTTCTCTATAGATTTGGTACCAGGTGCAAAGCTAATATCTCAGCACGTCTATAGAGTAAACAATAGCGAACTGCCAGAGTTGAAGAAGAAGGTGGATGAGTTGTAAGACAAGGGCTTTATCCATTCCAGTTTATCATCATGGGGTGCTCCAGTACTTTTTGTACTAGAGAAGGATGGTTCGGTACGTATTTGTATCGACTACAAGGCACTTAACAACCTCACTATCAAGAACAAGTACCCGTTGTCGCAGATTGATGACTTGTTTGATCAGTTGAGCGGAGCGAAGGTATTCACAAAGATAGACTTGAGGTTAGGGTACCACCAAGTGAAAGTGAAGAAGGAAAACACCTCGAAGACAGCTTTCAGGACTCATTATGGGCAGTTCGAGTTCTTGGTGATACCATTTGGGTTGACCAATGCCCCGACAGTATTCATGAACTTGATGAACAAGGTGTTTCATCAGTACCTGGATTAATTTGTTGTGGTGGATTAATTTGTTGTGGTCTTCATTGATGATATTCTGATATATTTGAAGACCCCAGAGGAGCATGAGCAGCACTTGAGGATAGTTCTGGAGACCCTCAGGAAGGAGAAGCTATATGGCAAGCTATTAAAGTGTGAGTTCTTCCTTGATAAGGTTGAATTTCTCGGGCATGTTATTACGGGAGATGGAATCTCACTAGACCCGAAGAAGATTTCAGTAGTTGAGTCGTGGTCAACCCCGAGTTCAGTAGCAGAGATCAGGAGTTTCTTTGGACTGGCAGGCTACTATCGGAGGTTTCTTCAGGATTTTTTAGACTTGTAGAGCCGATGACTAGACTAACCAGAAAGGACATGGAGTTCATCAGGACTAAGGATTGTCAATCAATATTTGAAGAGCTGAAGAAAAGGTTGACTACAGCTCCAATATTGACATTACCATCAAGAGCAGGAGGTTTTTCCATATACAGTGATGCATCAGGTAAGGGTTTAGGTTGTGTATTATAGCAGGACCAGAAGGCGATTGCCTATGCTTCCAGGCAATTACGTTCGCATAAGAAGAATTACCCTACCCATGACTTGGAGTTGGCAGTCGTTATCTTTTCTCTTAAATTGTGAAATCACTACTCGTACGGAGAGAGAGTAGAGATCTTCACAGACCACAAGAGCTTGAAGTATATGTTTACACAAAAAAATCTCAAGATGTGGCAGCGACGATGGTTAAAGTTGATGAAAGACTTCGACATTTTTTTGCAGTACCATCCAGAAAATGCCAACGTAGTCGCGGATGCCTTGAACAGGTATCTCGTGGCTATGTACTTGACGAGAGACAGACATTTATTGGCCGATCTTGACAGTTTGGGCATTGAGGTATTAGTTCCTGGAGTCACAGCACAAATGTTAGGACTTCCGGTGCAGTCAGAGATGATGGACCGGATCAAAGCCGAACAGTACGATGATGAGTCTCTGAGGAGCAGCATAGCACAAGTCCATATCGGGTTGGCAGAAGACTTCAGTTTCGCTGATGATGGATCATTGTGGAACGGTACCAGATTATGTGTACCGAGTGGAGCATTGCGTGAGAAAATTCTTCAAGAGGCACATTAATCTCAGTACTCTATGCATCTAGGTGCCAACAAGATGTATAGAGACATGAGAAAGCATGTTTGGTGGTATGGTATGAAGTGGGAGGTAGCTAGCTTCGTATCTAGATGCTTGGTTTGCCAGCAGGTAAAGGCGGAGAGACAAAGGCCAGGTGGATTGCTTCAGCCTTTACCCATTCCGGAGTGAAAATAGGAGCATGTGACCATGGATTTTGTTTCAGGACTTCCGCATTCTCCTGCAGGTAAAGATGCAATTTGGGTCATCGTGGACAGGTTGACCAAATCAGCCCACTTTTTGTCATTCAAAGAGGGTACATCTATGGAGAAGCTCGCAGAGATATATGTGTGCCAGATAGTCAGATTGTACAGTATTCCAGTGAGCATAGTCTCGGATCGGGATAGTCATTTTACGTCCCACTTCTAGAGGAGTTTGCATGCTAGCTTGGGCACTCAAGTTTAGTACCGCATATCACCTCAAACTGACACGCAGTCGGAGAGGACTATTCAGACTCTCGAGGACATGCTACGCACCTGTATTTTGGATCTTGGAGGTTCTTGGAAGGATCATCTTCACTTAGTAGAGTTTTCATACAATAATAGCTACCAAGCTAGTATCGAGATGTCACTATTTGAGGCATTATATGGACGGAGATGTCGTACTCCGTTATCATGGGATGATGTTGGTGAGAAAGCTTTATTGGGACCAGAGATGGTAGTGGATGCAGCTGAGAAGGTGAAGCTCATCAGAGATAGACTTCGAGTGGCGCATGATAGGCAACTGCATTAGGCCAATAGCCATCGGAGACCTTTGGAGTTTGAGGTATATATTTTTGTTCTGTATTGCTTGTGATTTATTGTTTATTTTGTTAGAGTGCTAAGGTTATTTTTTGTGATAGATTGGCAGTCTGGTTTTCTAAAGGATTTCTATGATACGTGGCACGATTCATTTCAGTGGAGGCGAAAAGCTTAGTCCGCGATTCATCGGACCTTTCAGTATTCTTGAGAGGGTCGGTGCAGTTGCATACAGACTAGACTTACCACCTACATTAGAGGAGTGCACAACGTATATCATGTGTCACAGCTGAGACGGTACGTGGCAGGTCCCAGTCATGTGTCGGATCACTCGGAGATAGAGGTGGGCCCTACTCTTAGCTATCAGAGCAACCAGTTGAGATTCTGGATCAGAGAGAGAAGGTGCTGAGGAACCAGATGATTTCTTTGGTGCATGTCACGTGGAGGCATCACTCACCAAGAGATAGTACTTGGAAGCGAGAGGCCGAGATGCGCGAGCGATATCCATATTTGTTTAAGCCGTGAGGTATAATTCTTTCTTGCATTGTATTGTTTGCTTTTGGTAGTTAGTTTCTTCCTTAATTTCGAGGAAATTTTTTTTCAATCAAGGGTAGTTTGGTAATTGACACGAATATTTTTAATTCTAGAATTTATTATATTTAAATATTATACATGTGGATTAATTAATTATTGTATTATTTATTTATTATTAGATGCTAGATTATTTTAGACTTGTGTAGTGGAACTAACCAATTAATTAGATGCATAAACCCAATATTTTAGTTTAGTTTAGATTGAGTCCATGAATTAGCCCCATGGGTTAGGAGGATGGATTAATTAGTGAAACCATTAGACTAGAACCTTCCCCCTTAATTAATTTCTTTATGAGAGGCCCCGAGGGATATTTTGGATATTTTATAATTGCTTGGGGAAGGGGTATATAGTCGGCCACATGAGGAGGAGAGAGACTGTCTCTTATTTTATTTGGTTCATTCCAATTAGATCTATATTTTCCCCCTTTCCAAATTCCTTCATTTCCTCACCATTTTCTTCATAAATTCCTTCCCCATTCTTTAATTGATGCTACTACAACAAGGATATGCAGAAAAAAGTAATGAGCAACAAGGAAGAGAACAAGATCTACAATGAGGAGCCACATTTCTATATTTAGGGATTTTCATTGGAAATCCATCTCCCAATTGGTACATTTTAGTTTTTTCTTTTTTAATAGGTTCTAAATCTGAGATTTAACCATAAGAAATCACCCCACATGCATAGGTTATCCATAGGATTTGGTTTTAGGTTCATAGGAGACCTATGGTGGAAGTTATGTGTGTTTTTTTGTCAATTTTAGGAGAATTCCGAGATTGGCACATGTGGTATTTGTCAGTTAGTCTAATAGATCAAATTAACATATGTATTATTGTTTGTGACTAGTGTTGTGTCCACCATTGGGTACGTATAGGTCGTATCTCGTTAATTTGGCGATATGGGTTGATTTTGGGGGTTTTTCTCTGACACGAGAATTTATGCATATCAATTCTTGATACGGACACGTAGTTGTTATTATTATTGTACTTATAGTGTATAAATAGTATTCTAGACTTGCTCGTGTCCTTCGGGATGCATTTGGTTGTGTGGTGGAGCCGTGTGGCAAGCGTATCATAGAATGAGTGTGATACGGGTACGGTGCACTCCACGTGTTTGATTTATTGCTCTTAATTCTATGTATGCTTTTATATATATATATATATATATATATATATATATATATATATATATATATATATATATATATATATATATATATATATATATATATATATGAGTATGTATTTATATTCTATCATACACTTGTGTATAGGTAGCTAAGTGTATATATAAGATATCTAGTATTTATGTATATGTATCTAATTATATATATATATATATATATATATATATATATATATATATATATATATATATATATATATATATATATATATATATATATATATATATATATATAAGTGTATATAGCTATATCTATATCTATGTGTATATGTATGTTATATATATGTGGTTATATACATATGCATAGATGAGTAGAGATTTATATACATATTGATAGATTGATATATATGTACCTATATGTGTATATATGTATGTAGGTGTTTTCTATGTGTTTGTGTATGTGAGTGAGTGAGCAGTGGGTCAGCAACTCGGGGCAGAGTGAGAGGGCAGCAATGTGGAGTTCAGTCTTGAACACAACAGCTCGGGGTGCACATTGCTCAGCATAGAGCACTGCAGTATCAGTAAGGAGTAACTGTGCAGTATCAGCATAGAGTATCAGCACAGTGCAGTTCAGTATGCAACCATTTACTGGCAGTGGCAGAAATATTCCTACTACAAGCAAAGGCAATGCAGTGTGCAGCCAACTGCACAACTAAGTTAGCTACAGAAGTAGCAGTATCAACACTGCAGTGTGCAGTAGGCTTTGAGAAGCACTGCAACAGTTTTCAACTGAAGGACACAACAGCTTCAGTAGCAGGGAGGCTCAGTATGATGCTTCTGCAGTGAGCAACCATCGCAAATCTCAGCATCAAGCAATGCATTAGCAAGTTCAGCAGCCTGCAGACATAGCAGAGCAACCTCAATGGCAGTCACAGCAAGGAGAGAGCAGTGCATTCAGCATCTACAACAATAAGCTTTGCAACATCAGACAACAAGGTGGTTTAGCTAGGTAGGTAAGAGGTTAGATGGTTTGGTTTAGTAGTTTATAGTAGTTCAGTTAGTAGTTAATTACTTGTTAAGTAGTTATGTACCCATATACTTGTTAGTCTAAGTAGTTAGATAGGTATGTATATACTTGTTAGATTAGCTATATGTATCTATGTATCTATGTAGATATGTGGTATTGAATTGTTAGTTAATAGGCATATGTATGGTATTAGTATATTATATATTTTATAGTTAGTTTATGGGGTATTAACTATATATTAGCTATACTCAGTAGGTTTTCAACTACCTTGGGATACCAAGGTAAAGTCAAGATAATGGATCGATGCCAAGGTATTGGGTTTGAGTATCGAGATAGGTAGTGTGATACGCATATGTGCAAGGCCAAGGTATCCTAATTGCTTTGATTAGTTAAGCACTATATATTGAATTGTATATATATATACAAATTTCTATTTTCATATATTAAACTTGCGTATCTTGAGATACGACATTTTGGGTGTTTCATAGTATTGTAGATTAGCTAGTATAGCTTAGTTTTATAGCATCTTGACCTAGTATCCTAGTGTTAGACTCATACAACCTAGAATTAGTCGGTTTGACTTAGAAATGACTTTATGACTTAGCATTACATCAGTTTTACTTATTTTTATTCCTGAATATTGTATTGATGCAACATACCATATATAGGTCTGTGTGACACCAGCATGGGTATCGAGAGACACACCTTGCTCAGGACTTCAGGCGAGTACATTTCTCTGATAGTTTTTAATTCATAATAGTGTATATTTGCATTTTCTAGAATTGTATACTTGATTCCGACATAGTGATTGTAGCGCCCCGTTCTCCCGGTGCGGAGAGCGCGGCTAAGAAACACAAGTCGGTATCGTTCGATCGGGATAGATTGAATTAAGAACTCGTCCTCGTTATGGATTTGTTTCTTCGGAATCGATTCCCATATTCAGTGGACTGCGCCCCAAGGATCGTCTTAGCGGCAGAGTCAGGAGGGACCTCTCCGCTGCTATCTTTTATTGCCTCGGTTTTCGATGTCGCTTGTTGCTTTCGTGCTTTGAGTTGGTTTTGGGATTTGCTTGTTTTCCTTGAACGGTTTTGATGGTTTTCATTGATTTCGTTCATTGACTTGCACTTCTATTCCGAGATTGGAAAGAGAGGAAGAAGTATTAATCGAGCTATTCGTAATGCAGGTGAACGAAGCTTCCTCCTGCTCTATATAATACTTTCCATTCCAAAGAACGGAGTCGTGAAGCGCCTCCTTCCTTCTCCCTTCCAAAATCCATGTGAGTGGCTACCAACCCGATTAGCTAGCTTGCTTCCAGCTTCACTCCTTGCCCCGATCAAACGATACCAAGTAATAATAAAAGAAACCAAGATAAAAGAGAATAGACTTGGTTATATGCTTGTCACGAACGAATACTTAAATTCATGCTTGTTCGCTTGGAAATAATCATAAAATGTTGCTTGTCTTGTGCAAATACATATTTCATACTCGTGTTGCCTGAAGTGCATAAATGCTTAACAATTATGGATATGTCGTGTGCTCGTGTTGCCTCGAAGGCGTAACTGATTGTTTAAGTAACGTATTGTTCGATCATGGACAACTTGTGCACAAGGGTAAGTTCTGCGGACGGTCGCTGGGGCACTGGCACCGTTCCGGTCCGGGCGGAACTCGTGTGTAGTCATCGTGTGCTGGAGGGGATAACTTGCAACGCATCGTGTGCTTGTCGTGTTCTGGTTGCATGCTATCCCTGTCCTTGACTATGTCCGTTATGGCACCACGCCAGTGATCATCGTGTATATTTAAACCTGTTGCATACTAACTTGTGTCTCTATGGCAGGGAAGGCAAGGTAAGTATTGTGCAGGTAATTCAGACGGTCAGGTAAAATCCACCGAACGGTGGCACGTTCATTTCAGTAAATTCAATATGCTGCTTAACTGTAAATGAACTAAGGCAAGATAGAAACCAACCAAATATGCATGCTTCACTAAACAACGTGTTGATTGGTATAGTCAGGCTAGCTCGCCTTCACCAGCATGTTTCGATATGCTGACCCTCGTTGAAACAGGTTCTCCGTACTAAGGCGAACCGAGCGAGGAGCCGAAGTCGTCTTCCCGATCCAGTCCAGCTGTTAGCGCGCCTTCACCGCGCCTCAAAGCCTTTTGAAGTCCGAAGCTGCAACTCTTCATACACAAATGCAGCTCCGTGGCAAAGCGATTCTCCAGCCTGGAGGTCCTTATCGTTTTGAGTTTATAAAAGGATGTAATGTACAGGACTGCTATCTCATTTTGAGTCAACCCTCTTGTAAGCCGTTCGGCATATTAGCTGACTCGTTCAAGAGTTTGTAATAGATGTTCATTATCAATAAAGAGAACTTTTCTATGTTTCAAATCTGTGTTTCAATTTATCTGCGTACTCTGAATACGTGCTTGCTATGCAAATCATTAAAAGCCTTGTGCGGGCGCAACTCCAGGCCCGCACGGCGGTCACGACTCGGGGGACGCCTCGGGGCGTGACATAGTGGTATCAGAGCACAGATTCAAAGTTCCTTAGACTTCGTGCTGGAAAAGTTCCTTTAACGATCAAATTCCTATGCGAACTCTTGAACTCGCTAGGCCAAAATGAGATACGTTCATGCAATAAGTCCATAATACATTATGATCCTAATGTAATTTACCTTCTTTTGAAGGAATGGATCCAGCGCAATCTGTAGCGCAACCACCGATCGAAACACAAGAGAGCAGTTCGGGCAATTCGGGAAGCTCTCGGAGCCAGCGAGGCATGTCTCAAGTCGACCCGCTAGAGCGGTTAATGAAAATGCTAGAAGAGCAACGACAAAGAGACGATGCCCGCCAAGCCAAGCTCGAGAGTAATTTAGAGACCCGTTTCTCAGTCCAGCAAAAGCAGGTAGATGCCCTGCAACAGATCGTTCAGACTTTGGCTGCCAACCATTCCGCCGCAACAGCAACGACTCCGGTGGAACAGCCCGTGCTTGAAGTGGAGATGCCTCAGATTCCAAGGCCGAGGGACGTGACTGCCTTCAACTTGGGACACTTCAAGAAAGTTTGCAACACCCCGTTCGACGGGACTGAGGACGCTGTGGTAGCTCTAGATTGGCTAGCCGAGATTAAAGATCACTTCACTCTGCTAGAGGTCCCCGAAGATAGGCGCGTCGCCTGCGCCCAACTACAGCTCCGCCTCAACGCACACGATTGGTGGGACGTGCATCGACGATCTCTCCAATTTGATCACGGAGAGGAGGCGATCTCGTGGACGACCTTTCGTGCCGCGTTCGAAGAGGAGTTTATACCGCCTCCAGTACAACGTCAAATGGAAAATGACTTCGTGCAACTGAGGCAAGGCAGGATGACAGTTAAAGAGTACTCCGCCGAATTCAACCGACTCTCCAAATTCGCTAGGGCCTATTTACCTGATGTAGCGAGTCGAGCCAGAAGGTTTGAAGGTGGACTACGCCCTGCCATCCATTCGCACGTGGTCAACAATCAGTACGGGACAATGCGTGAAGTCATGAATCACGCCCTATCTCTCGAACCACTCTATCCTCACGTTTCTATCGGCGCTGTGCATACATCCAGTCACAAACGCCAAAGTAACGAGGAAGGAAATACCGCTACAAAGCGCCCGAATAACGCTGGTCAGCAGGACGGGGATTGGAACAAAACTTGTCACTTCTGTAGGAGAAAAGGGCACCTTAAGAAGTACTGCCGTAAAAGACTTGGATTATGCCTCGCTTGTGGCGATCCAGCCCATGCTATTTCCTCCTGTCCGAACCTTCATGGTCGTCGTCCTGAACAAAATAATCCCTAACGGTAAGTTCTACCCTAAGTTTCGGGACGAAACTTCCAATTAGTTGGGTAGGATGTAGCGCCCCGTTCTCCCGGTGCGGAGAGCGCGGCTAAGAAACACAAGTCGGTATCGTTCGATCGGGATAGATTGAATTAAGAACTCGTCCTCGTTATGGATTTGTTTCTTCGGAATTGATTCCCATATTCAGTGGACTGCGCCCCAAGGATCGTCTTAGCGGCAGAGTCAGGAGGGACCTCTCCGCTGCTATCTTTTATTGCCTCGGTTTTCGATGTCGCTTGTTGCTTTCGTGCTTTGAGTTGGTTTTGGGATTTACTTGTTTTCCTTGAACGGTTTTGATGGTTTTCATTGATTTCGTTCATTGACTTGCACTTCTATTCCGAGATTGGAAAGAGAGGAAGAAGTATTAATCGAGCTATTCGTAATGCAGGTGAACGAAGCTTCCTCCTGCTCTATATAATACTTTCCATTCCAAAGAACGGAGTCGTGAAGCGCCTCCTTCCTTCTCTCTTCCAAAATCCATGTGAGTGGCTACCAACCCGATTAGCTAGCTTGCTTCCAGCTTCACTCCTTGCCCCGATCAAACGATACCAAGTAATAATAAAAGAAACCAAGATAAAAGAGAATAGACTTGGTTATATGCTTGTCACGAACGAATACTTAAATTCATGCTTGTTCGCTTGGAAATAATCATAAAATGTTGCTTGTCTTGTGCAAATACATATTTCATACTCGTGTTGCCTGAAGTGCATAAATGCTTAACAATTATGGATATGTCGTGTGCTCGTGTTGCCTCGAAGGCGTAACTGATTGTTTAAGTAACGTATTATTCGATCATGGACAACTTGTGCACAAGGGTAAGTTCTGCGGACGGTCGCTGGGGCACTGGCACCGTTCCGGTCCGGGCGAAACTCGTGTGTAGTCATCGTGTGCTGGAGGGGATAACTTGCAACGCATCGTGTGCTTGTCGTGTTCTGGTTGCATGCTATCCCTGTCCTTGACTATGTCCGTTATGGCACCACGCCAGTGATCATCGTGTATATTTAAACCTGTTGCATACTAACTTGTGTCTCTGTGGCAGGGAAGGCAAGGTAAGTATTGTGCAGATAATTCAGACGGTCAGGTAAAATCCATCGAACGGTGGCACGTTCATTTCAGTAAATTCAATATGCTGCTTAACTGTAAATGAACTAAGGCAAGATAGAAACCAACCAAATATGCATGCTTCACTAAACAACGTGTTGATTGGTATAGTCAGGCTAGCTCGCCTTCACCAGCATGTTTCGATATGCTGACCCTCGTTGAAACAGGTTCTTCGTACTAAGGCGAACCGAGCGAGGAGCCGAAGTCGTCTTCCCGATCCAGTCCAGCTGTTAGCGCGCCTTCACCGCGCCTCAAAGCCTTTTGAAGTCCGAAGCTGCAACTCTTCATACACAAATGCAGCTCCGTGGCAAAGCGATTCTCCAGCCTGGAGGTCCTTATCGTTTTGAGTTTATAAAAGGATGTAATGTACAGGACTGCTATCTCATTTTGAGTCAACCCTCTTGTAAGCCGTTCGGCATATTAGCTGACTCGTTCAAGAGTTTGTAATAGATGTTCATTATCAATAAAGAGAACTTTTCTATGTTTCAAATCTGTGTTTCAATTTATCTGCGTACTCTGAATACGTGCTTGCTATGCAAATCATTAAAAGCCTTGTGCGGGCGCAACTCCAGGCCCGCACGGCGGTCACGACTCGGGGGACGCCTCGGGGCGTGACAGTGATTTCACGAACTTGTACTACATGGATCCCGTCAGGAAATGTTATCCTCTACCGTGTTTAGCGGGTACTCCTGTACATGTATTTCATCGTATACATTAGGTATTAATTTATATTTCGTGTACACACACTGCTCGTATTCAGTGTGATTATATTCGTGTACACCCACTACTCATGTTCAGTGGTCATATTCGTGTTCGTAGCATGTCGTGATTGGATACATTGGTATTAGTTGGGGATGGGAGAGTAGGAGTTGATTATTTGATCAAAGACCCATTGTTTATCGTATACATTTTGATTACATACCACACTTATAAACGTCTTACCTTATTGATCACGTTCACCCAAACTGATCACATAATGAACTTGTATTCTGAGACATATTAGTTAGATTATAGTTATTTTATCATATTACAGATACTCATATTATTGTTCTATATTCTCTTACATTACCTGTATACCTATTATTCATTTATATGTTAGTGATCTTGTATTTTATTTCTATTATCTGTTTTATATGCTCGATTATGTTATTAAAACTGCTTTTAGAGGTATGTACTTTGCTCCAATCCCGACTGGATATATTTTTCCAGATGATTGGCTGATAGAGCAGTGTCCTACATTCTACGGACCGTAGGACGGTGTACCTATAGAGGATACTCCTATAGACCAGGAGAACTTAGTTGCAGTGTCCGAGGAGGTCTAGTTATTTTGTGTTGGCTTATATTAGAATATTTGTTGAGATTCACAGTTTGTATATTATTTCAGATTGTGGATTGTATCTTATTCTTTCCTTCCCTATTCCATTCGTGCTTTATCTTCCTTAGTTGTTTTGGGTGATTGAGATTAGTTATACTTGTGAGATACCATATTGTTCTACCGTTTGGAGTTGAGATGATTGACAGGTACCATATTATATCGTTGAGATGTTAGATAGTTAGAAATGACCCAACTAGCGTTTTACCGTCGATGTTGTGGCGTAGGCTGGGCGTAACCACGTACTCGTGCCCGAATATCCGGGTGTGGGTCGTGACACTTGTAGACATCCAAGATATATACACCAAAACCATGCATGCATAGGGCCTTTAATGTGCAACCGGAAGCACAGCTGATGTCATTGTGTGAATGGAAAGAATTGCAGTTATGGTGCAGAATTCAAGGCTTAGTCTATTCTTGTATCATACTGTTATTCGACCCATGCAGAAAGATTTAAGTCGAAGTGACATCTATCCTAATTCATGATGGACAATTACTGTGGGGAACGCTCAAACCATATATTGATATATGTGGAAAATTGTTGGTGTTTTTGCCTTTGGACTAGTAAAGATAGTCACATATTGGCTAAACCACCAAGTAGGTATCTCAATATAATACTTTGTATGTGTTGAGGTGTGCATATGGGGTGTGGTAGGGCACATGGGTGCCATGTGGGGGTATTTTATTAGGAGAAAAAAGGATTAACTTCTAAATGAAAAGTTTTAAGCTTTTTGTCATGCTCTTGGATATTATTCCATAGGAGATAAGTCCCAAAGGGGCTTAGCGACTCAGACTCGGACTCAGATTCGGGCTCAAGTGCGCAAAGTGGCGCTTTGTTGGCGCACTTTGCACTTAGCACGTCAGCATAGTCGCAAAGCGCTTGTGCGCTTATGTTGCGCTAGTGCGCTCATTTTATGCGCGAGTTTATGCTCTGGTTGCATGTGTGTTGCTTGAGCGGGTGCTGAACGGACGCTGAGCGGGTGCTGGATGGGCGCTGAGCGGGCTATGCATTAGGCTGCAATTATGGAATATCAATTTTGTATATTGGCTTTTTAGTCTCACATTGGAAAGAAGAGGAGAATGGGCTTCCATCATTCCCTATATAAAGAGCCCTCTAGCCTCCTTTTGAGACACAAAAAAATTAAGAAAGGGGAGTCCAAAGGAGTCCGTTCGAGTCACACAAAGAGGTGACTACGAGTGTTGCAGAAGTTCTCTTGTGAACTTGCTGGTTCTTGGGAGCAGATCGTCGATAGCGTACGAATCTTGCTTTGAGCAAAGGTGGTCTTCACCGTCCTAGCAAGAATAATTTTTTATTCTATCTTCATCTCTTTTCTTCTAGTTGTAAACGTTATGTCCCAATTACAACTGCGTTTGCAAGAAAGAACGTATTTTTGGTTCTTTAGTTCAATAATCGAGGAGTTGTAATCAACTAATATATTGTATTTTTATATAGTTTTTTGTTGGATCAAGATATATCAGTGGAAAAACTTTTGTGTGAACTTCTGATCTCGACTTCAATTTCTTGTTCTACCATCTTTGATTAAGTCCCGGACTTACAATGGTACATCCTCCGCCCCTATTTTTACCACCCACTCACCCTCTATGACGCTCGATTCTTCATAGCACATCCTGGTATTAATATACACCATATTAGTAGAGCAGATATTATCCCAACTCCTAGTGTTTGAGGAGGAGGAGGATCTGGTCCTTCTCTATATAAGGGCTCTTCCCCACCTATCTTTCCGAAACTCCAACTTTTCTTCAATTTAATAGAGAGAATGAATCAGCTTCCTCGAGTCCCGCTCCTTCTCTCGACGGTTAGCCTTCACTGTGCGTGAGATCTAATCTAGATCTGGTGACCGCATGAGAGTTAAGATATATTAAGCCCTCGATCTTCGTAACTCATGCGTTCACTTTTGCATATGCGAGTATACGACCTAAAGACTGTCACCCTTGCTTTTGTCCCTGCTTTCTGTAAGGGAGCTTCCCCTTCCCCTTATAGTCCTAAGACGATGCTATGACTAGAACCAAATGCCTACAACTCTCTTACAACCGCCACGTGGTGTCCGCGTGACGACCGTTCATTGGAGGAGGAAGGAGAAGTGAGATCCGGTGGCTGTCCGGGTGGCCGACACGTGACAGAAATGTCACGTGACAGCCGTTCATTAGAGAAAAAGGTGGAACCGAATGTGACCCACATAGCAGGAGGGAGAGAGGGTTATAAGAAGGTTGTAAACATTTGGTAGTAAATTTAGCATTATTCTATTACATTCGGTCAACATCCATCCACATATCGTGGGGACCTTTTGGCACACACCCCAATGCTTGTAGATATCTCGTGACACCTATGATATCCTAATTGATTATATATATATATATATATATATATATATATATATATATATATGGTCGGTCTTGGATTCGTATTCTCCCTCTCCCTCCTCTTGAGTGGCTTATATAATCACAGTTGACTCAAAAAAATAACATCAAATATATATATATATATATAATTTGTGTTAAATAGAAGGTACCAATTACATATATCAAAGAATTGGAAGAAATATGTTAACTAAACACAAGCTGCATGCAACCAAAAAATACAGAAGAAATGCATGTACTCATGCAATGTTGGTGTAAGGACCGCTGTGGGCTTTCGGTTTCCGTCGAAGAATGAGTTGTGCGTGCAATCATATCTCGTTTATCTTGCGTGTTTGACAGAGCACTCCAGTAGCGGAGTAACTGTACTCATGGCTTCTCATTTCTTATGCCTGACTTTTAGAGAGACCAATCATGGAAGAGAGTTGATTGCATTTGTTAAATCTTGCGGACAGCTTCCTCTTCCTTCTCGAGTCAAGAACCACCAAACTGACCTAGTAAAAAAGATTTGGATATATCCTTTCTCTAAGCAACAGTTGTGCGTATTCTATTTCATCTCTAGTTTTAGTTTGGTACGTTCGTTGTACTAATGCAAAATTTGCTGCACTAAATAAATTAAATGTGTCGTATTATTTCTATATATAACTTCAATTTGTTCGACAAGGTAGTTGTACTATGCAGTATAAATATGATCCTCATACATAAAGTGAAAAAAAGAAAAGAAACTAAAAAAAACATTGTTGCCGCTAAGAACGTTTTGGGTTTTCTTGGAATTAGAAAAAAAAAATAAACAAATTAAGTGGGGTTAGGTAAAAAAAGAAATTAAGTGAGAAAAAGAAAAGTCAATGCATATAATCTTGTTTGGATTAGAGAGAGAGAGAGAGTTAATTAAGGTTTATTTAAGAACTCTTGAATAGACTGGAGGCTTTGAATGAGAAAGATTAATAAAAATACAATAGTTACCAGAATACCCTTATTACATATGACATAAAATTAGATTAATTTGATTGAATTTTTAATTAAACCATCAAAATATCTTAACAAATAATAATAGTTACAAATTTGATACCTATATAAATAAAATAACTAGAATCCAAATACAATAAATTTAAGTAACATTAGAATTATGTCTTCTATCGTTTAGAAGTAAGTCAAGTTCATATCATCGTACCCATCTAAACTCAAGCACAATAAAGAAAATATATGTTCCAAAAATAATAATCCAATCACCAAAATCTCTCAAACTTTGATGGTTTAGAAGTAAGCCAAATTCATATGCATTATGGACAATTTTTTTTATCAACGATAAGTAATAAATTATGAGAAACGAGAATAAAGATATGAACAACCTGAACAAAGTCAGGAAGTTATGGAGCAGCAGTTTGAGACAGTAAGAAAATTGGAAAAGAAGGTCATGATATTTTATATGAAAATTAAGGGATATTTATGTCTTTTTAAATCACCCATTTTTTTTTATTTAACCTCATGATTCGGAGGGTTAAAAAACGGACAAAAGAAAGCTAAACAAATCATCATTTAACCCTCCATGAATCTCCCTTCCAAATCACCACCCTCAAACCAAGCATGATTTTTGTTCCCCTCAGTTAACTTTCCCTCACTTAACTCTCTTAACCCTCAATCCAAGCAGACCTTTTGTGTACAAATATAACCTGATAACCACTGCACCACAACTAGTTTTATTTTAGATAGAATCATATGTTGAAAAAAATAAGGCCTTTTCGGTCTTTGTGATGAGATGAGAATAAAATAAAAATGGAAGAGAAGAGAAATTAAGATAGACAACACACACAAGATTTATCGAGGTTCAACTGAATTTGAGTTTACGTCCTCCGTCTGCCCATTCTTCACTATTTTCACTATAATCAAATGAAAGATTACAAAGGACATTCTCTCAAGTTGGTATAACTTAACTTGATAATCACTTTCTCTCACAAACTCACTTGAGATGGATTACAAGTGTGAGGATTATAAGTTGTGTATGCTTCTTCTTGCTACTTGTTGTGTTCAACCTTCACCATCTCCCCTCTATTTATAGGGAGAAAATGACTCTTGTGTACATCACATTCATTGCATGGAGAATTCCAAAGGGAAGCCCCTTGCTTCTCCTAAGATTCGTTCATCCGTCATTAATTTTGCATGCAAGCTGAATGCATGCAGAATATGAATAGATAGGTTATTTCAGATGACCATAACTCCTTCAATACACCTCCAAATGACTTGGTTCAAAGTCTGGTTGAAAGAAATTTTTTTCTTAACAACTTTTGTATTGAAGACCGAGCCAAATAATAACTGCAACATATCCACAACAGCCTCCCAAAACTGAATCTTGTCACAGAAACTGCACCCAAAAAATGGCTAAGTACTTGGCCGAACCCAACCATAGGTGAACGATTTTCATGGATTAAATCCATGTTTATTCATTATGGGGATGGACCTCGTTCCCATCAATCTCCTCCTCCATGCTCATAATGAGAGAGTTCTCAAACAGTAGTCATACCTCCTCTTATTCGGCAGAAGTCATACTTCTCTTTTGGTAGAGGCTTCATTATCATATCAGACAAATTTTGACTTGTATCAATCTTCTTAATGTGCATAAGGCGATTCTCCAAAGCATCTCGGATCCAGTGACGACGTACGTCAATGTGCTTTGTCCTTGAGTGATATGTAGCATTTTTACTCAAGTTAATGGCCCTCTGACTGTCACAATATAGAGTGTAGTTCTCTTGCTTGAGAGAGAACTCCTTTAGAAAATTCTTCATCCACAAAAGCTCCTTGCTGGCTTCTGTAGCAATGATATATTCAGCTTCTATAATGGATATAGTGATACACTTTTGCAGCTTTGATTGACATGATATATACGGCTCCCCCTGCAAAGGTAAACAAGTATCCCGATGTGGACTTTCTTTTGTCCAAGTCACCTGCCATGTTAGAATCAGTGTAACCTTCCAAGATAGGTTTGCCATTTCCAAAACCTAAAGATTATTTAGTGATTCCTCTAAGATATCTTAGAATCCACTTTACTGCTTCCCAATGTGCTTTACCCGGATTGGCAAGAAAATGACTTACCACTCCAACTGCATGATGGCGGGTCTTGTACAAACCATGGAGTATATTAAACTTTCGACGACCGAGGAAAATTGAATGCTCTTCATTTTCTCCTTCTCACATGAAGGACTTTGTTGTGCACTTAGCTTAAAATAGGATATTAGTGGTGTACTGTCTGGCTTAGATTTTGCCATATTGAACTTCTCTAGAGCACGTTCAATGTATCTTTCCTGTGATAGACAAAACTTTCTATTTCTTGTGATAGCCACAACTTTCTCGTTTTTATGTTCCGAGAGATCTTCATTCCCAATATATGTTGTGCTTCTCCTAAGTCCTTCATGTCAAAAGACTTGCTTAATTCTTTCTTCAACATGTCAATCTTAGACATATCTTTTTCAAAAACAAGCATATCATCAACATATAGAGAGAGAATAATAAAATCATCATTAGATAACTTCTGGACATAAACACAATAATTTGCATATGTTCTTTTGTACCTGTGAGACTCGTCTCATAGTTTTCGTATTTTATACGGATACGTATTTTTTGCTAATTATTGTATTTTATTGGATCTCGAGGAAGCTCAAAAATTCTCAAAATTAAAACTTTACTAATTGACCGGTATACTGACGGTATACTACATTATACCGACGGTATACTGCTCAACAGATATTTGTTTCACTTTCTAGATATTTTTGAGATAAATAGTACTCGAGAAATTTTATTTTCTTCTTTCTCTTTCTCTCTCCTCTCTTCTTCATTTTTCTCGGGCTTGGAAACATGGTCTTGAGACCTGGAGTATGGTTTTTGAACCCCTTCGTGATGGTGGACTAGAAGATTTAGGCTGGGAGCCCGTGTTTGGAAAGTACACCTTGTCGATTTTATGAACTTCTTTTACTTTCAGTCATTTTACTTTCCCGGAGCTTGGTTATTGCTTTTTTTAGCTCAGACATATTATTTTATAGTTGTTCATATCATAATTTCTAGCCTAGTGACCGTCTCGATTTTGAATTCTAGTAGAAACTCGTTCAGTCTCTTTTTGGTAACTCGGTAACGGAAACGGTACCAGAGTTGTGACCGTGAGATTTAGACCATATTATGATATAAGACTTACACTAGATTTGACTTTTTGTTAGACTTGGTTCTGATAATTTTTGGGATTTGATTTATATTCTAAAAATTAGACTTGACTTGACTTTAACCTTGATTATTCTTGAAAATCGGTATACCCACGGTATACTACATTGTTCAAACAGTATACCAATTTTAATCGACTTTATTTCTAGATATTTTTGTGTGAATCATATCGGCATACCTACGGTGTACTAGGTTGTGCCGAAGGTATACCAATCTTGTCGACATTGTTAGATATTTGTCGTGGCCGACATATTGACGGTGTACTGGGCTGTGCCGACGGTATACTAATTTGTGGAACTTTGTTTTCTAGTAACTTTTTGCCTACTTGGAACGACATACCGATGGAATACTACAGTATACCAACGGTATACCAATTTATTGAAATCCAGAACTTCCTGTATTTTTTTTTCTCTAGATCGGTGTACCGACGGTGTACTAGACTGTACCGACATTATACCGATCGTGCACTTTCTTTAGGAATTCTTGGTTTTTCATGATTTTATGTTAAAAATTTTGGATTTTGCTTGAACACATGATGATTTGACCTAATTTTGGGACATTAACTTACATGGCTTCAGATGACATGACTTGACTTGACTTGACTTGGATTTACTCGATTTCACACGACTTGGCTTTACTCGATTTCACCCGACTTTGCCCGGCTACACGTGATGACAGGATTGCTTGGACTTGACTTGGCATGTCTTTACATGGCTTCATCAGACATGGCTTGACTTGGTTTCACATGGTTTTATCTAGTTGGACATAGCTTCAAATGGTTGTACATGGCTTTACCTTGCTTCACCTGGATTGATATGGCTTCACTTGGCTTTACCTAGCTTCACTTGGTTTTACGTGGCTTGATTGTTGTCGTGGCATACATGAGTCCTTATGTGCAATGTATATTAAACTTGTTTGTACTATTATTAGAACTTGCCTTGTCTACATCATGTCTAGGATGGATTCTGTGGAATTCCACACCCGGATTCATACCAGAAACTGCTAGAGGTTAAATAACTAAAGATTCACTTAGTACATGGCTACAAATTTTCTTAGATTGTATGCAGTCCCAGTTATTCATACTTTTATCTTGAGGAGTATCTAGTGGTTTATATTATGGCTTATCTTAAGGAGTATCTAGTTGGTTGTGTGTATGGATATCCCGGATGGACTGCAGGGGCATACGATCAGACGGAACTCTAGTATCGTGTTGCATTATAAAGTTAGTAATTTAAGGATTGTGATAACCCTAGTTAGTTAAAGGTATCAAGCCATACTTATGTGATTTTTCGTGATTGATGGTGGATGGATAGTCTAGGCTATACATGATCACTTTTACTTTCAGTACTTGTTATTTTCTTATTGATTATCAGATCTAGATATGTCTCATTGCAGGTTTTACAATATTTATTATCTTGAGATCTTTTATATTCAGTATTCACTTTTTAGTATTTGTATTGCTTGGGTTGTTGGTTTAAGTTCCTAGATTGTCTTCCTTTGTGGTACTTGCTATTTGGGGGTCTGACCCCACTGGTTTTGTATGGCCAGATCCAGTAGCAGCACAAGAGGATCTTTCGAACTTTCCTGATGATGGTGGCAACCAGGAGCACTAAACCGCTTGAGTGGGTTTTCTTACTTCCCCACCCTGATGTACATTCTATTTTGTGGGTGTTTAGCTACCGAGCATGCATTTAGCTCATGTTTTGGTTTGATCAGTTAGTCTACGGGCAATAGCATGATTGACATATCCTAGGGTTGATCATGTATAACTCAGATTCTTGCTACTTAATTCATTTTGTGTTTACTAGCATCATGATCATCTGTATATTATAGTTTGTGATGCTTTACTATTATATTTTAGCTGATCTTACATCTTGTTATTATTTTTGTTGTTCTTTTGATTAAGACACTAGGGTTGTTGGACCTAGGCTTGACTGCTGGTTTGTAGTAGTGATCCCTCATGTCTTACAGCTCCACCGTATATATGGAGTACTAGAGTGCTCTAAGTTTACATAGCTGGCTTTGTCAGTCCCACTTTCCAATATTCTGGTTCTGGGGCATGAAACGATTTTATTGGTAGCCCATGTTAGTCTGTCTGAGCAGATTATGTCTGTCTGAGCAGATTTGATCTAGGTTTTACTAATATGTGGGTGTTGTTGCTGTTGCTAGATGTCTCGATCCTAAAACTGTTCCCCTTGATCCCTAACCATTTATCTCTATCCCTGATTCTTGATCTGATATTTGCTTATTTGTTGATCTATCTTATTCTTCGTTTGACTCCTGTGTCCTTAACTTTCAGGGGCACTATTCCTTTTACTATCGGCCAGATGGATCGAGTGCAGCTCAATGAGGGTCAGCATTCAGAAGCCCAATATATTCCTGGAGATTAGCCTTAGCATTCTAGGGCAGAGTCTAGAGTAGATCCCGAGGCAGATCAGCCGACAGAACCGGACCAACATAAAGCACCTGTGCACCCAGTTTAGTCCAAGCAGCCAGATGTTATTTCCCGAGCAATGATGGATATCCTACGAGGTTTTATGATGACCTAGCAGCACCAGAGTGATATACTCACTCAGTCGGTCCAAACAGCGTTGGAGTGAGGTGGTTCTCAGATCCATAATTCTGTGACTAGATTCAAGCATCTCAGTCCTCCATACTTTTATGGTACAGAAGATGCGATTTTGTCCAATGCTTGGATGCAGGACACTAAGGCCATCTTGGAGGTAGCAAAATTTTTGGCTAGAGAGCGTGTAGAAGTAGTGAGGTTACAGTTGTTGGACTTGGCTCATGACTAGTGGGCAGCGCAAAAGGTTTCTCTCATAGCACCGATTCTATGAGAATTTTTTACTGAGAGATTTTAGGTGAGGTATTTTGATGCGGTGGCACATTATGAGCTTCAACAGAGATTTAACAACCTCAGAAAGAAGAGCAGGATCATCGACGGTTGCGACGGAGTTTGCGAGACTTAGTCGGTTTGCTCCCACTTTGGTAATGATCGAGTTAAAGAGGGCGAGGAGGTTCCAACAGGGAGTCCATTTAGAGATTTTCTTGGCGGTAGAGCAGCATGAGTTTCAGACCTTTGACACTATGGTACGGGCAGCTAGGAGGTATGAGTATACATCACAGAGGATTACCGATCGAGTTGGGAGTCAGAAGATGCCCAATATTTCAGGAGGGTCAGAATCTCATTCATCAGCCCCAGCTCCAATAGTTAGAGTCCTGATGATTGGATCCTCGAGGAGGACAACATCATCTCAGCAGTCTTCCTTGGCATTTCCTCAGCAGAGGCAATTATCTTCATGCCTTACTTAGACCAGTTTGTGATAGTATTTATTGATGATATCTTGGTCTATAGTCTGAGTAAGGAAGAGCATGGGCAATATCTTCGCTTAGTTCTTCTGATTCTTAGAGAGCAGCAATTGTACGCAAAGTTCAACAAGTGTGAGTTCTGGCTTGATCGTATCTCATTCTTGGGACATATTATTTCTGATGGAGGAGTCGAGGTGGAGGCTATTTAGTGTTGTCCAGTACCCTGTATAGTTTTAGATGTGTGCATTTTCCAGGGTCTAGCAGGTTACTACAGGCGGTTTGTGAAAGACTTTGCGAGGATCTTCGAACCCTTGACAAGGCTGACTTGTGACGATGTGCGCTTTGAGTGGTCAGATGCTTGTCATACTTTTTTTGGGAAGCTCAAGCGGAGTTTGATTTTGGTTCCTATTCTGATACTTCCAGTGGGACCATGTAGATTCTTAGTGTATTGTGATACTTCAGGAGTGGGACTAGGGAATGTCCTTATGCAGCATGGTAGAGTGATAGTTTATACGTCTCGGCAGCTTCGAGAGCATGAGAAGAGTTATCCGATGCATGACCTTGAGTTATCAACAATAGTTTTTGCACTTAAGCACTGGAGGAATTACATATATGGTGATCGAGTGGAGATTTTCAAAGACCATAAGAGCTTGAGGTATGTGTTTACCCAGAAGAAACTCAACATGCGTCAGAGGAGGTGGCTCAATTTTTTGTCAGACTATGATCTTGACCTTCGGTATCATCCAGGAAAGGTAAATGTCATAGCAGATGCCTTGAGTAGGAGAAGATGAGCTTACTTCTTGACAGAGCAGCACCATATTTGGAAGGATCTATAGGAGATGGGTATGGAGGCAGTATTACATGGTGATATCGATTTTATGGCGAGTCTACAAGTTCAATCTTCTATAGTTGAGAGGATCATGGCAGAGCAGACTGGTGATATCAGACTTCAGCAACTTAGAGCAGAGTGTGAGTTAAGACGCAGACTAGAGTTAAGCATTAATGAGGATGAGACTCTCAGGTTTGGAAGCCAACTTTGTGTGTCGAGAGTAGATATCCGGTAGAAGATTATGTCAGAGGCCCACAATTCTTAGTACTCAGTGCATCCAGGAGGGACGAAGATGTATCAGGATATTCATCAACACTTCTGGTGGAATGGTATTAAGAGGGAGATAGCTCGATTTGTTTTTTGGTGTTTAGTTTGTCAGTAGGTCAAGGTTGAGCATCATAGACTGGACGGACTACTTCAGGCTTTACCAATTCTGAAGTAGAAGTGTGACCATATAACTATGGACTTTTTGACCAGTCTTCCTAGATCCTCGTTTGGCAGAGATGCTATATGGGTTATAGTGGGTTATCTCACAAAGGTTACTCACTTTCTTTATTTTAGAGTGGGCCAATTTATATAGTAGCTAGCCGAGATGTACATAAGAAAATAGTCAGATTGTACGGCGTACCAGTTAGCATAGTCTCAGATAGAGATTCGTGGTTCACGTCTCATTTCTAGCAGAGCCTACAACAGAGTCTGGATACTAGGTTACAATTTAGTTTAGCCTACCATCCACAGACAGTCGGACAGTCGGAGCATACTATCCAGAATTTGGAGGATATGCTTCAAGCTTGTAAACTTTACTTCGGTTGATCTTGGGAGGATCACTTGCATTTATTAGAGTTCTCTTATAACGATAGCTTCTGGACGAGCATTCAGATGGCACCCTTCATGGCTTTGTATGGTAGAAGATTCAGATCACCCTTAGCATGAGATAACATTAGCGAGAGGCAGATGCTTGGTCCAAAGTTGATTGCTCAATTGGTTGGAGTGATCAGGTAGATCATGGAGCATCTCAGAGTGGCTCAGGATCGCCAGCATCATTGGGAAGATCAGTACCATCGTCATCTTGAGTTCTCTGTTGGCGACCATATATTTTTGAAAATTTTTCCTACCCGTGGAGTTATCAGATTGGAGTACGAGAAAAGCTTAGTCCCAGATATATAGGTCCGTTCGATATTCTCGAGTGAGTTGGAGACGTATCTTATCGTCTAGCACTTCTATCATTGCTTTATGAGGTACATGACGTCTTTCACGTATCTCAGTTATGCTGGTATATTCCAGACCCGAACCATATCCTAGATCATTCTGAGTTGGTCGTTGGTACCGACCTATCATATGAGGAGAGACCCGTGTCTATTCTGGACCAGAGGGAGAAGGTTCTCAAGAACCAGACTATCAGATTAGTTCGTGTTGCTTGGGGGCATCACTCACTGGGTGAGTCAACGTAGGAGCGCGAGGAAAATATGCGTACTCATTATCCATTTCTCTTCGACTTGGGAGGTATACTTATTTGTATACCCTTGTCCTATCTTAGCATGTGCATATGTTTGATTATTAGTTTATTTGTTATGTCTGTTATTTTTACTTTCTGATTTCTTATTGTTGTCCAAAAAATTTTATGCTCACGTTTCTTATTAATTTTTAATTTTGAGCTGGCTTTCTTGAATTTTCTTGTTAGTAATTTTTGGATCCTTATGGAAATTCTGAGGACAAAATTTTTCTAAGGAGGGGAGAGTTGTAAGACTCGTATCACAGTATTTGTATTTTATGCGGATACGTATTTTTGTGCTAGTTATTACATTTTATTGGATCTCAAGGAAGTTTAAAATTTTTAAAATTAAAACTTTACTACTTGACCGGTATACCGATGGTATACTACAGTATACCGACGGTATACTATCCGACAGATATTTGTTTCACTTTCGAGATATTTTCGAGATATTTTTAAGATATTTTTTATGTAAATAGTACTCGAGATATTTTATTTTCTTCTTTCTCTTTCTCTTTCTCTTTCTCTCTCCTCTCTTCTTCATTTTCTCTCGAGCTTGTAAGCATGGTCTTGAGACCTGGAGTATGGTTTTTGAAACCCTTCGTTGTAGTGGGCTAGAAGATTTAGGCTGGAAGCTCACGTTAGGAAAGTACACTTTGCCGATTTAGTAAACTTTTTTTACTTTCAGTCCTTTTACTTTCCTAGAGCTTGATTATTGCTTTTTTTTAGTTCAGACTTGTTTTCTATAGTTGTTCATATCGTAATTTCTAGACTAGTGACCATCTCGATTTTGAATTCTGGTAGAAACTTGTTTCGTCCCTTTTTGGTAACTCGGTAACGAAAATGGTACCGTATTTGTGACAATGAGATTTAGTGCATATTGTGATGTGAGACTTACCCTAGATTTGACTTCTTATTAGACTTGGTTTTGATAATTTTTGGGATTTGATTTGGATTCCGAAAATCAGACTTGACTTGACATTAACCCTGATTATTCTTGGAAACCGGTATACCAACGGTATACTATAATGTATCGACGGTATACCAATTTCAACCAACTTAATTTTTAGATATTATTGTGTGAATCAATTAGGATTCCGACGGTGTACTGGGTTATGCCTATGGTATACTGATCTTGTCGACATTGGTAGATATTTGTCTTGGCCGGCATACCGACGGTATACTGGGCTGTGCCGACGGTATACCGATTTGTGGTACTATATTTTTCAGTAACTTCTTTCCTACTTGGAACAAAAACCGACAGTATACTACAGTATACAATGATATACCAATTTTTTGGAATCCAGAACTTGCTTTATTATACTTATTTCTGGACCGGTGTACCGACTGTGTACTGGACTGTACCGACGGTATATCGATCGTGCACTTTCTTTAGAAATTCTTAGTTTTTTGTTATTTTATGTTGAAACTTCTAGCTTTTGCTTGGATATGCGATAACTTGACCTAATTTTGGACATAAACTTATATGGCTGCAGATGACATGACTTGACTTGGCTTTACTCGATTTTACCCGTCTTTGCCCGGCTACACGTGATGACATTATTGACTGGACCTGACTTGGCATGACATTATATGGATTTATCAGATATGGCTTGACATAGTTTTAGATGGTTTTATCTGGTTGGACATAGCTTTACATGGTTGTACATGGCTTTACCTGACTTCACCTGGATTAACATGGCTTCACTTGGCTTTACCTGGCTTCACTTGGTTTTACGTAGCTTGATTGTTGTTGTGGCATACATGAGTCCTTATGTGCTATATATATTGAACTTGTTTATACTATTATTAGAACTTGACTTGTCTTCTTTATGTCTAGGATGGATTCTGCGGAATGCCACACCCGGATTCATACCATAATTGCTAGGGGTTAAATAACTAGAGATTCACTTAGTATATGGCTAGATATTTTCCTAGATTGCATGCAGTTCCGGTTATTCATACTGTTATCTTGAGGAGTATCTAGTGGTTTATATTATGGCATATCGAAGAGTATCCAATTGGTTGTGTGTATAGATATCCCATATAGAATACATGGACATAAGATCAGAAGAAACTCTAGTATCGCGTTGCATTATAAAGTTAATAATTTAAAGATTGTGTTAGTTAAAGGTATTAAGTCATACTTATGTGATTTGCCGTGATTGATGGTTGATGGATAATCTAGGCTTCACATGATCACTTTTACTTTCAGTACTTGTTATTTTCTTATTGATTATCAGATCCAAATATGTCTCATTGTAGGTTTTACAGTATTTATTATCTTGAGATCTTTAATATTTAGTCTTTACTTTCTAGTATTTGTATTGATTGTGTTGTTGGTTTAAGTTCCTAGATTGCCTTCCTTGGTGGTACTTGCTATTTGGGCGTCTGACCCCATTAGTTTTGGATGGCCAGATCCATTAGCAGTACCGGAGGATCTTTCGTACTTTCCTGAGGATTATAGCCACCAGGAGCACTAGACCGCTTGAGTGGATTTTCTTACTTTCCTACCCCGATGTACATTCTATTTTGTGGGAATTTAGCCATCGAGTACGTGTTTAGCTCATATTTTGGATTGATCAGTTAGTCTATGGGCATTAGCATGATTGCTATATCCTTGGGTTGATTATGTATGACTCAGATTTTGGCTAGTTTATTCATTCTGGGTTTATTAGCATCATGATCATCTGTATATTATAATTTGGGATGCTTTACTATTATATTTCAGCTGATCTTATATCTTGTTATTATTCTTTTTGTTCTTTTGATTAAGACACTAGGGTTGTTGGACCTAGCCTTGACTGTTGGTTTGTAGTAGTGATCCCTCATGTCTTACAGCTTCACCGTATATACGGAGTATCGAAGTGCTCTAAGTATACGTAGTTGGCCTTCTTAGTCCCACTTTTTAGTATTCTGGTTCTGGAGCATGATAGTACCCATGGTCAAGCATAAAAGAAAGAAACTTTTAAACCACTATCGCGGTGCCTGCTTGAGCCCGTACAACCTTTTCTTCAATTTGCAAACCAACTATTCTTTGCCCTTTACCTTGGAACCCTTTGGATGCTCCATATAGATTTCTTTTGCGAAATCACCATGGAGGAATGCAGTCTTCATATCTAACTGCTAAACTTCAAGATCTTGGAAAGTAACAAGACAAAGAATAATGCAAATAGAAGACATCTTTACAACAAAAGAAAATATTTCTTCATAGTCAATACCCTGCTTATGACTGAAACCTTTCACCACAAGGAGGGCTTTGAACTTGAATTGGTCATTTCTTCATTCTTGATTTTGAACACCCATTTGTTCTTTAAGGCTTTTTTGTTCTTCGGTATCTCTACCAAGTCATAAGTGTGGTTCTTATGCAAGTAATCCATCTCCTCTTGCATAGCTTTCTTCCACTTGGCACGATCTTCATGAACTTGTGCTTCATGAAAACTTTTTTGTTCAACAGCATCTATTACTATAACATACACTAAAGCAGGATATCTAGTTGAGGGTTATCTTTCTCTCTCTGATCGTCTCAACTGAGGGGCTGGTGGATGATCCATATTCGGCTGTAGAAGCATAAAATATGCTGGAGAATTGTACGCGTACATAAAGAGCTTCAGAGCTATACGCGTAAAATAGGGCTCCAGAGCTATCTGACGTAAAGTAGAGCTTCAGAGCAATAGGCGTAAAACAGAACATCAGAGCTGTTCGGCGTAAAACATGGCTTCAGAGTTGTACGCGTAAAACAGAGCATCAGAGCTGTTTGGCGTAAAGAAGAGCTTCAGAGCTGTCCGCGTAAAGCAGTACTTCGAGATAGTTTTGGCGTAAAAGGTTGCTTCACCCTCCTGCGTAAAGTTCAAAATACGTTTGTTTTTAATGCAGCATAAAGTTGTACGAGGAACTCTTCGTATTCCTCGGATGAATTTGTCAGACAAAGCAGCGAACCTGACTCCTGACAAAAGTACTGCACGATGATTGAGAGGACGGCTGTGATGATGATTTTGTACAGAGACCCAGGTTGTCGTTTATCGACATATTCTTGATACAAGTCATTTTTACGCAATCAAAGAATACGCTGCCTATTATACATAGGCAGAAATGAGTTTTACGCTCAAGATGAGACAAAATCAGACGCCACGTCAAAAGATGTTTCCTGCACAGAGCTCGAGGCATTTCTCTGCATTTAATACACGAGATGGGGGCATATCTCTGTATTTAATGCACGAGATGGGGGCATATCTCTGCATTTAATGCACGAGATTTTGTTCTATCCTTCAGATTTTATCATGATGGGGAGAGCTAAAACTGTGACTAATACGCTCACATCACCATCCTTGCATTTTATGCCAACCAGGCTATTTTCAACTATAGGAGTACGCCGTATGCTATCTCCTCGAAATATGCCAACTCGGCCATATTTGCCAAGGTATGTGATAAGGGTATTTAGCCCGGAATACGCTCAAGACCTCAGTCGTGATCGATAATTGACTGGAAAAGCTAAAACTGTGACTAATACGCTCACATCACCATCCTTGTATTTTACGCCAACCAGGCTATTTTTAACTATAGGAGTACGCCGTATGCTATCTCCTCAAAATACGCTAACTCGGCCATATTTGCAAAGGTATGTGATAAGGCTATTTAGCCCAGAATACGCTCAAAACATCAATCGTGATGGATAATTGGCTATTTTATGCTGGTTATCTATTATTCATGAACCATCAAGTTTTACGCAGAGTTTGGCTTTTACGCCAACAAAACATAGTTTGGCTTTTACGCCAACAAGACAACTATTTGGCTTTTACGCCAAGGAGACAGTTATTTGGCTTTTATGCCAACCATCTTTACGCAGGGGCTGTTACCTACGTGGCTTGCATGCCATGATCTTCGAGAAGCAGTTATACGCGTTACCTCAAAAATGGATACGCGTCATACACAGACTCGAAAGATTATTTGAACGTGGGAAGCAGTTGTTATAACCGCAGCGTAAAGGAGGCAGTCTTCTTCGCAACTAGACTTTTACGCCAACCAGGCTTTTACGCCTACAAGACAGTTATTTGGCTTTTATGCCAACCATCTTTACGCAAGGGGCAGTTACCTACGTGGCTTGCATACCGTGATCTTCGAGAAATAGTTATATGCGTTACCTTATAAAGGGATACGTGTCAAACGCAGATTTAGAAGGTCATTCAGACGTGGGTAGTAGTTATTATAACCTCCGCATAAAAGGTGCAACTCTATTCACATCTTAGCTTTTACGCCGACTGGATAGTTATTGTGACTGATCTCTATAAATAGAGACCCCTGATCACAGGGACAAAGGAGGAGAAAAGAAGGGAGACAATCATCAGAAAATAGGGCGCACAAGCCCTGGGCACTATCAGAGATCAGAGAGAGAGAAAGCAAAGACAGAGGGTTTTAGTTGTCTACTTTGGCAATGAGAATTCAATCCTACCTGCAACCTTTGAAGCTTCTTCTTCTTCTACAATACTTTTTCATCATCGTGTGGTCCAAGGGACAAAGTGATCGACCGCAGATCAGACTCCTATAGCAATACTTCCCCAAAATCAATTTTATTGTACTTAACATCCTCGTATAGGATTAATTGTACACTTTTTCTTGTTTATAAGCAAAAAAGAAAGGTTTCGTATAAACCTAATTATTTCTTCAATTTTGTTTATTCAAACAAAAATGGCGACTCTGCTGGGGAAGACTTTCTCCTCTGACGAGAAAGCAATTGCTCAACACAATGCTGTATCCATCGGATCAACGAAGAAGATTTTGGTCGTCCAGTTCGACCAATCTGCTTATGAAGACATGCTTCATGTAGGGGGTAGCTCTCCCTCCTCCTCTGTCCAGAACAACAGGAAGCTGCGTAAAGTATGGATGTCTAAGACATCCTCTGCCCTTCCTGCAAGCTCTCACTCTCTGATCAACAATGTTGCGCCTACACGCTCTGTGCGAAAAATTGTGTCTCCCGTCTGTGACGTGGCAGACAACACTTCTGGGAATGCCTCAGTGCCAATCCAGAGTGCATACAAATGTGTCTCCCATCTGTGACGTGGCAGACAATACTTCTGGCAATGCCTCAATGCCAATCCAGAAGTCTCAAACACGCCTTATGGGTAAAACTGTCTCCCGTCTGTGACGTGGCAGACAATTTTTTTGGCAAGGCCTCAGTGCCAATCTAGAAATTTCAAACATGCCCTGCGCGTAAAAATACATCTCCCGTCTATGATCAGGCAGATGGACTCTTGGATCACATCAAGGAAAAATGAGTGGCAAATCTCCCAACCTCTAGGCTTGTACACCCATAAGAAAAGAAAATTCCCACTCTTCAGATTACGCGAACTTTTCCTGTTTTACGAGAACCTGTGCAAAACTCCAAATTGTGCCAGGAGAGGTCTGTCCGCATAAAGAAGACTCGTCTTACGGGAAGATATGCTCCTCAAACAGATGATGGATCATATGCCACTCACATGGGTGGACTGTTGTATTCCTCTGGCCGAGAAAGGGTTATGGTTCCTAATCTCCACAGGCCTACTGATGTAAAAAGGCAGAATAAGCCTTCTTCTTCTTCTGATAATTTCCCTGATTTACGTGATTTCTTGATCCAGAAATGCGAAGACAGGGGATCTCCTAATTGTAATAGTCATGAGGTTGTAATTAACTATTGCTATTCTAAAGCAAAACAGTCAGTTTTCGACCGATTGAACTACTCTTCGGCATTACAGGAAGAAGAACCAGACAACGACATGGCTGGGGGTGGTCTCTCTCGACAAAATAGAGCAGCATCCAAAGCCGGGGGTAGAATTCCCTCTGAGTCCGAAGATGATGCAACTATGACCATCTTCCCTGAAGACCGTACGACTCAGGTATCGGGAGACTGAAAGCCAAAGGGGACTTTCTCCTTCCATTAGGATGACATCATTGAAATCTTCAATATATTGATAAAGGAAAACAAACTTCGGCTACCCAATATCAGATACCCTGAAAAGGTTGGCAAGATCGATGACCCAGAATATTGTCTCTTTCATCGGTACATTCATCATCCCACGAAGGCATGCTATGTGCTGAAAAAGAAAATCCAGGAGTTAATCGACGCCAATATCATCACTTTGCGTTTATAACAAGAAGACGGTGTCTCCTAGATGAGCAACCTTCAGGACTATCCCCATTCAAAAAATTACTCCCCAGTGAAGTTTTTGGACATGGGTTCACGTCCAAATTTTTTTTTCCTCCAGCTGAGTTTGCCATGTCCAAGAGACCTCTGAGCAAACCTCCAAGGTTGTTGCTATCGATCAGTTCACGTCCATATTACCTCTGAACTACGTCTCTCCACTTTCTCCAGCAGAGTAAATCTATCACCACAAAAATAGTCATTCCCATATTTCCTCTGCCCTATTTTTTTTATCCCCACTATATCTTACCACATCTACATTACCTCTGAGTAAGATATTTTCAAAACTTGTCCATGTTCATATTACCTCTGAGTAAAGTTCTTCTCTTCGACTTCCTACTATCACGTTCGTATAACCCCTGATAGTGCTAGTCGTTTCAGCTTATTATCTATACTTAAGGGACGCCATGGGTAATAAGTCTACAACCAAGATGTACAAATCAACTCTTGGTTCTTCATTCCCAGCAAGTGCCTATGTGCAATATTTTCTCGATCGTCGAAGATCAAAAATCATATTCTATCATGTTCATATGACTTCTAAATAGATATGTTCAGCAATTTGGCATCCCCAGCAAGTGCCTATGTGTAACATTTTCTCCTTTGTTACAAATTCTTGTAAAGAGCCATCATCCGTATCCAAGAATCTCGGGTACGCAATGGATGATGGATCCTCAAAATCCCCCCAGAGGAGCAATCCTTAAGTCTACTCGCACATTCCCGCAGTGACTATTCAAACCAATCCCGTTAGACACTAGCCATATTCATATTACCTCTGAGCTATCGTCCCATCAATCTCCCCAGCGGAGCGATCATTTGGTCTATCTTTATGTTTGGATAGACCACACTCAACGAATCACTCCTCAATGAGTTTTTTCGGACATTAGTTAATGTTCATATTACCTCTGAACTGCTGTCATAATATTTCTCTCAGGCTGAGTTTGTCATATTCATATTACCTCTGAGCAAACCTCGCGAGTTTTGGCTATCAATTTTTATGTCCATATTACCTCTGATATCGGTTGTCATCTCAACTTAGCACCCGTACTTAACTCTAAGTACGCCAGTGGTGTTAGGTCCACGAAAACTGCCATGTCCATATTACCTCTGGCAGGGCTTGTCTTAAACTTATTACTTGCACTCTCTTGCACAAGAAGTAATAGGTCCACCAAAAAACCTCCCTGTGGGATGACTGCTATGGAAATAAATTGTTCATGTTCATATTACCTCTGAACTATCCTCATTTTCCCCAGCAGAGAAAAAAAAGTCAGTTCATGTTCATATTACCTCTGGACTATGTCTCTCCACTATCCCCACAGAGTCATATTTTACCGCGGCTATATTACCTCGGGCATGACTTGTCTCAAACCTATTACTTGCACTAACGTTTGCAAAAAAGTAATGGGTCCACAAAAAATCCCCCAGCAGGATGTCTTTACTAGCCACAAAACCTATCACGTCCATACTACCTCTGATAGGGCTTGTTTCGAACTTATTATTTGTACTCAATGTGCGCAACAAATAATAGGTCCACCAAAGATCCCCGAGTGGGATATCCTCAACAAAAATGGTATCATACTACGTCCATATTATATCTGGTATGATGTCCAAAGTTAGCACAAACAATCATAAAAAAATGAAGGGTCCTTATATGATTACAAATGGCGCTTATAGGTTAGCCAAGCCTAATAGAAATTTGGCAATGGCTCCTATCAACAGCAAATTCCTGAAGAAGTACTATATTTGATCTCCTTTGCTTAACGGAGTATGATGAAGATCTTATTTTGACGATACCACGCACAAAGGTTAGCTAGATCATATTCTATCAGATTTATATGACCTCTTAATGGATATGCTTAACTAATTTATAAACCTATCGTGTTCATATTACCTCTGATAGTGTTTGGTATACAAATTTAGTTGGATTATATTCTATCAGGTTCATATTACCTCTGAATAGATTTATATTCAGCAAAACCTTAACGAAAGTATGTCATGTTCATAATACCTCTGATATCACTTTCATCTTAGCCTATCATTTATATTTTAAAGTGATGGGTCCATAAAGTCAGAAAATGTATCTTTATTATCTCTGAGAAATTACAGGAGAAACAAAAAAAAGTACATCATTGGGGAGGAGCAGTTAAATCCCTAATCTGTTGCGCCAAAGCAGCCATCCTCTCATTCTTGGAGTCTAAATTGTTAGTGCGAGCCAGCTCTAGCCTTGCTTCATCATTGTTCAAGAGAGAAAGTTCGGACAGGGAATCAACAAAACTTGCGTGGATGACACCCACATGTGTCAAGTTCTGTTGAGCTGTATCCACTTGGCCCTTCAATACATCACGAACTAGCGATGCTTTGAGAAGCCTGTCCTTGGTTTGAGCAAGTTCAGCCTCCAATTCTTGAACCCTTACTTCATATCCCTCATATTCAGCGCAGCACTTGGCCAGCAGAGGAATACTCTCCACCAATGCTGCTTTCTCTTTCTCCATTTCTTGTTGTTGTTCCTGGATGGATTTGTTTAAAGATTCAATCTGTTGAGCAAGTTTCACAGTTAGGGAGTCATACTCAGCCTAAACCAAGTCATCGATGCTGCCTCGAGATAGTTACAAATATTCGTTAATGGGTTGTTCTAAACCATTAACCATTTTCTTTAGTGCATTAGCTCTTTCAGCGTCATATAAATTTCTAATCGGCGCTATAGTGAGCTTGGAGGACGTCTTCAGAGCATCAAAGCTTAGATTCTTCTCCAGCACTATGGATATCAATCTTTCAAAGTAAGGTAGAATATGCTAGTGTATTGTTCAACTAGCCTAGCAAAGATTGGATGTACGCTGGAAGTGGCCGCAATATCGGTAAATCTCCCTTCTGGAATGACTGTAGAGGATGTTGCCACAGTCGTTGCTTCAACAGAGGGCGCGACAAAAGAAGAGACACCAACAACAGTTGAAGTTGCTGGCATGCTTAACGAAGGAGGCACGGTCGAGATGGTGGGTTCATCCTCCTCTGATGTTATTTGAACTGCCACTGGAGGGATGACACCCGAGAATGTTACGGATAAAAGATTGGCAGTTTTAAAATATGCTTTATTGACATCATGTGCCACCATTTCATTAGCTGGATCCGCAACAAAATCAGAAGTTGTGTCAACTCCGCCCTCCCCAGAGACGTCTTCGCCTGAAAATAAGATAAGAGAAAGTTAATATCAATTTAATGTTAATTTTCCTGAAGTAAGCGTGAAGAATACATTTATCTATGGCCGATGGTATGTATGTTGCGTCTGCAGCCTGTATATCTAAATCATTTCTTAATGATGCTAAACAAGCTGTCATACCTGGAGAAGAGGGTACACCAACTAACGTTTGAGGGTAGTCATCCCAGTCGTCACCCAGATCTAGTCGAGCTTCATCAAGTAGAATTTCGTTCGAGATACTTACAGACGAAGGAGGGGCTAGTCCCATTATTTATCTTGGCAAAGGTATATGGATTCTTATTACGCTCGGCCTCGAAGGCGATCTAGAAGCACTACCAGTAACGGTGGTAGCAGCAGCAGTCACGGGCAAAGAATCTCCAGCACTGTTAGCTGGAACTATGGAGGCTCCCTCTCTAAAAGGCGAAGGACCCCTAATCAAAGAATCATCCCCAACAGGGAAAACAATAGGCTCACTCCTAGAGGGCCCCTTGGTGGAAGTCCTTTTAGGACCTCCGGTAGTCAGCTTCTTCTTACAGGGGGAAGGCTCTTTCAGAGTGGAAGCCTTTCGTTTATTGGAGATTATGAGAGGCTCTGCTGGTGGAGCTATTACGCCTCTCGGTAAAATCAACAAATAATCATCTGCACCGGGGGTTTCATCATCTTTATCAGAGGAGACAGATGGTATCTCCTCTCTCCTAGTGGACCTACGTGAAGGCATCCTGAAACTTCCATGAACATCAAAATCACGGTGGAAGGTATTGATGGACACATAAAACTGCACGTACGAGTGAAGAATGTGCAGCTTTGTGGAGAGAGAAGTTGTGGGCACAGCAAAGGTTGCTCCAGTACAACCCATTATGAAGTACCACCATCCTCTAGCTTCATCAATAAGTCCATCTTTGAACTTGAAGCTGCTGATGGGATTCCCCACGTGCAACTGATCATACCCAAATTACCTAGCGAAACGGCTAGGCAGATAATGCTCCAAGTAGTAGTGGTCCTCACTTCTGTACAGCAGATAGGAAGGTCTAATGCAGACCAACCAGTAAAAGGCTTCAGGTGAAAGAATAATCTTCCCCTGACCTGCATCCTGAAGTTTCGTCCCCTGTTGATTAATATGTATGGGGGGGACGATGCAGAAGAACTTCCAACTATGGACAAAATTTAGTACTAGCTGACAGTCTATGACGCTAGTCACATTCCAAGAAAAATTTCTGTAATTCAACAGGAAGTTATTGCCCGAACCATTGGCCGATCCGGGAGACATCACTCTGGTGTTGTGAAGGATTAACCATCCCATCAGATATAAGAATGGCAATTCCACTCTGGGAAATCCTTTACGCTGTGTATCATCAGCCAGCAGTCCATCAGTAATGGCCCTCAGGCCAGCTTGTATCCTGCATACCATGGCAGGGAGCAGGCCCAATCTTGCTCCAAATACCAAATGCACTGCAGGCCATAAGGTGTTGCGATGAATGCGATCTATAGACGCGATGCCAGGATCCACCCATCGACGTAGCCAAATAGAAAGGAAGCTAGCCAGTTGAGCTTCCCTTGACAGAGGCTTTCGACAATGCCTTATGTAACTGTAGGCTTTAGTTCCTGCAGGATAACCCCCTATCTCTTCATTCAGAACATAGTCAGGAGCCTCTGCATCTTCAATGAGATCATCGACTGTGTTGGCATTAAGCATGCTCAGAAGGTTTAAAGGCTTATCTTTACTATCTACAACCTTGTCCTGCTTGGCATCTCTGGCTTGATAGAAGAAGAGATAGGTTACCCATTTGTTAATATGGGCTAAATCAGAAGGCTCTCTGTAGAAGGCGGTGTATGCAAGGTAGTGGCTCATCAACTCTTGGTACACTGCCACTGCCCGAGGGTGGGTATCCTTCAGCTCCCTATTTGTCGAAACGTACTCTTCATAAGGAGTGTCTCCCATTAGCAGCTTTGAGATGTCTGCCATCTCATGAAGTGCCAGTTCCAACTCACCTATCGAAGTGGCGAAAGTCCTAGTGAACGAGTTATATTGCTCCATCAAAGCTAAGAACAATTTGGGGTTGAGAGGCAGCCCAACACTAGTAGCACTCACACCCGCGAACAAGCCAATACTTTCCAGCTCCATCTGGAAGTGCTTCAGGGCCCAGACAGTTAAACTGGCCCATCGAAGATTTTGGGGTCTAAGCCATCCACTGGTGCGAGGGTTAACCTTGGGGTATACTCCCCCATGTCCCATAAAGTTATTGCAGAAAGTCACTATTTGAAGCGGCTGGATCAGTGAAGTGTCTTCACTCGGGATGCTGCCCGGCAGTAATCCTCTGAAAGGCATGACAGGGCCTAAGGGACTGCTTACAAAGGACCCTCGGTCCAATTCTTTCTTATAAAAGATCTTCCCTGGATGGCCATAAAGATTGGGAGTCAGATTCCATAACATCTTTCTAGGATGTGTGGCATGGAAGAATGCAGAGATAGGGTAATCTCTGGATATCTTTGGCAGATATATGATCGTGCCCTCAGCAGAAAATATCCAATCTTCCTTCTTGGACTTGGTCTGAGACTGCTTATCAATAATGTCCCCGAATAAGAAAGCTGGTTTCTTATACTCAGTCCCATCTATGTATGTCAGGGGCTTTCCACTGATCATACACAGCAACATTCGTTCTCCTTGGGCCGAGATCAGAGTCCCCCTTTCTTGAGGATACTCGTTTCCAAAGATGGGGAAAATCACGTGGGACAAGTCCTCAAAGTAATTGGAATTCAACATTCCAGCAGCGGAGCCCATCACTTCAGCCAGAGGAGGGATCTGTAGGTCCACTGCAAAAAGCAAGAGAATAAGTCAGTTTTACGCTGGAATTTACTTTTAGCGCGTAAAACGTAAGGTGCTACACTCTTGTCGTATACGCCAAAACATGACAGTCTGAGTTTTATGACAGACTGCAAAAATTTGAGTTTTTACGCTGGAATTTATATCCAGTACATAAAACTCAAGGTTTGCCAGACTACAAAAATTTAAGTTTTATGCTGGAATTTACTTTCAGTTTGTAAAACACAAGGTTTGCAGTATACACCAAAATTTGACAGTCTGAGTTTTTACGCCAGACTACAAAAATATAGAGTTTTACGCTGACACGTTAGGAATGTTGGCGTATTGGCGCATACACGTACAACGTGTGCGAAAGATTTTACTCCTCTCGAAGTCTTTACATGTGATGTCCGGAGCGCAGCTAGACGGCGGAGTACTTCGTTCAGAACGGGGCTCGCTTGGCCTTGTGGGATTCACTCGTGCTTGAACAGAGGAGCGAGATGAGGAAGCGGCTTTCTTTTCCTTAGCAGCGGAGGCCTGTTTCGGTGCCATAGCGAATCTGAGTTCTCGAAAAAGAGACGAAGACGAAGAGTTCTCAGAAAGAGACAAAGGGTTTTGCAGAAACAGATGAAAAGTTTTTCTCTCTCATGACCTAGGCATATTTATAGAGTTCCAGTGACTCTCCGAATCCTTAACCAAATCTGATTTCTAATAGTCGGTTATGATTCAGGACCACGTCAGCCAATCATTTGAAAAAGAAGACAGGTCATCATGCTGCGTAACGGATCCCTAATTTTACGCTCAGAATTTTACGCGTAGAGCAAAGATCTACGATTTTACGCTCAGAAGCTACAGATCTACGATTTTACGTTCGGAAGCTTTTACGCTCAGATGCTACGGATCTATGGTTTTACGCATTATGCGGGACAGACCAGTCAGCAGAATACATGTATATATTAATCTGAGTTTTACACTCGAAAAATTCAGTTATAATTGACCATTTTATACTTCATTCAAAGTATTTCAAATTACAAGGAATTTAAAAACTTTGAAGGGGGTCTTGTAGAAGCATGAAATATGCTGGAGAATTGTACGCGTACATAAAGAGCTTCAGAGCTATACGCATAAAACAGGGCTCTAGAGCTATCTGGCATAAAGTAGAGCTTCAGAGCTATAGGCATAAAATAGAACATCAGAACTGTTCGGCGTTAGCAGCGGAGGCCTGTTTCGGTGCCATAGCGAATCTGAGTTCTCAAAAAAGAGACGAAGACGAAGAGTTCTCAGAAAGAGACAAAGGGTTTTGCAGAAACAGATGAAGAGTTTTTCTCTCTCATGACCTAGGCATATTTATAGAGTTCCAGTGAATCTCCGAATCCTTAACCAAATCTGATTTCTAATAGTCGGTTATGATTCAGGACCACATCAGCCGATCATTTGAAAAAGAAGACAGGTCATCATGCTGCGTAACGGATCCCTAATTTTATGCTCAAAATTTTACGCGTAGAGCAAAGATCTACGATTTTACGCTCAAAAGCTACAGATCTACAATTTTACGTTCGGAAGCTTTTACGCTCAGATGCTATGGATCTATGGTTTTACGCATTATGCGGGACAGACCAGTCAGCAGAATACATGTATATATTAATATGAGTTTTACACTCGAAAAATTCAGTTACAATTGACCATTTCATACTTCATTCAAAATATTTCAAATTACAAGGAATTTGAAAACTTTGAAGGGGGTCTTGTAGAAGCATGAAATATGCGGGAGAATTGTACGCGTACATAAAGAGCTTCAGAGCTATACGCGTAAAACAGGGCTCCAGAGCTATCTGGCATAAAGTAGAGCTTCAGAGCTATAGGCATAAAATAGAACATCAGAGCTGTTCGGCGTAAAACATGGCTTCAGAGCTGTACACATAAAACAGAGCATCAGAGCTGTTTGGCGTAAAGAAGAGCTTCAGAGCTGTCCGCGTAAAGTAGTACTTCGAGGCTGTTTTGGCGTAAAAGGTTGCTTCACCCTCCTGCGTAAAGCTCAAAATACGTTTATTTTTAATGCAGCATAAAGTTGTACGAGGAACTCTTCGTATTCCTCGGATGAATTTGTCAGACAAAGTAGCGAACCTGACTCCTAACAAAAGTACTACACGATGATTGAGAGGACTGTTGTGATAATAATTTTGTACAGAGACCCAGGTTGTCATTTATCGACATATTCTTGATACAAGTCGTTTTTACGCATTCAAAGAATATGCTGCCTATTCTATATGGGCAGAAAGGAGTTTTACGCTCAAGATGAGACAAAATCAGACGCCACGTCAAAAGCTGTTTCCTGCAGAGAGCTCGAGGCATATCTCTGCATTTAATACACGAGATGGGGGCATATCTCTGCATTTAATGCATGATATGGGGGCATATCTCTGTATTTAATGCAAAAGATTTTGCTCTATCCTTCAGATTTTGTCATGATAGGGAGAGATAAAACTGTGACTAATACGCTCACATCACCATCCTTGCATTTTACGCCAACCAGACTATTTTCAACTATAGGAGTATGCCATATGCTATCTCCTCAAAATACCCCAACTCGGCCATATTTGACAAGGTATGTGATAAGGCTATTTAGCCCGGAATACGCTCAAGACCTCAGTCGTGATGGATAATTGACTGGAAAAGCTAAACTGTGACTAATACGCTCACATCACCATCCTTGTATTTTATGCCAACCAGGCTATTTTTAACTATAGGAGTACACCGTATGCTATCTCCTCGAAATACGATAACTCGGCCATATTTATAAAGGTATGTGATAAGGCTATTTAGCCCAGAATATGCTCAAAACATCAGTCGTGATGGATAATTGGCTATTTTATGCTTGTTATCTATTATTCATGAACCATCAAGTTTTACGCAGAGTTTGGCTTTTACGCCAATAAAACAGAGTTTGGCTTTTACGCCAACAAGACAGCTATTTGGCTTTTACGCCAAGGAGACAGTTATTTGGCTTTTATGCCAACCATCTTTACGCAGGGGCTGTTACCTACGTGGCTTGCATGCCATGATCTTCGAGAAGCAGTTATACGCGTTACCTCAAAAATGGATACGCATCACACACAGACTCAGAAGATTATTTGAACGTGGGAAGAAGTTGTTATAACCGCAGCATAAAGGAGGCAGTCTTCTTCACAACTTGACTTTTACGCCAACCAGGCTTTTACTCCTACAAGACAGTTATTTGGCTTTTACGCCAACCATGTTTACGCAAGGGGCAGTTACCAACATGGCTTGCATGCCGTGATCTTCGAGAAGCAGTTATACGCGTTACCTTATAAAGGGATACGTGTCACACGCAGATTTAGAAGGTCATTCAGACGTGGGTAGTAGTTATTATAACCTCCGCGTAAAAGGTGCAACTCTTTTCACAGCTTGGCTTTTACGCCGACTGGATAGTTATTGTGACTGATCTCTATAAATAGAGACCCCTGATCACAGGGATAAAGGAGGAGAAAAAAAGGGAGACAATCATCAGAAAATAAGGTGCACAAGCACAGGACACTATCAGAGATCAGAGAGAGAGAGCAAATACAGAGGGTTTTAGTTGTCTACTTTGGCAACGAGAATTCAATCCTACCTGCAACCTTTGAAGCTTCTTCTTCTTCTATAACACTTCTTCATCTTCGTGTGGTCCAAGTGACAAAGTGATCGACCGTAGATCAGACTCCTATAGCAATACTTCCCCAGAATCAATTTTATTGTACTTAACATCCTCGTATAGGACTAATTGTACTCTTTTTCTTGTTTGTAAGCAAAAAAGAAAGGTTTCGTATAAACCTAATTATTTCTTCAATTTTGTTTATTCAAACAGTGGCGGCTCTACATGTTCATGCTCCCCTGATCAAAACATGGGGAACCGATAATTTCTTCTTCTTTCTGCACATCTTGAAAATTATTATTTTTTGACATAGGAGAAGGAATAACAATATGTGTGGAGATTGAATCTTGGACAATATGAGTATTTTGTGGATCTTCTTCTTTTTTAAAATCAGCAAATATTTTATCTTTACAAAATACAACATCCAAACTTCTCATAATTTTCTTGTTTATAGGATCCCACAACCTATATCAAAATTCATCATTTCCATATCCTAAGAAGATGCATAAAATAGATTTATCATCAAGTTTTATTCTTTTCTCCTTAGGTACATGCACAAATGCCTTGCAAACGAATACACACAAGTAGGAATAGGAAATAGCCTTTCCACTCCAAACCCTTTTTGGAATATTTCTATCCAAAGGAACTGAGGGTGAGAAGTTTATCAAGTAGCAGGCCGTTCACACTACTTCTCCCTAAAATATTTTTGGTAATTTAGTTAAGGATAACATACTCCTTATCCTTTCCATAATTGTATGGTTCATTCTTTCTGCAACCCCATTATATTGTGGTGTGTGTGGAACAATCTTTTGGTGTTTAATGCCATATTTAAAAAATACTCCTCACACATCCTTGAAGTATACTTACCACCATTATTCGTGTGAATACATTTCAAGAGCTTTCCGGTTTCTCTTTCAACTTTGGTATGAAAGTCTTTGAAAACTTCAAAGACTTGATATTTGGCTTTTAGGACATACACCCATACCTTTCTAGATGCATCATCTATGAAGATCATAAAGTATGAGGCACCACTAAAGGTTTTTACATTTATGGGTCCGTACACATCTGAATAGAATAAGTCTAATATGTCCTTATCCTTTTTGTTATGATTTTTAACAAAAGCTAATCGGTATTGTTTTCCAATCAAGAAATGATTATAGTGGGATTCATGGATGGAATTAGTTGTCATCTTGGGAGAGTTTGTAGCCCTTTCTCGCTTATATGGCCAAGCCGCTTGTGCCACAAATCCATAGAAGTACCTTTTACTATTCCAAGTTCATCATTCTTTAAGTGGAACTGAGTCTTGTAGAGAGTGCAACACTTCTTTTCTCTCGCCAGTACAAGTGATCATTTGGTAAGCTTCCAGCATCCTTTACCAAAGCTACTTGTATATCCTTCTTCATCAAGCTTGTCGGTGGAAAGAAGATTAAGACAAAGATCGGGCACAAATCTAATATCTTTTAGAACTATATTTGCTCCAAGGTTAGTGGTAACACAAATATTTCTAATGCCAATAATTTGAGAAGAGTTTTTTTACCCATTTTTACCATTCAATGGTTACCTTTATGAAGCGAAGTAAAGTAGTCCTTCCGGGAAGTAGCATGGTAGGAGGCACCAGAATCAATCACCCATTCTAAGTCTTGGCAAGTGAGATTTGCACAGTCTTCTTCTTCATATGCCGAGAAAAGCATAATTGTATTGTCACTAATAATGACTGTACTTTCATTCTTTTCTTGCTTCTTATTGGTTATTCCTTTCTTTTGTTCTCGCTTAAGCTTGCGGGATTTTCGTTTTATGTGTCCACTCTTCCTGCAGTGATAGCAACTAATGTCCTTCCTGGCCTTTGATTTTTCTCTCGACTTGTCTCTGTTCTGAGACTGTCGGCTTTTGTTCCTCTCCCTATTCTCGGTGACAAGGACATGAGAATGGGATGGTCCAGATGACTTTCTTCAAATTTCTTCATTCAAGAAGCTGCTTGTAACTTGATTTATGGATACAACTCTGTCAGGTGCAGAGTTACTAAGAGACACCACTAGAGTCTTCCAACTATCCGGTAAAGAGCTAAGCTAAAGAAGGACTTGAAGCTCGTTGTCCAACACCATCTTCATAGTTACAAGTTGATTAACAATACTTTAAATTTTATTCAGATATTCAGATATGGAATTACCTTTCTTGAACTTGAGATAACAAGCTTTTGAATCAAGAAAATTTTATTTTCGGCGGTCTTTCTCTCGTAGAGATCTTTAAATTTCTTTCACAAGCTGTTCGTCGAAGTCTCATTCGACAAATGGTGGAACACAGTATCATCCACCCATTGTCGAATGGTACCCTTGATTTTTCGGTCAAGCTTTTTTCAATCTTCCGTTTTCAGGGTCTCTGGCTTAGAAGATTCATCTTCAACCGGTGCATAGAGGTCCTTGCAATAAAGAAGGTCCATCATATTTGCCTTATATATCATCCAGTTACGGCAATTCAAGCTGATCATTCGAATGCCACCAATAAGAGTCTCCATCTCAACACAAGAAGATTAGCAACATGTGCTCTGATATCACTTTTGGGAAAAATAAGACCTTTCCCGTCTTTGTGATGAGATAGGAATAAAATAAAAATAGAAGAGAAAAGAAATTAAAAGAGAGAACACACACAAGATTTATCGACGTTCAGCTCAATTTGAGCCTACGTCCTCCGCTCGCACCTTCTTCACCATTTTTACTATAATCAAGTAAAATATTACAAAGGGCCTTCTCTCAAGTTGGTACAACTTAACTTGAGGATCATATTCTCTCACAAATTCACTTGAGGTGGATTACAAGTGTGAGGATTATAAGTTGTGTGTGCTTCTTCTTGCTACTTGTTATGTTCAACCTTCACCATCTCTACTCTATTTATAGGGAGAATATGCCTCTTGGGCATGTCACATTCGTTTCATGGATTAGTCCAAAGGGTAGCTCCTTTCTTCTCCCAGGATTTGTTCATCCATCATTAATATTGCATGCAAGCTTAATGCATGTACAATATGAATTGATAGGCTACTTCAGATGGTCATAACTTCTTTAATACACCTCCAAATGATCTGGTTCAAATCCTGGATAAAAATGAAGACTTTTTTCAACAACTTTTGTATTGAAGACCGAGCCAAATAATGAACAAAATATATCCAAAACAACCTTCCAAAACTGAATCTTGTCACATAAACTGCACCCAGAAAAATGGCTAAGTACTTGGCCAAACCCAACCATGGGTGACCAATTTCCATGGATCAAATCCATGTTTACTCATCATGGGGATGGACCCCGTTATATCGGTGTCCCTCTAGTCTTTGGTGTCCTGTGCCATCATCCATCCTGTCCTGGACCAGAGCCACCCCTAGTAGTATAGTAGTGAGTATTTTTATCTGTCACCGTGGATGACTTTTGTTCGATTCCTGTAACAGTAAATTTTTTATTAAAAAATAATTCAGGAATTTTTGCAGTTCTTATTATTTTTTTCTGATTTCGCTAGTTTAATTAGTGTTGGTATAATATATTGATGTTTATTTCTCTTCAAAATATTAAATTTATATGTTGGGTTTTAGGATTTAATTTATAGAATTTCCTTATAAGAATGATATCGTTCTTGGATTTATCAATCCATCCATGTAAGGAGTGACCAAACTTCAAAGATTGGTATTGCCTATTGGAGTGGGTATGGCTCCCAACCTATGTAGAGAAGATCCCCGAGTGCGACGAGCGCTGTCTGTCTGTCAGAGAAGCTCGAGGAGGCGACGAGGACCATTCAAGAAGTTGAAGAAGATTGGGAGCAGCGAGGAGGGGCTGCTGGAAGGAAGCATACTGAGTTCGGAACGAACTCAGTTTTCTAGGCCGAGTTCAGGCCAAACTCGGTCTGGGTATTCCAGAACATGATGGTTGGCTGATGTTTATTTTACTCGCAAATACCGAATCGGTCCAAGTTTGGTCCGAGTTCAGTGTTGGCGGGCTTAAGTAAAATTTAGAATATTTTATACACCGTTGGATCGTATCCTACGGTCCAGATTTAGTTGCAGGATTAGAAGGTATATATTAGATTTTCTAACCCAAATCCCTAACACAAAATAACAAGAGAGAAAATGAGGCAAGAGTGATTGTGAAACTTTGGAGAGTAGAAAGAAGGATTTGTCGACATCGCAAAAATAAGTTTTTGATGGAGGGTGTAAAATTCTTATTTATTAAGAATTTATAAAGAGTACAAAAGAATACCTATAAAAGAGGATCTAAGTACAAAAAGAAAGATCTGAAAAAGTATGACGGTGGAGATCGAGCATTACAACGGCTCCTTTACTACGTTGACGATCCGGGACCATAGAGGTTAACGAGGCTTCGAATGGCACTTTTGTCTTCTTCTTCTTCTCTTCTAGGTGTGGTCTCTCCTTGCATGTAGGAAAATACACACTATTTATAGACTTTAATAAGGCATTACATAGGTGCATGTACACGGGATGCATTTTGGTACATGGAACTACAGGCGCATACTTCGTTAAGGCTGCTATATGTCATGCCGAGATCTGGGGTTGCTGATGCCCATAATACTCGTGACACATGTCATGCCCTAATTTGGATATCTATGATTGCACCTTGGGAATACTTCCACTTGGCGCATGAAGAGCAATGAGGGGGTAATGGCGCATTGTCATACCCCGATCTCCCGCAGGATCGGCCGTCCCTGCAAGGCGCGAACCACTAGGCCAGCGCTCCCGCGGGGATGTGATATTGCACAAGCATAAGCTGCGCCCATGCAAGGACATGAATCTATATAGATGGTAAAATATCTAAGCCACAGAGTCGCACAGATAGTCCATATGCAACAAAATAAGAAACAAACAGGTGGTTGGTAATAAGTTCACAGAGACGTCAATAGCGAAAGCAGTGAATAACACAAGTATAGAAGTAAAATAAGAACTTTATTGATATTGAACAAGTATTACAAGCGGCGCTAGGCCAAGATTATAAGTCGTTCAAGCCCTCTCTCTTGAAACAATAAAGGCGTGCCAAGTGGCTTACAACATAAAATAATACATAGACGATGTTCTAATATTATATTATGTATATGTGCTTCAGCTCTGGATATGTCACTTCCCGTTCCAGATATACGTATTTGGAATATATTGGTTTCCATGCTTATATTATTTGTTGCTTGCATGTTAATTAGGTTGCATGTCATGGAGTCTAGACCCATTCTTTGGTTCAATTAGACCCATGGTTTAATTATTGGGTTATTTTGGTCATGAGTTGAACCATGGTCTAAACCTAAAATCCTAGCTATATAAGCTAACTTGTTTCTCTCTCTTCCCTCATTCTTTATTTTTCCCTCTTTTTTTCATTTTTAGGCAAATATACCTTGCACTACATGCAAAAATCTCTTAATTTTTTATTATTACTTTTTTTTCTTATATTTTATAAGTCTATTATGTGCTCATGATGATTCTAAACACTTCCAGTACTTGGAGTTTTTGGTTTTTATGGATGGATTTGTATAGATTTACTTTTTTAACTTAGGGTTTTTATGGGTTCCTTAAGTGTTTGGTGGTTTTGATCTTCTAAAACATGATAATTTCAAAAAATAGTTTTGGGAATAAATTGAGCACGTCATTTCGAGCATTTTGTCTTTTGATTAACTCAATTCGGAGTTAAAATAAAGTTTTTATGAAGAAAATATTATTTCAGTTTTGGGAGCTTTCTGCCATGGCTGAAGCTGATGTTGGGGGAGATGAGTGACTTATACGGCCAAGCGGTTTGAGCTCATGGGACCCATGCAACCATGTGGCCATGCATTCTGAACTCTTGCGACCATGTGGTCTGAACCCATGTGGCCATGCGGTCTGAACTCATGTGACCATGCGGCCATATGGTCTGAACTCATGCGACCATGCAGCCATGCAGTCTGAGCTAATTCAACCCATGTGACCATGCGGCCATGCGGTCTGAACTCATCCGACCATGCGGTCATAACTCATATGGCCCCACTTAATATGCGACCTATGCGGCTATGTGGCCCGACTTCCTATGCGACCCATGCGAACATGCGGCCCGACTTCCTATGCGACAAAAATATCTATGCGGCACCTGTCATATGCGATACTGACTCTATGTGTCCCTATGTGTATGATTTATTTATTTTTTTGGTTTGATGCTGTATTGGATTTTTTTGACTCTAATGTAAGATTGATGATTGGAATGCATGAGAACTGAGTGACCATGTGTCAAACCTGACTATATGCTTAACCCGACTATGAGTAGAGATGGACCATGCGACCAAGTGACTATGACTACCTATGTGCCTGACTATACCTACGTATTATAATGTGCTAGAACTCATGAGATTTATCAATAATTGGTAACTTGACTCGACTATTGGTATCCGTGCTGATACACTTACTACGTGCTATGTGTTCCTATGTGCTAAGTGTTTTTTCATGATTATGTTACATATTTCACACCGAGGTGCGCCTACGTGCTAAGCGACATATGATGTTATAAATTCCTCCAGCATGGACATGATAGTTGGTTAATAACCAAGCGTGGCTAGGATATGTTGATTATTGCATCACGCTGGAGTGAATCCAAGTTGAACTACAAAGTGACAAGCAGATTCGTATTAGCGTGCCTGTACTACGGTACAACATATAAGGGGAGTAACATATGACCACGCATGTGATTCCAGTTAACAATAGGGTTAACTAGGCAACTAAACTTATAGAGCATTGGAAGGGAATAGAATCTCGAGATCCTGTCTAACTAGCCACCTCCAGTCATCTGAATAGGGTTGTACAGGCTAGTCCCCATGGATATTGTTTAAGTCCTCATTAGTGAATAACAATATCTGACTATTATACTATACTATGTGTTCTATGCGATCTTAGCATGGTGGTCTTGCGAGGGACCGGTGCACAATACTATATGCTATGCAGCAATTTATGGCTCGACTAACCCTGCTAGTACTTGGTTCGATATGAGGATTCCTATATGAATAATATCTCTGGGATAACCAGGACTCCATCTAGTAAGTCGTACAAGTGACTGGCCAATTATGTATCTGAGCTTGTTTGTGTATTGTATCTACTATTAAATAGTCTAGGGACATGGTCTATCATGGTGCGATGATCTAACCCTTATCCTTATTTGGTTGTAGGGTTAGATTATTGTGTCACAATAGGCTATGAACCGAAACTACGAGACATAACTATATATATATATATATATATATATATATATATATATATATATATATATATATATATCTATTTCATAATCTAGTTTTATTTCTTTATTCGTGCTTTCTTTGTGGTACTTGCTATTTGGGGTCTAATCCCAATGGTTTTGCATGGCCAGGTTTAGAGCTAGCATCCGAGGATCAAGCATACTTCCCCCGAACAATGGAGCGTACCAGGCGGATGGACGTTGAAGGGAACGAGGGGGTTTCTTCTTCCCGGCTTGTTATTGCACACTTTACTTATTTAGGGAGTTTAGCCACTGGCACTTGTTAGACATAAATCTGGATATTTAGTTTCCCGACGTGATTGTAATTAACTAGACTGCAGCTGATCATGATTATGTACTTTTGATACTCTGCCAGTTTTTTTATTTTATACAACTGGTTTCCAGAATATCGTGGTAGGGCGTTTGTGACACCTTACTTTCTTGTCATATATGTTCTATGTTTACTGTTCTTGCTTGACTGATTAAGACAATAGATGTACTGTATGATCCTAAGTGACTTGCTTGTAGTATGCACCCCTTTTTCAAGTTACAGCCATGACCGCCGTACGATATTCTATACCTTGTATGGGAAGTTGGCAATATCAGTCTCCGTATTCCGGTACTGGGGTGTGACAAGGTTTTAGTGGTGGCCCATGCAGGTCTGTGTTTTCAGACTTGTGGGATGCTATGATCATAGGAGTCTTAATCAAAACATATGCCTTTGAAGTGTTGAATTCGTTCTTCTCGAAGCCTTGCTTGACTATCGAATCAATGGTTTCCTTGATCCTTCTCGTACTGTTCTTGATGTTTCTTGTCCTTTTCTTTTGGGCTTCTTTAGTTGTTGGAGTAGCAGGTATGGTAGGATAGCGTTCCCCTGGGTAACAATGGAAGGTAGCACATGTTTAGAGTCAAATTTGAGTAGAGACAGTAGTAAAACAAGCTAGCACGGTGGAACTAGAAGTTGGACATGTTAAGCAACTGGCCCCTGAGATGCCCGTACCCCCAATAGTACCGGCAGTACCACTATTACTTGACATCCCAATATTATTGGAGATCCTCCAGGAAATGATAGCTATACAGCAGCATCAGATGGCAGTGCAACAACATCAGTAGTTTCAATAAAAAGAGCAGAGTGTCTTGTTGAGTCAAGGTTTACAAACGGCTCTAGAAAGAGGCAGAAGGACTGATTTGGGGGCATCACTTAGATTTTGCCAACTTAACCCGAGATACTTTAACGACATGGAGGACGCCATTATGGCATATGCATGGCTCCAAGATATCAAAGTCATTCTGGCGACGGCAAAGGTTCTGGCTGATGAACAAGTTGACCAGGTTGGATTGCAGCTTCAGGACCTTGCCCGTGACTTGTGGGCGCCAGTAGAGGTTGGCTTGAGGCATCCTATCTCCTGGGACAGTTTCAGGGCTCCATTTTGGGCCAAGTTCTTTGGAGTCATAGTACAGTATGAGCTCCAACAGAGATTTATCGGTCTCAAATAGGAAGGTAGAATAGTGGATGGATATGCAGCTGAGTTTTTCAGGCTGATTAGATTCGCTACGACTATGGTGGCTACGGAGTCGGATAGAGCAATAACTTTCCAGTAGGACTTCATCTGGAGATTCTATAATTGGTAGAGGATCACGACTTCTAGACTTATGAAGAAGTACTTATAGCAGCTCGAAGGTACGAGCTTACCATGCAGAGGTTATCGACAAGGACATGAGGCCAGAAGAGGTCTCATGCTCAAAGTAGAGGAGGAGGTGGAGGAGTACCTCGGACATCAGCACCATTACCTGGCATTCGCATCCATGATTTAGCGCCAAGGGGAAACGCAGTTTTGATGGTGAAAGTATCGGTTCGACAGCAGCCAAGGCAACAGTAACAACAACAACAACAACAACGCTAGGGAGCACCGGCGAGACATACTTATTGTGGCAAAGGAGGCCACATTAGGAATGTGTGTAGGGCAACCGATGGGTTGTGTATGAGATATGACGGTCCATATCATCGGATTATCAATTGTTCAATGATGCAGAGGCCAGCAAGGCCAGTTCAACAATTCCCAGTGCTGCCATCACCAGGAGAAGTGCAACCAAGTGGGCCAATAATAGCAGCACAACCATGAGCTCAGCGTCTATTACTGACGCAAGCTGAGATATACCAGTAGCAACAGGGCCAATAGAGGCCACAACAACGTCACCAAAGAAGACAATAGCGAGGGGCACAGCAGGGCCAAGGGCAGGCATTCACCTTGTCTTTAGAGGAGGCTTTAGCATCGGCGACGCGGTGGCTGTTAATATTTTTGTCGTATCTTTTTTTGCTGTAGCATTGTTTGAGTCTGGCGCATCTCATTCTTTTATAACTACATGATTTGTGATAAGCATTAGATTGGAGTTCGAGACGTTGCCAGAGAGGTTGAATATACTCACTGGTAATAGGCTCGTAGGAGTTAGTAGAATATGTATAGCGTGTCCGATCGTAGTGTGCGAGCGTTCACTACCAGCACCGTTGATCGAGTTTCCTATAGGTAACTTTGACATTATCCTAGGCATGGACTGGATGAGATACAGTCATTCTATGATAGATTGCCATAAGGGCAGGGTACTATTTAGAATCCCGAACACGGAATATTTTACGTTTGACAGATCTGTGGGAGACCAGCATGAAGAGAGGATCGTAGCGACAATATTAGTAGTAAAACAACTTCCTGAGATAGTTAAGGAGTTCTTAGATGTTTTTTCAGAAGAACTACCAGGGTTACCCCCAATAATAGATCCTGAGTTTTATATAGAGTTGGTTCCTGGAGCAGGACCAATATGTTATAAAGTTTACCAAATAATACCATTTTAGTTAGACATACTGTACCAACATATAGAGAAACTGAAGTCAAGAAAGTTTATTCGACCCAGTGGATCACCTTGGATAGCGCCAGTGGTTCTAGTGAAGAAGAAGGATGGGACATCACGGTTATGTATCGACTACAAATAGTTGAATGCTGTAAAAGTGAAGAATAAGAATCCATTACCAAGGATCGATGATTTATTTGATCAGCTGAGTAAAGTATGTATTCACCTAGAAGGACTTGAACATGAGGCAGAGGAAGTGGCTAAAATTGATAAAAAAACTATGATGTGGAACTTCAGTACCATCCAGGCAAGGCAAGTATGATAGCAGATGCTCTTAGCAGAAGATGTAGTACATTATGTTGACATCGCAGCGGCATATCTTAGAAGATCTTCGAGAAATGGGGATCAAGATAGTACTTCCGTAAGACGTAGGAGTATTGTCTAGTTTACAAGTATAATCTACCATTATAGAAAGGATTAAGGCAGCTCATGCAGAGGATGCTAAAGTTAAGAAGCTTCGGGCGAAATGTGAGTCTGATCTCAGGAAAGAGTTGACGATTCATGAAGATAGAACTCTTAGGTTTAAAAATTGTCTCTGTGTGCCAAGTGGAGATATTCGGCAAGAATTAATGACCGAGGTGCATAGTTCCCAGTATTCAATTCATCTAGGAGGTACCAAGATATATTAAGACATCAAGCAATATTTCTGGTGGAACGTGATAAAGAGAGATACCATAATTCGTTTCTTAGTGTTTGGTATGCCAATCAGTGAAGGCTGACCAACAAAGACCGGAAGGATTATTATATCCTCTTTCTATTCCAGAGTGGAAGTAGGAACATATCATGATGGACTTTGTGACCGGTTTACTTAGATCCCCGACCGGTCATAATGCAGGTTGGGTAATAGTAAGTCATCTCACAAAAGTAGCTCACTTTCTTCCCTTCCAAGTAGGGCAATCCACAGAGCAGTTGGCGAAGATATACATGCGATAGATAGTAAGATAGCACGGCATCCCAGTGAGTATTATATACGATCGAAAAATTCGGCTCACTTTATATTTTTGGAAAAGTTTTCACCAGAGTTTGGACACCAACTTGAGATTCAGTACCGCTTACCATCCACAAACAGACGAGAAATCAGAGAGAACCATCCAGACCCTGAAAGATATACTATGAGCTTGTACTTTGGATTTTGGAGGGTCTTAGAAAGATCACCTTCATCTTGTTGAGTTCTCATACAACAATAATTATCAAGCAAGTATTCAGATGGCACCCTTCGAAGCATTATATGGGAGAAAGTGGAGATCACCATTGGCATGAGATGATATAGGTAAGCAAAAGATGTTAGGCCCCAAGATGATCATGCAGACAGTTGAAGTCGTCAAGCAAATCAGAGAGCGACTTCGGGTTGCGTAAGATAGGAATCGGTATTGGCCAGATCAGCATCGTAGTAGGCCTTTGGATTTTTGTGTCGGTGACCACGTGGTCTTTCGAATTTTTCCAACCCATAGAATCATTAGATTTGGGGTTCGCGGGAAGCTTAGTCTGTGATACGTCGGTCCGTTCGATATCCTCGAGTGGGTGGACGATATTTCTTATCGTCTTGCCCTTCGGCCTTCGCTACGTGAGGTGCACGATGTATTTAATGTATCTCAATTGTGTAGGTATATTTCAGATTTGAGTCATATCCTTGATCATTCTGATCTAGTCATTGGTACCGACTTGTCTTACGAGGAGCAACCCATATCCATTTTGGACCGAAGGGAGAAGTTGCTCAAGAATCAGATTATCCATCTTGTCCGGGTTTCTTGGGGTCATCACCCTTTGGAAGAGTCGATGTAGGAGTGTGAAGACGATATCCGGTCTCGGTATCTGCACTTGTTCAACACAGAAGGTATATTCGTTCTTATTCCTTCGTATCATGAATCTTGCGATTCATTTATCCATGCTATGTGACACTGGTTTTCTTTATATGCTTGAATTTGATTGCATGTGTATATGAACTTATAGTTAGCGTAGTGCTTATTTTGATTTCTCTAACTAGCCTTGGGTTTGAATGCCGAGGACAAATTTTTTCTAAGGTGGGTAGAGATATCACTCCCTGTTTTCGATATACGTATTTGGAACATATTAGTTTCCTTGATTATATTATTTATTTCTTGCATGTTAATTAGGTTGCATGGCATGGAGACTAGACACATTCTTTGGTTCAATTAGACCCATGGTTTAATTATCGGGTTGGTTTGGTCATGAGTTGAACCCATGGTCTAAATCTCAAACCCTAGCTGTAAAATCCCTAATTCTAAAAGCCGTATTTATCCTTTTTAATTAACTAATAATTGAATTATAGTATTTAGTAGCTAAGTAGGAGAAATAGAATTTATTGAATATTTATGCTAGGTGTTTGGTGCTTTAGAGGACTTACGGGGCAATTATAAATTTTCCTTAATTTATTCCATGTAGGGGGGCCTGTGGGCAGTTGCTAGCTTAATGGTATGGACTAATATAATTTCTAGAATTTTTATGTATATATATATAGTTAAATAGAAAAGAATTATAAAAGAAAAGAAAATAGAAATTAGAATTAATAAAGAAAGAAAAAGAAAAAGAAAGAAAAGAAAATGGATTTAAATCATTAATGGGTCTAAACCCTAAACCCGCTAAAACTAAACCCATTTCCTAACTCTAACCCGCGAGAACCCAACCCCATATATAAACACCGCAGCAGTAGCTGCTGCCAAACGAGCCCCCGCCCAGCGCGTTCAACGAGCCCCCTCCCGCTGTCCTTATATATATATATATATATATATATATATATATATATATACATATATATATATATATATTATATAGTAGTAAAACCCTAACCCTAATCCTCTCTCTCCCTGACCTGAGCGCCGCCGGAGTCCAGAGCCACCACCGGAGCACGCCGCACCGCCGCCGGAAGCTGCTCGCCTTCCGCGCCCCCGCTCAAGCTCACGCCGCACAGCAAATCTCTACAACTTACCTATGTTCAAGCCCTGTTTTTCGTGCCCTCGCTCGACCAAATTCGACCCCGTCTTCACCGGTATGATCCTCACCTATCCTCCTTCCAATCCTGTAGATTAGTTTATCTCGAACAGCGCACAAACCAAGGTAAAAATTGACGCCAAATCAAAGAAAAATAACCACTTTTTAATTCCAGAAATTCGGTTGCGATGACCTAAATTCACGAACTCGTATCTCCCACCACAGAGATCCGAATTAGGTTTTTCTTTTTGGTATGCGAAGACCACCTAACCTAGTTTAATTTCTGTCAAATACAATAATTTATTAGCTGCCGTATGTTAAACTAAATCACTTAGAAAAACCCCGAAAACATGCTTTTTACAAATTTTAGAAATTGCGATACGGAGCGCGCCCCGCCAAACGGGACCGCACCGTCGTGTATTAAGTGTACCAAAAGGTGCGCGCGGTATACCCAGACGTGTGGGCTTTCACCGAAACTGATTTGGACGCGTGTGCGCGTCGGAATCAGCCCGTATCCGCGAAATTTCCCGGTATTGCAACTTTTGCAAAAGCCCTGCGCATTTAGTGCACGCTCGCCAGAATACGACAAAACTTGTGCCACTGGACTTGTGGTATCGTGGTGGTCCTGTGACCCAATTTTCACGCAATTCTTAGACAGTTGACCAAGTCGCCTATTGGCGGGCCCTACGGTTGACTTTTTGGGCAAATTTGTGTTCGGCTCATCGAAATCCATATTTGGATATACCGTTGAGTTTGTACTGACTTTTAGAGTTCGTTTGACCTATAATATGTCCCATTTAGAGAACGTTACCCCTGGCACGCTTTTCAGTTCAAAGTGGCCCACATGAGGAGCCCGTTTTGACCCAAAATTTTTGTTTTGCCCCTGTGTCCAAATTGGACGAAAGGGTAGTATTTTCTAGCATTTTACTTATTCTGGGAATGTTGGTGATGTTTATTTCAGCATCCGGAGACGTTCATTCTGAGACCGTAGTTTCTGACTCTTGGTGTTTGACATATGGACGTTACACTCTGCAGCTCTCTTGCCAAACAAGTATACCTTGCCTTGTTGTACTGTTTAAATTCAGCTCTTTTGCCAGACAAGTATACATTGCCTTGTCCTACTGCTCATGCGGCCTAGTTTTTCATGTTCATTTTTTTCATGCACCTTTTTCAATTTATTGGATTATTTTTATTGAGTATTATATTAGAATATAGTTGGATGTTGTGTTCTTAAATTTTAACACACGATTTTGATCCTCACGACACCGTAGAAATGTTTGAGTATGTTAACCTTTTGTAGCATTTGCATCGGGCAATCGAGTGTGAGTATTGCCCAATGTGCATTTAAGTTTACTCGATAAGCGTACCCTTAGCTATCCGGGTTGACGGTTGTGCTGGTGGTAGTATTATTCTTAAGACATGTATTTAGTAATTAATGTTTGTGACAACCCGAGCTAGTTAATCATAGAAACCCATAAAGTTATTTGGCCATACGATGAATGGTGTTACTTTCCTTATAGTTCGCTCTTCTAGTTTTATTTTCTCCCGACGCGTGGTTAGGGTGCTAAGTTCTGCTCGAGTGAAGGTCTGCAACCCCGGTCCTTGTTTGGTTTAAGGGTTGTGGTCCCGATCTAGAAGATTTTTTATGCACTCATGCCGCTAGTCTCCTTACTTTTATTTTTGTACTTGTTATCAGTTCTTCTAGTATTATTATTGAGACAAGTACATTGGTACCGTACAAGTCTCGATCAACATTTATTTATTTTATGTCTCTTTTTGCTTATATTGTGATGTGTTTGGTCTATCACCTTGAGCTCCTTTGTGGTACTTGTTGCTTAGGGTTCTGACCCCATTGGCATTGCATGGCTAGTTTACCCCAAAGAGAACCAGGATCCACCGCACTTCTAACAAGATAGCTCGTACTCGTAGGACTGCGGCCGAAGCACGCGAGTGGGTATTCTTCTTCCACCCTTGTCTTGATTACTTTATTTTGTGGTATTTAGCATAGGACAAAGTTAGCTCCTTATATTTTTGAGACTACGGTCAGCATGATGTATATATTGGACCATGGCAGGTATATTTGATCATGTATAATTATACTCTACTTGTGCAGCATTTTATATTTACTAGATTCATGATCATATGTGGTATATAATTTGAGACGCCTTTTTACTTTCATATATGATATACTCTTGTACTTATGTTGTTGGATTGAGATATTTGGATTTATGGGCCTTAGGACTAATGTCATAGCATACTGGAGTCCACCCATCTGTCTTCTAGACAACCTTAATACATTGCGGTTTACTTCGGTATTCTACAAGGTGCAGTTAGCCATATCAGTCCCTGTATTTATCCAGTATTCTGGCAGCAGGGCGTGACAACATCAAATATTAGGTATGAAAGAAGGTAAACATAGCATGCGTCCTAACTATATGATGGTCCATGGGTTGCCCCATGATTAGCAGCGGTGACTCAAGGTTCTGCTCTACACTAGTACGCGCGTGTATCAGCAGCTATGACTCAAGGTTCATATCTGCACCAATACACACACGAATATTAGCAGCTGTGACATCATGGTTCCGCTCTTCATTAATAGACATATCACCCCACTTGATCACAAGGTCCATACCTTAGGGTGAAACAAAAATCTCTTCCGGACCGACCGATTTCCAGTACCCCATGAACCGTTCGATAGAAAAAACCTTGTGCACAAGTTATCCGAGACCAAGGCATGACATAAAATATCTATCAGATAATATATTACTATGCACAGTTCTGAACAACAATTACATGATTCTATTTTATTGTTTTTATCCCATAGATCATGTTCAAAACATAAGAACTTGCTATAGATCGGGTTATGCAACATAGGAACGAGGGGATTGGAATATAAATTGATAATAAAGAAAAATTCTAACACTTCAAGCATGCAGTTTATTTATTTTAGCTTATCTTATTAGTGAAGTATCATTGAATCATAGGAACATACAACTAAATAAACTAGAGATCATTTTTTTAGACGTCCATAGTAAGGATTCATCGAAGGGCCGAAGCCATGCATCGATTGAATCAACTAGAGGATGGGGAAGCCTTATTCAACGATCACTCCTTGGTTATGCGTCCTAAAATTTGCAATAACACTTGGTTAGCATTCTTCGATCTCTTTCTCTTATGATTTGAAATGAATGTGCAAGCGAGAAAAGTAAATCATAAAAACCAAGTCATCAAAAGCAAGACAAAATACAAAGCAACACAAAACCAAGCAACAAAACAACCAACAAAAAATCTTGGACTCATTTCAATAGAAGCTGTTTCATCAGTTTGAAGGGTTCATTATATTTTGTTCGTGATTGATTTTACGATAAGGTTTCTCCGAGACTCGATTCTCAACCGAGTCAAAGTAACAAGTATTCCATAAGTAAACCACTAGAGGCGGGGCATTACATAATACCCCACTGAGAAAAAGTTTTGTCCTTAAAACTTAAGAGATAAATGAGTTGATAAACAAGGAATCACGAGGTCAAAGGAGTCATACTCACCAATATCGTGTCTGCTCGTATCACGCTCAATATTCAACTGATAAACTCTTGGCCTTCTCGTCTGAACAGTTTATCCATTAGTCTGAGTTGGAGCTGGCACAAAATTCTGATTCTTATTCTGACCAACATTTTCGTTGCAATACGATACTGAAGCCCTAATGATTGGACAATCTTGGATCAAAAGACCTTATTGTCCACATCTGAAGCACCCTTATTAAAGTGATAAAAAAATTCTTTATTGTGACCCAGACGGCCGTAGAAACTGTACTATTTCCCGCGATACTTATCTGTATCGGCCTTCTTCTCATTATCGGCCTTCTTTTCACCGTAGTAGTATCTTTTTGCAAAAGAATTTTTAGGAGTCGATGCCTTTTCTGGAGCACTTTGTGGTATGAACTGCTCATTCTGCACCGCTGCCTCAAAAGCTTGTATGTACGATTTACACTCTCAGTTCATAATATCCTTTCTCAGGTTATCACTCAGGCCTCTTATGAACCGATGTCTATGGGCTCCCTCATTAGGAATCATTGAGCTAGTAAACTTAGCAAGCTTAGAGAATTTTGACTCATAGTCTTCGACGAAAATGCTCCCTTCCTTAAGTTGGGTAAACTCATCTTTTTTCTTTGCCTGAAAGCTGGCGGAAGATATTATGCAAGGAATGCATCCTTGAAAACCCCCAAAGTGATCGTACCATTTGGATACTTTCTGATATGATCTATCTTCTTGATTTTCGACCAGTCGTGTGTACATAACCGCAGTTTCATGACTGCACACGCCATCCTCTTGTTCACAGGTATCGAAGAAAACTCAAACAAGTCCTCCAACTTGGCGACCTAGTCAATCACCCTATCAGGCGTTGTCCTGCCTTCGAACTCTGGAGGGTTCAACTTCAGAAACTCGGCACCCCTAAAGTTAGACTTCTTGTCTTTCCATCGAGGCTTATCAATTTTTGCTAGGCCTGCTCTCTGAGGCACAGTCGTGGTTGTCACAGGTGTCACGGCAGTCCCCGATGCACCACTGTTGGCTACCAGTATTATTACTATTTAAGTCAGAGAGTCAAGTTGATGTTGTTGTGCCAAAGCTCTAGCATAAGTCCGTTGCTGCTGAGCTTCGAACCATTCCAATTAGGCCTCATATAGGTCACTCTAATTTTTGAACATGGTAATTAGCCAATCGACTTAGTCATCGCTCACGCTCTCTACGCGCGATGTCCCTTGATTACCTGTTGTAGTCATCCTGCTGCAAAAGAGAGTATCTTGCATTAGTCGCATAACATATTATGGACTTACTACATGGGATGTTGGGTTTTCATGCTATTCAAGATCGGGACATTTAATACCATCAATTTAATTATATAGATTCGCAACCATTTTAGAAATCTGGAACTTCTGAAATCGCTTGAAAACTTATTTCATTTTTTTAAAAATAATATTTGAATAAGCAAGGACGTAAAGCCGTGTGCTTTGATACCACCATATCATGCCCCGATCCTATAAGGGCCGATTGTCCTCGCTTGGTCCTTACGAAATTGATCATCCTCGCTTGGGAGTGATGTCGTGCAAGGCTAAGTTGTACTTGCACAAGGCATAGTACATGCACAAGATACAAGTTTGACAAAAATATACATATATACTAGCATATAATATAAAATATAGAGAATCAAAGTTGAACACATTTGATAAGAACACAAAATACTTGCTTTATTGAATATTTGAAGATTAGGTTATAAAGTAGTTGCTTGGCAAATACAAAATATGCCATAGATGGCTTATAAATATTTTTAAAAATTGAAAACTAGCCACAACACCCAAGCATCATATCCTTTTAGTAGGACCAAAATAAAAAAATATAGCAGAAGAAGAGCTTGCACACTGGAGAGGAAAGCTTAGGAAATCAGCAAGAGCACAGTTCCACATGAAGGGATGCGCTCCGAGAGCTTTAAAATGCTTGCCAAACTCTAGCTACTAGAGTGTAGAGATTTGCCCACAAATGTGGGTTAGTACTATATCATGTACTGGTGAATGACCGTAGCCAAACTCACCTTGAAATCCATACTAACTATACAAGTGAAGCTAGCATTACTATTATGTAATTTTTTAGTTATCTAGTTTCTTTTTAATAATTCATGCAAGAAACATAAATGATAGATTGAACCATGTATATGATAATTTCTTACCCACGATCGCCCTGTAGTAGACAAACAAGTTAGCAATAATTTATATATATGCATCTAACTTATGAATCGATCTTGGCATTAAATATTAGGTATTCAATAAGGTAAACCTAGCATGCGACCTAACTACTTGATATTTCGTGGGTTGCCCCATGATTAGCAGCAATGACTCAAGGTTCAGCTCTGCACTAGTACGCGGGTGTATCAGTAGATGTGACTCAAGGTTCATCTTTGCACCAACATACACGAATACTCGCAGCTGTGACATCATGGTTGTACTCTTACTAATTGTCACATCACCCCACTATATCACACGGACCGTACCTTAGGGTGAAACAAAAATGTCTTCTGGGCTGACCGATTCTCAGTGCCCCAGGAACTATTCGAGAGGCAAAGCCTTGTGCACAAGTTATCTAAGACCAATGCATAACTTGAAACATCAATCAGATAAGATACTACTATGCACAGTTATGAACAACAAGCACACGGTTCCATCTTCTTGTTCTTATCCCACAGATCATGTTCAAAATATAATGACTTGCTATAGATCGGGTTGTACAGCATAGGAACGAGGGACATGCAACATAAATTGATAGTGAAGCAAAATTCTAATACTTCAAGCATGAAGTTAATTTCTTTTAGCTTATCTTGTTAGTGAAGTATCATTGAAACATAGGAACATGCAACTAAAGATAACTATAGATCATTTTTATTAGGTGTGCAGACTAAGGAATCATCAAAGGGCCGAAGCCACTCACCGTTTGAATCAACGAGAGGATGGGAAAGCCTTATGCAACGATCAGTCCTTGGTTATGCGCCCTAAAATTTGTAATAACACTTGGTTAGCATCCTTCGATCTCTTTCTTTTACGATTCGAAATGAATATACAAGCGAGAAAAGCGAATTATGAAAAATAAGTCATCGAAAGCAAGGCAAAACACAAAGCAACACAAAACCAAGCAGCAAAACAACCAACAAAAACTCTTGGACTCATTTCAATAGAAGCCGTTCCATTATTTTGAAGAGTTCATTGCATTTTTTTTGTGATTGATTTTGCCGTAAGGTTTCTTCGAGACTCGATTCTCAACTGTATCAAAGTAATAAGTGTTCCATAAGTGAACCACTGGAGGCGGGGCTTACAAAATACTCTACTGAGAAAAGTTTTATCCGAGAAACTTAAGAGATCAAGGAGTCGAGAAACAAGTATCAAGTGGTCTAAGGAATCAGACTCACCAACATCGTGTCCGCTTGCATCATACTCAATATTCAACTGATAAATTCATGGCCTTCTCTTCTGATCAGTTTGTCTATTAGCCAGAGCTAGAGTTGGCTCAAATTTCTAATTCTCATTCTGACCAATGTTGTCGTTGCGGTGAGGTGCCAAAGCCCTAATGATTGGAAAATCTCAGATCACATGACCTTATTGTCCATATCTGAAGCACCCCTTATTAAAGTGAAGAAAAAATTTCTTAGTGTGAATCGGACGGCCATAGAAACTGCACACTTTTTTGCAGTACTCATCTGTATCAGCCTTCTTCTCACCATTGTGATATCTTTTAGTAGGAGGATTTTGAGGAGCCGATGCCATTTTATGGAGTACTTCGTGGTATGAACTGCTCATTCTGTACTGCTATCTCAAAAGCTTGTTTGTAAGATTTACACTCTCGATTCATAACATCCTTTCTCAGGTTATCATTCAGGCCTCTTATGAACCGATGTGTACGGACCCCCTCATTAGGAATCATTAAGCTAGCGAAATTAGCAAGCTTGGAGAATTTTGACTCATAGTCTTCGACGGACATGCTCCCTTGCTTAAGTTTGGTAAACTCATCTTATTTTTTCTGCCTGATAGCTGGCAGAAGATATTATGCAAGGAATGCATCCTTGAACATCCCCCAAGTAATCTTACCATCCTGATGCTTTGGGACAAGATCTAGCTTCTTGATTTGCCACTAGTAATGTGCACGTAACCGTAGCTTCATGACTGCACACGCCAGCCTCTTATTTGTAGGTATCGAAGCAAACTCAAACAAGCCCTCCAACTTGGTGACCCAATCCATCACTTATCAGGCGCGGTCCTGCCATAAAATCTGGAGGGTTCAACTTTAGAAACTTGGCACCCCTAAAGGTAGACTTCCTGGCTTTTAGTCGAGGCATATCAGTTTCTGCTAAGCCTGCTCTCCGAGACGCAGCCACGACTGTCACAGGTGTCGCCGCGGTCCCTTATGCACCATTGTTGGCTACTAATGTGATTACTCTTTGACTCAGAGAGTTAAGTTGTTTTTGTTGTGCCAAGGCTCTAGCATCAGTCCGTTGCTGCAGAGCTTTGAACCATTTCTGTTGGGCCTCATATTTGTCACACTAATTTTTGAACATGGAAATTAGCCTATCGACTTGGTCATCGCTCACGTTCCCTGTGCGCGATGTCCCTTGATTACCTGTTATAGTCATCCTACTGTAAAAGAAAGTAGCGTGCATTAGTTTCATAACGTATTATGGTACGTTAGGTTTTCATACTATTCAAGATCGGGATATTTAATACCATCAATTTACTTATATAGATTCACAACCATTTATAAAATTTGGGACTTTTGAAATCGCTTGAAAACTTTTTTTTTGAAAACGATATTTGAAGAGGCCAATGACGTAAAGTCGTGCGCTCTGATACCACATTGTCATGCCCCGATCCTATAAGGGCCGATCGTCCTCGCTTGGTCCTTATAGAATCGATCATCCTCACTTGGGCGTGATGCCGTGCAAGCCTAAGTTGCACTTGCACAAGGCATAGTACCTGCGCAAGACACAAGTTAGACAAAAATATACATATATACTAGCACGGAATGTAAATTGCAGAGAACCAAAGTTGAACATATTTGATAGGAACACAAAATACTTTCTTTATTGAATACTTGAAGATTGGATTACAAAGTACTTGATTGGGTGATACAAAATATGCCATAGATGGCTTACAACTCTTTTTACAAACCCAAAACTAACCACAATGTCCAAGCATCATATCTTTTTAGTTGGACAAAAATTGAAACCCTTAGCAGAATAAGAGCTTGCACACTAGAGAGAAAAGCTTAGGAAAGCAGCACGAGCACGGTTTCACTTGAAGGGATGCGCTCTTAGAGCTTCAAAATTGTTTTAAACTCTCGCTACCAGAGCCTGAAGATTTGCCCACAAACATGGGTCAGTACTACAACATATACCGGTGAGCGACCATGGCCAAATTAACCTTGAAATCCACCCTAAGTATATAAGTGAAGCTAATATTACTATTTTGTGATCTTTCTAGTTGTCTAGTTTCTTTTTAAGAATTCATGCAAGAAACATAAATGATAGATTGAACTATGCATATGATAATTTATTATTCACGGTCGATTGGTTAACTATACAATAGACACACAAGTTAGCAATAATTTGTATATATGTATGTAACTTATGAATCAATCTTGGCTTCAAATATTAGGTATATAAGAAGGTAAACCTAGCATGTGACCTAACTACATGATGGTCCATGGGTTGCCCCATGATTAGCAAGTGTGACTCAAGGTTCAGCTCTGTACTAGTATGCATGTGTATCAGCAGCTGTGACTCAAGGTTCAGCTCTTCACCAACACACACGAATACTAGCAGCTGTGATATCTTGGTTCCTCTTTTCACTAATAGACACATTACCCTACTAGATCACAAGGACCGTATCTCAGGGTGAAACAAAAATTTCTTCTGGACCGACCGATTCCCAGTGCCCCGTCGTTCGACAAATAAAACCTTATGCACAAGTTGTCCGAGACCAATGCATAACATAAAATATCTATCAGATAAGATACTACTATGCACAGTTCTGAAAAACAAGAACTTGATTCCATCTTCTTGTTCTTATCCCGCAGATCATGTTCAAAATATAAGGACTTGCTATAGATTGAGTTGTGTAGCATAGAAACGAGGGACATGCAACATAAATTGATAGTAAAGCAAAATTCTAATACTTCAAGCATGCAGTTCATTTATTTTAGCTTATTTTGTTAGTGAAGTATCATTGAAACATAAGAACATGCAACTAAAGCAAACTAGAGATCATTTTTATTAGGCGTGCAGACTAAGGATTCATCGAAGGGCCGAAGCCACTGACCGATTAAATCAACGAGAGGATTGGGAATCCTTGTGCAACGATCACTCCTTGGTTATGCATCCTAAAATTTGTAACAACACTTGGTTAGCATCCTTGGATCTCTTTCTCTTACGATTCAAAATGAACGCGCATGCGAGAAAAGCGAATCATAAAAACCAAGTCATTGATAGCAAGATAAAACACAAAAGAACATAAAACACAAAACCAAGAAGCAAAACAACCAACAAAAACTCTTAGACTCATTTCAATAGAAGTCGTTCCATCAGTTTAAAGGTTTTATTGTATTTTGTCCATGATTAATTTTACGGTAAGATTTTTCCGAGCCTCGATTCTCAACCGAGTCAAAGTAACAAGTGTTCCATATGTGAACCACTAGAGATGGGGCATTACATAATACCAGAAGAATTTTTGTCCTCAAAACTTAAGTGATCAAGGATTCGAGAAAGAAGGCATCATGATGTCAAAGGAATCAGACTCACCAACATTGTGTCCGCTCGCATCACTCTTAATATTCAACAGATAAACTTATGGCCTTCTATCGTCTGATCAGTTTATCCATTAGCCGGAGCTGGAGCTGGAGCTAGCACAAGATTCTGATTCTCATTCTGACCAGTGTTATCATTGTGGTACGGTGTCGAAGCCCTAATGATTGAATAATCTCGGATCACATGACCTTGTTGTCCACTTCTGAAGCACCCCTTATTAAAGTGATGACAAAATTCCTCAGTGTGACACGGACGGCTGTAGAAACTGTTCTCTTTTCTGAGGTACTCATCTGTATCGGCCTTCTTCTCATTGTCTGCCTTCTTCTCACTATTGTGGTATTTTTAGCATGAGGATTTCGAGGAGCCGATACTTTTTTTTGGAGCACTTCGTGGTATGAACAACTTATTCTTCTCCGCTATATCAAAAGGTTGTATGTACGATTTACACTCTCAGTTCATAACATCCTTTCTCAGATTGTCATTCAGGCCTCTTCTGAACCAATGTGTATAGCCCCCCTCATTAGGAATTATTGAGCTAGCGAACTTAGCAAGCTTGGAGAATTCTGAATCATAGTCTTCGACGGACATGCTCCCTTGCTTAAGTTCACTAAACTTATCTTCTTTTCTCTGCCTGGCAGCTTGCAGGAGATATTATGCAAGTAATGCCTCCTTGAATATCCCCCAAGTGATCTTACCATCCTAATACTTTGTGGCAAGATCTAGCTTCTTGATTTTCCACCAGTCACGACTGTCACAAGTGTCGCGACGGTCCCCGATGCACCACTGTTGGCTACCAGTATTGTTACTATTTGAGTCAGAGAGTCAAGCTATTATTGTTATGCCAAGGCTCTAGCATCAGCCCGTTGTTGCTAAGCTTCGAACCGTTCCTGTTGGGCCTTATATCAGTCACTTTAATTTTCGAATATGGTAATTAGCCTATCGACTTTGTCATCGCTCACGCTCGCTTCGCGCGATGGCCCTTGATTACCTGTTATAGTCATCCTGCTGCAAAAGAGAGTAGCTTGCATTCGTCTCATAACGTACTATGGAATTATTGCATGCGAGGTTGGGTTTTCATATTATTCAAGATCGGGACATTTAATACCATTAATTTACTTATATAGATTCGCAACCATTTTCGAAATCTGGGGCTTTTGAAATTGCTTGAAAACTTATATCATTTTTTTGAAAACGATATTTGAGAAGGCCAAGGACATAAAGCTATGCGCTCTGATACCACTTTGTCACACCCCGATCCCTTAAGGGCCGATCGTCCTCACTTGGTCCTTATGGAACCGATCGTCCTCTCTGGGCGTGATGTCGTACAAGACTAAGTTGTGCTTGCACAAGGCATAATACCTGTACAAGACACAAGTTAGACAAAAATATACATACATAATATCACGGAAGGTAAAATATAGAGAACCAAAGTTGAACAAATTTGATAGGAACACAAAATACTTTCTTTATTGAATACTTGAAGATTGGATTACAAAATAATTAATTCGATGATACAAAATATACCATAGATGGCTTACAACTCTTTTTATAAACCCAAAACTAGTCACAACGCCCAAGCATCATATCCTTTTAGTAGGACCAAAATCAAAATACCTAGCAGAAGAATAACTTACACACTGGAGAGGAAAGCTTAGGTAAGCAGCACGAACATGGTTTTGCTTGAAGGGATGCGCTCCTGGAGCTTCAAAATGCTTTTTAAACTCTCACTACCAGAGCCTGGAGATTTGCCCACAAACTTGGGTCAGTACTTCAACATGTACTAGTGAGCGACCGTGGCCAAACTCACCTTGAAATTCATACTAAGTATAAAAGTAAAGCTAGCATTACTATTTTGTGATCTTTTTACTTGCCTAGTTTCTTTTCAAAAATTTATGTAATAAACATAAACGATAGATTGAACCATGTATATGATAATTTCTTACCCACGGCCGAACGGTTATCCTGTAGCAGAAACACAAGTTTGAAATGATTTGCATATATGTATCTAACTTATGAATCAATCTTGGTATCAAATATTAGGTATGCAAGAAAGTAAATATAGCATGCGAACTAACTACATGATGGTCCATGGGTTACCCCATGATTAGCAACGGTGACTCAAGGTTCAACTATGTACTACTACCCGCGTGTATCAGCAGCTGTGACTCAAGGTTCAGCTTTGCACCAACACACACGAATATTAGCAGAGGTGACATCATGGTTCCGCTCTTCACTAATAGACACATTACCCCACTAGATAACAAGGACAGTATCTTAGGGTAAAACAAAAATCTTTTTCGGATTGACCGATTCTCAGTGTCCCAGGAACCGTTCGAGATATAAAATCTTGTGCACAAGTCGTCCGAGAGCAATGCATGACATGAAACATGTATCAAATAAGGCACTACTATGCACAGTTATGAACAACAAGCACACGATTCCATCTTCTTGTTCTTATCCTATAGATAATGTTCAAAACATAAGGACTTACTATAGATCGGGTTGTGCAGCATAGAAACGAGGGACATGCAACATAAATTGATAGTAAAGCAAAATTCTAATACTTCAAGCATGCATTTCATTTTTTAGCTTATCTTGTTAGTGAAGTATCATTGAAACATAGGAACATGCAACTAAAGCAAACTAGAGCTCATTTTTATTAGGCGTACAGACTAAGGATTCATCGAAGCACCGAAGCCACTCACCGATTGAATCAACGAGAGAATAGAAAAGCCTTATGTACCTATCACTCCTTGATTATGCGTCCTAAAATTTGCAACAACACTTTGTTTGCATCATTTGATCTCTTTCTCTTACGATTTGAAATGAATGTACAAGTGAGAAAAGTGAATCATAAAAACTGAGTCATCAAAAATAAAATAAAAGACAAAGCAACATAAAACCAAGTAGCAAAACAACTACGCAAACTCTTGCACTCATTTCAATAGAAGCCGTTCCATCAGTTTGAAGGGTTCGTTGTATTTTTTCTATGACTGATTTTATCATATAATTTCCCCGAGACTCGACTAAAACGTCTGAACTTTCAGATCCTCCGCCTGAGCTTCTTTAATTTTCTCACCCAAGGTAGGCTGAATCTGTAAACTAGCCAATACTCCTACGTCCTGCAGAAGTACTATCTCTATACCCATCTCTTAAAGATCTTCTAAGATATACCATTGCGATGTCAACTTAAATGTACTATCTCTCCTGCTAAGAGCATTTGCCCCCATATTTGTCTTTCCTGGATGGTACTGAAGTTCCACATCATAATACTTTATTAATTTTAGCCACATCCTATGCCTCTTGTTCAGGTCCTTCTGGGTGAATACATACTTTAAGCTCTTATAATCCATAAATATCTCTACCCGATCACCATACAAGTAGTGCCTCCACAGCTTAAGTGCAAATACTACCGCCGCTAACTACAAATCGTGAGTCAGATACTTCTTTTCGTGATCTCAAAGCTACCACAATGCATAAGCTATCACTCTTCCATGTTGCATCAATACACACCCAAGTCCTTTTCCTGACGCATCGTAATACATTGTAAGCCCTCCAGAACCTATTGGAAGTGTGAGAATCGGAGCTGAATTCAATCTCTTCTTTAATTCTTTAAATGATGTCTGATACTCTGTTGACCAATCAAACTTAGCTTTCTTGTGCGTCAATCGATTCAGCGGTACTTAAATCCTTGCAAAGTCTACTACGAACCTTCTATAGTATCCTGTCATTCCCAGAAAACTACGCACTTCTGCTACTGTCTAAGGAACTTGCCAATCCTCTACGGCTTCAACCTTCTTCAGATCTACTGCCACTCCTTATCCTGAGATGATATGAGCTAAGAATGATACGCAATCCAACCAAAACTCACACTTTCTAAGATTTGCGTAAAACTGGTATTCCCTCAAAATCTGCATGACCTTTCAAAGAGGCTCATCGTAATCCTTTTCTCTACTAGAATAAACAAGAATATCGTCTATGAAAACCACCACGAACTGATCTAGATATGGCATAAAAATATGGTTCATCAAATCCATAAATATCGCTAGAGCATTAGTTAGTCCGAATGGCATAACTAAGAATTCGTAATGCCTATATCGTGACCTAAATGTTGTCTTGGATATGTCTTGCTCCCGAACTCTTACTTGATGATACCCTGATCGAAGATCGATCTTGGATAAAATCTTGGCCTTGCTCAATTGATTAAATAAATCATCGATTCATGGTAATGGGTACTTGTTCTTCACTGTTACTGCATTCAATTGTCTGTAATCTGACCCATCCTTCTTTATTACTAGAACCAGTGGCACTCTCCAAGGTGATCCACTGGTTCGGATAAACTTCTTTGCATTCAGCTCTTCTACGTGTTGGTACAACTTGTCTAATTCGGATGGTGCAATTTGGTAAACTTTCTAAGATATTGGCCCTTCTCCAGGGATCAACTCTATGCAAAACTTTATGTCTCTTATTGGTAGTAACCCTGAAAATTCTTCTGGAAAGAAGTCTAAGAACTCCTTGACTATCTTGAAAAGTTGTCCTTCTGCTATCACTTCCAATGCGATCCTCTCTTCATGTTGGTCTCTCACAGATCTGTCAAAGGGAAAACCTTTCGTGCCCAAGATAATAAATAATACCTTACCCTTATGGTAATCTATCGTAGCATAACTGTCTTTCAGCCAGTCCATGCCTAAGATAACATCAAAGTTACCCGTAGGAAACTTGATCAATCGTGATGGTAGTGAACGCCTACACACTACGATCGGACACGTTATAAATAATCTACTAACCCCTATGAGCCCATTACCAGCGAGTTTATTCAACCTCTCTGGCAAAGCCTCAAACTCTAACCCAATGCGTGTTGTGAATCGTACAGATACAAATAAATAAGATACACCTGAATCAAACAATACTATTGCAGGAAAAGATGCGACAGAGATGTTACCTTCCACCACGTCGCCAGATGTCAAAGCCTTCTCTAGAGATAAAGTAAAAGCTTTCCCTTGGCCTTGCTGGGCTCCTCTTTGTTGCCTCCCTTAGACACGTTATTCTGGCCTTTGTTGGCCCTGGTGCTGATTTTGCTGCTATTGGTATATCTGAGCTTGCGTCGGTAGTGGACACTGAGCTAATGGCCTCACTGCTATTGCTGGCCCTCTCTGCCGGACTGCCCCTAGTGCTTGCAGCACTAGTAAATATTGGACTGGCCTTCCTAGCCTATACATCATCGTACAATTGACAATCCGGTGATCTAGACTGCCATACCTCATACACAATGCATCGGCTGCCCTACACATATCTCTAGTGTGGCCTCCGTTGCCACAGTAAGTGCAAACCACATGTGCTCCCTGGCCCAGTTGCTGTTTTTGTTGTCTTGGCTGCAGCGAAACCATTACTATCACCATCAAAATTGTCGCCCTCCTCGATACTGAATCATGGATGTAAACGCCAGGTGATGGTGCTGACATCCGAGGTACTTCTCTACCTCCTCCTCCACTCTGAGCATGAGACCTTTTTTGGCCTCATGTCCTTGCCGATAACCTCTGTATGGTAAGCTTGTTCCTCCGAGTTGCTATTATTACTTCTTCGTAAGTCTGGTAGCCGTGCCCCTCTACCAGTTATATAATCTCCAGATGAAGTCCTTGCTAGAGTCCCATTGCTCTATCCGTCTTCGTAGCCACCGTAGTCGGAGCGAATCTACTCAGCCTACAAAAGTTGTCTGCATATCCATCCACAATCCTACAGGCATGCTTCAGAACGATAAATCTTTGTTGGAGCTCATACTATGCTACGAATCCAAAATATTTAGCCCTGAATCAAGTCCTAAAACTGTCCCAAGTGATAGGATGCCTAAAGCAACCTCAACTGACGCCCACCAGTCCCGGACAAGGTCTTAAAGCTGCAATCGAACTTGATCAACTTGTTCATCCACCAAAATATTTGCTGCTGCCAAAATAACCTTAATATCTTGCAAATAGTCATATGTTGTGATGGCGTCCTCCGTGCCATCGAAGTACCTTGGGTTAAGTCGGCAAAATCTAACCGACGCCCCTAAATTAGTTCTCCCGCCTCTTTTCATAGTCGTTTGTAAACCCTGACTCAACAAGACATTATACTCTTGTTGTTGAAACTATTGATGTTGCTGCACTGCTATCTGATGCTGCTATGTAGCCATTATTCCCTTGAGGATCTCTAGTAATACCGGGGTGTCAAGTATCGCTGGTACTACTGGTACTACTGGGGGTAAGGGAATCTCAAGGGTTGGTTCATCAACCTGCCCAACTTTTGGTTCCACTATGCCTGCTTGCTCAACTACTGGTTCTATCCAGATTTGACTCTGACCAGGTGCTACTTTCCATTGTTTCCCTAGGGAATCCTATCCTTCCATGCCTACTGCTCCACCAACTGAAGAAGCCCTAGAGAAAAGGACAAGAAATAGCAAGAACAGGACAGGAAGGATCAAAGAGGAAAGCATTTTTAATAGTTTAAGCATTTGTACCGAGGAAGACGAAGCAAGATATCAAAGGAGACGTATTTAATTAAGACTCCTATGACCGTAACACCCCATAATTCTAAAAAATATAGACCTATATGGGCCACAACTAAAATTTTGTCACACTCCAGTACTGGAATACGAAAAGGGACATGGCCAGCTTTCCTGTACAAGGTATAGAACATCGTACGACATAGGGCATGAGGATCAGGGACGCAGAGAGTCAGTGCAACATAGGACAAGTGTCGTATAAGAAGTCGGCTGTATATGCGTAGGTGTCGCATGGGAAGTCGGCCGAATATGGGTCAGTGTCGTATGGGAAGTCTCGGCCTTATAGGATCAATGTTGTATATGACAGCGCAAAGTCTACTTCATAGGACAAGTGTTGAGTGATGTGCATTTAATATGTTTCAGAAAAGTGACATAAGTGATGGATGTAACCAGCCATAAAGTGTGTCAAAAAGAAAAGACAAACACATAAAAAAGTGCAAGAGCGAAATAGGGTTATGTGTCCACAAGAGAAAAGGAGCATAGTCACTGTCGCATGAGTCTTCTTGCCGTATGCTATGCTTGCCGCATAGATGTCTCTTGGACTTAGCTAATTTCTCATTCTTTGAGCGAGTAAAATACAAGGAGTTCTGTCACATAAAACACTTTGTATAATAATCAGTTATACATCCAACAAGATGGATGCATGATGGAAGGAATATGCGACACAGATCTCTAGTCTCATAGCACTCAAGCCGCATATTACTCCCTGTCATTTATGGTGCTGGCCGAATGAGCACTTCTTCTTCTCGAGTCAACAAGTTCAGCCATAGCGAAAAACTCCAAAATCCAAAAAAAAAAAATCTCAATAAAACTTTATTTTAACTCTAATCAAGTAAACCAAAAGCCAAAATGTCCAAAATTGAATGTTCTATTAACCAAAAAAATTAGTTTTCTAAAATACCATATTTTATTAGATCAAAACCAAAAAAATTTGGAACCCATAATAACGCTTAGCAAAAATTTAGATCTACAAGAATCTATATGTCAAAACCGAAAACTCCAAGTATTAAAAGTGTTTAGAATCATAATGTACACATAATAGACTAATAAAATACAAGTAATAAGAAAGAACTAAAATTAAAGAGTTTATCTATGTCATATAAGGTTTACTTGCCTCGAATGAAAGAAGGAGAAAATGAGAGAAATGAGGGAATAGAGAGAAATAAGTTAGCTTATATAGTTAGGATTTGAGATTTAGACCATGGGTTCAACTCATGACCCAACCAACCAAAAATTAAACCATGAGTCTATTAAACCAAAAAATGGATCTAGTCTCCATGACATGCAACCTAATTAGCATAAAAAAAATATAGGCAAAAAAAATATGTTCCAAATACGTATATCAGGAACATGGAGTGACATCTCTACCCACCTTAGAAAAAATTTATCCTCAAAATTCAACCCCAAGACTAGATAGAGAAACAGAACAAACAATGCACTAACTACAAGCACATCTACACATTCAATCAAATTAAGCATATAATAAAGAAAAGCAATATCGTATAACATGGATGAGCGAATCACGAGATTCAAGATATAAAAGCATAAGAAAGAATATACCTTTCGAGTCAAACATGTGTGGATACCGAGACCGAATATCGTCCTCGCGCTCCCACGTCGACTCTCCCAAAGGGTGATGATCCCAAGCAACTCGGACAAGATGAATAGTCCGATTCTTGAGCACCTTCTCCCTTCGGTCCAAAATGGATACGGGTTGCTCCTCATAAGACAAGTCGGTACCAACGACTAGTAAAGAATGGTCGAGAATATAACTAGAATCCGGAAAATACCTACGCAATTGAGACACATGAAATACATCGTGCACCTCACATAGCGAATGCGAAAAGACAGGACGATAAGCAATATCGCCCACCCGCTCGAGGATATCGAATGAACCAACGTTTCGCGGACTAATGTCACTACCCAATTCTAGAAAATAGGAATTTTCTTTTTTTATTATTATTTTTGGTAAATTGTTTATTGATCATAAATAATTATATTTATATTTAATTGTTGGTTGTATTATTATTTTTATTGGTTGTTTTAGGATTTTGGCTAGTCTGGACCCATGGCAGAGCCTAGTGGACCCATGTCAGACCCAACCAACACCCTTGTTAGACTCATTTATGGGTTTACAATAGTTATTATATTTTTATTTAGTTAATTGGGGAGTTTTAGATTAGTTAGAATGTGTTAGTGAACCCTAAACCTAAACCCTTGCTTTAGCATGACTATTTAGAGGGTATTTTAGTCATTATGTTTAAACCACAAGCCCTAACCCTATGTTTCCTTCACCTGGCCGAAACCCAACCCCATTCTATTTCCTTCATTCCACTTCTTCTTCTTCTTCACAATTTCTCCATTTTCTTCTTCTTCCAATTTCTCCACTTCAAGTAAGTGCTTCACCCCTTCTTCTCTTCCTTCATATATTTCTTCTATTAATGAAAACCCCAATCCTCTATTTTTTTCCTAACCTAGGTGTGTAGAGCCTAGACATAGTGTAGAGGCTTGGCTTGGAGGCTTGGAGGCTTGAGGGTGTTGATTTCTAAGGTTTTGGAGGCTTTGGCCTTGGGATTCCAACTCCTAAGAGATAAACCCTAACTGTCCTCTTAGTGGTTGCTTTAAAATAGTGTAATTAGTAGTTTATAACCTTCCTAGAACTTAAGGCTATCCGTGGGAGAAAGTTAGAACTTGTTTGGTTGTGTTTGGAGACTTTGACATTAGTTTTTGTGTCAATTTTGGGTGAAATCCGAGATTGGCCCAATTTTGGGTGATGTCCTAGGTTAGACGGACCTAGGTAGACGAGCTTGGATATCTTGAGGGTAAGTACGTGTCCCCGTTCGGACACGTGAGGTCGTGTCATAGAGATTTGGGCGTTTCGGGCAATTTAGGGGTTTTTCGTCGCCATAGGTTCCACATGCATACGAGTTTTTGCCACGGACCTAGAATCAGAGAGTTAGTATTTTTTTTTTTTAGGTTCTAGACATTGATTAGAACTTGTGGATAAATTTTGGGTCAATTCCGAGTAGGTTTGGTGTGCATTTCACGAGGTATCGCGAACCGCACTCCACGTGTTCGTCGAAATAATCGAATGGCCATTTTGACTTGGTTTGTAGGTTTTGGGCTTGTGCGCGGATTGGTTTAGCTTCTAAGAGTGTGTATTAGAGTTCTCGAGTTATATTTTATATATTTATAGGTATATATATATATGTATAGGGGTGATTGTGCGTGTCTTGGTGTGGTTGTGTGTGTGTTTGAGAGTGTGTGTATGTATATATGTATATAAGTCTCTCTATATATATATGTATGTATGTGTGTATATGTGTATATATATATATATATATATATATATATATATATATATGTGTGTGTGTGTGTGTGTGTGTGTGTGTGTGTGTTTGTATATGTATATATGAGTGTATATATATATTTATGTAGGTGTTTATATATATGAGTGTGTTTGTGTGTGTATATATATATATATATATATATGAGTGTGTGTGTGTGTGTGTGTATATGTATATATATATATATATATGTGTGTGTGTGTGTGTGTGTGTGTGTGTGAGTGTGTGTGTTTATATATATGTATGAGAGTGTGTGTGTATATATATATATATATGTGTGTTTATATGTGTGTGTGTGTACCTATATGTGTATAAGTGTGTATATATATATATATATATATATATATATTTATATATATATATATATATATATACATATGTGTGTGTGTGTGTGTGTGTGTGTGTGTGTGTGTGTGTTTATGTATATATATATATATATATATATATATATATATATATATATATATATATATATATATATATATATGTATATGTATCTAAGTGTGTGTGTGTGTGTGCTTATTTGCCGAGGTATGTGTGTGAGTGTGTGTAGAGAGGGAGGCAGAGAGGAAGACAGCAGCCAGCAGAGCAGCAGATAGGAGCAGCTGCAGCAGCAATTGCAGCAGGCCAGCTGCAGTAGTAGCAGCAGCTAGGGCTAGGAGCAACAGCAGTGTGGCACTAGTAGTAGCACTAGCAGTGAGTAGCACTAGCAGTTTAGAGGGAGAGAGGTAGAGAGAGATTAGATATCTATATAGATATATATAGATAAGTATAGGTATATATATAGATAGAGGTAGATGGAGATATATATATATATATATATGTATGGGTAATGGGTATGGATATGTGTATATGTGTATGTGTAATATATATATAGATATGTTGGTATATATGCATATGTGTTTAGATATATATATTAGCCTAGATATATAGCTAGGTATATATATATATGCATAGATAGTTAGCTAGTTAGTAGTGTTAGAGAGGGGTAAGTTGGATATCTCAATACCTCGAGATATCAAGGTATCTCAATACCTTGAGATACTCAAGGTATTGGGTATCGGGGTGAGATATTGAGCATTTGCCTAGGATTGGGATTAGAGTTGGGTTTTTATGTATAGGTGTATATATTTATGCGTGTTAGTATATGCATTAGTGGATTTATGCGGGGTGTGTAGATTAGGTTGAGGTATCGGATACCGAGGTATCCCGGTATCTCAAAGAGGCGAGTTTGAGGGTTTACTAGCTTAATGAGCTTGTTTTGACCTAAAATTTTAGTGGCACCCTAGTTTGACCTAGCGTTGACCATAATTACCCCCGTTGACAACAAAAGTTAACGTTTGACCTAATTTTAACCCAGAGTTGACTTTTTGACCCAACCCGTTCGACCTAGAATAACCCTAGAAGCTTATTTTTAGTTATTTTATATCAGTTTAACTCTTAGAACCCCGTTTAACCTTACTTTTTATATTAGGTTATTGCAATGCCAGTCCGGATCTTGATCCTCACTAGTTGCTCAAGACGTTAGACGAGTACCTACCTCTGATTGTTTCCATTTTATTATAGCGTATATATCACATGTTCTAGAACTGTAATACTTGATTCTGACACATTGCTTCACGAGTTGGTACTAGTTGGATCCCGTCATGAGATATTATTCTCCTTACCGTGTTCAGCGGGTACTCTATCACGTGTATTTCATCATGTGCTTCGGGTATTGATTCTCATGTGTTATCATATGCTTTGTGTACTCTTGCCTTCATGTGCACGAGTTATTTATCATGTACATAGCGTGTCGTGGTTGAATCCAAGAGTATTAGTGGGAGAGGGGAGTAGAAGTTGGTTATGTGATCAAAGCCAAACAGTATTCATGTGTATGTCGGTTATGCAACTCACGCATAACGGAGTTATCATAGATTATTCATGTGCAACCTAAGTCAATCACATAACGAACTTGTGCTCAAGACACTTAGCTAGTATTTCTTTTTTCTCACATGCAGTTACTTCTCTACTACTTGTATTGTTCTCCAGTGTTACATTGTAGTTACTTTATCAGTTCTATCCTGTATTTATTTACCTGTGCATCTTGTATATTTTTCTATTGCTAGTCATATACACCTTACCATGCATGTGGAGTTGCTTTCAGAGTTATGTACTTCGCTCCAGTCCTGACTGGACATATTTTTTCCACAGGATCTTGAGGATTTTTGCCCGACCTTCTACGGACCAGGTGTCGAGGAGTATTGTGACCCAGAGATTGAGGAGGAGCCCATCGAGGAGATGCCATTAGCACCCTAGTGTAGCTAGGTAGGTTTCACTGGGTTGTTCCCAGTTGGTATTTTGGATGACTGTATTTATTACTTTGCTGCTGTGAGATATTGTAGACTTTTAGACTTGGACTGTATATATTGGATATTGTACTGCTCTCTTTGGTTCTTTGTTTCCTTGTTGATATCTTATCGTGCTTTTACTCTTCCCCTAGTTATTGTGATTGAGTTTATATATATTGTGTTGTTGCCCTCCTTTTGGAGAGGTTATCTTGACAGGTTATTATGATATATATATATATTGTTGTGACCTAGAACGGACCTAGACAGCGTTCTACCGCCGATTCTGTGGCGTAGGCTGGACGTACCCACGACTCATGTCCAATTTTTTGGGTGCGGGTCGTGACACATTTTTGGTGGTGGCCCACGCAGGTCTAGTTTCTAGGTCTACCTGCGGTAGGATATATGATATAGGCTGAGAGAGTGTGTGCTCGATCACAACTAGGACCCTTCTTGATTTTTGTTATCTTTAATTTTTCAGAAATTATTTTCTTTTGCAATATTACTCTCCTTCTTTGATGATATCGTATCTTGCACCGTATTGACTTCTTTTGACCTGTGTTCAGGATGCCCCCGAAGACACGATCTCACCGCACCGTTCCAGCAGCTACCACCGAGAGGTCTGCTACCTCTCGTCCTGCTCGACTTTAGGCAGATGCTATCGCTCCACTTGCCACTCCTGCGATTGAGGGAGCATCTGTTTCTCTCGGAGATCCTCTTCCACCTATCGATCCGAGAGCTACCCCAGTTGTTTCGGTGGTACCTCATCCACCACTTCCTGCACCGGTAGATGCCGTACAGTTATTTGCATTCTTCAGGGAGATGATGGACGCACAGCACCGCCAGGTGGACTTGATGAGATTGGGCATTGAAAATGCTCACCAGGTGGCCATGACGGCGGTAGAAAGAGTGGCTCCGATTCAGCCACAGGCAGAGCAGGATCAGCATCCGAGGCCGGGCAGTATCATTGATTTTCAGAGAATGCAGCCCAAGGAGTTCCGGGGTACAAAGGGGATCCTGTACGAGGACGACTAGATTGAGCAGATTGAGGGCATCTTCAGGCTGGCACTGATCCCAGCCAGCATGCAGATGGAGGCAGCGGACAGCCAGATGTTCGATCTTGCCCTTACGTGGTACCGTACTGATACGAGGATAGCGGTACCGGGACTGACTTGGGAGGCTTTCAAGAAGCTTTTCAAGGAGAAGTTCTTTCCGGATGTGGCTCTCAATACTTTGGAGAGCCAGTTTAAGGCACTCGTCTAGGGGAGCATGCTGGTAGACAAGTATGCAGCAGAGTTTTGCCGTCTGGGCAGATTTATAGAGGGTTTGAGCAAGGTAGTGAACGCACGAAAGTTTCGCAAGGGTTTGGTCATGGCGGTCAAGTCCTTGACTAAGAGTGATCGCGAGGCGACCTTCGAGCAGATTGTGAGTGACGCTCAGAGGGCTGAGGATAACTTGGAGCTGAAGAACAAGAGGAGTAGAGATGCTTCCGGAGCAGGCAGCAGTGCGGGCCCAGCCAAGAGGCCATTCCAGCAGACTCCGCAGCACCAGGGTCAGGGTCGTGCGCCTTTCCGACAGGCGCCCCAGCAGCAGAGGCAGGGACAGCAGTAGGGTCCGAGGCAGCCCATCACTTGCCTTTTTTGTAGGAAGCCGGGGCACGGATGGGATATTGCAAATAGAGGCTAGGCAGATGTTTGTTATGTGGTGCATCAGATCACCAGTTCAAGGATTACCCTTCGACACTTGCTCGTACAGCTCAGGACGGAGGAGGCGCTCAGAGGGGACCAGCCAAAGCACCTATAGTATAGTAGAGAGGACAGCCTTTGCAGACTCAGCAGCAGAGGTTTTTCCAGCACCAGCAGCAGCACCGAGGAGGACAGCAAGGGCGAGCTTTTGCCCTGACTGTAGACAAGGCCGAGCTTGTTGGTGATTTGATCTCAGGTTCTATTCTTCTTGATTCTATTCCAGCACTTGCTTTATTTGATTTTGGTGCTTCCCAAAGTTTTATGTCTGTATCTTTTGATGTTAGACACTATCTTGTTGCTGAACCTTTAGCTAGACTCTGCAAGATCATGATCGGGGGTGGCATCATCCTAGTCAGTCATGTCTGTAGAGACCAGAGAGTTACCTTGGGAGGCCGAGAGTTGAGTGTGTGCCTACTCGTAATGCCACTTTCGAGCTATGATATTATACTCGGGATGGATTGGTTGAGTATGCACTGTGCTAGTATAGATTATCGTGGAGGCAGAGTGTTGTTTAGTCTGCCGGGTGAGCCAAAGTTTGAGTTTGCCAGAGGAGCAGCGGAGCAGAGTGAGGGAGTCTTCTGCGGAGCCCTGGTGGTAGAGCCGAGGTTGCCACATCTACTGATAGCGGAGTTCATGGATGTCTTTTCGGAGGAGTTTCCAGGGTTACCTCCGCATAGAGATGTGGAGTTCTCTATAGACTTGGTGCCAGGCGTAGAGCCGATATTCCAGCACGTCTATAGAGTCAGCAGCAGTGAGCTGGTAGAGTTAAAGAAGCAGGTGGATGAGCTTCAGGAGAAGGGATTTATCAGATCTAGTTCTTCTCTTTGGGGTACTCCGGTACTTTTTGTGTCGAAGAAGGATGGGTCGATACGGATGTGTATCGACTATAGGGCTCTGAACAACCTCACAATCAAGAACAAGTATCCGCTGCTGCATATTGATGATCTCTTTGACTAGTTGAGCGGAGCGAGGGTGTTTTCCAGGATTGATCTGAGGACAGGCTACTACCAGGTGAAGGTCAGGAGGGAGGATATTCCGAAGACAGCTTTTCGGACCAGGTATGGACAGTATGAGTTCATAGTAATGCCGTTTGGGTTGACTAATGCCCCGACAATATTCATGAATCTGATGAACAAGGTGTTCCATCAGCATCTGGACAGGTTTTTGGTGGTGTTTATAGATAACATCTTGGTGTATTCGAAGACCCCAAGAGCACGAGGAGCATCTGAGGATAGTGCTGGAGACTCTCAGGAAAGATAAGCTTTATGGAAAGCTTTCGAAGTGTGAGTTCTTCCTTGACCAGGTTGAATTCCTTGGTCATGTGGTGACATGAGAGGGGATCTCGGTGGATCCGAGGAAGATCATGGCAGTTGAGGCATGGAGTTCTCCGAGTTCAGTAGCAGAGGTCAGGAGTTTCCTGGGGCTGGCAGGTTACTACAAGAGATTTGTTCAGGATTTTTCCTTGATTGCAAAGCCATTGACTAGGCTAAACCATAAGAACATGGAGTTTGTTTGGTTAGAGGAGTGCCAGATGGCCTTTGATGAGCTAAAGAGGAGGTTGACGATAGCTCCAGCGTTGACGTTATCATCAGGGTCTGGAGGATTCACTATCTATAGTGATGCATCGGGGAAGGGACTGGGTTGTGTGTTGCAGCAGAATGGGAGGTTGATTGCCTATGCTTCCAGGCAATCACGTCCTCATGAGAAGAACTACCCTACCCATGATTTGGAGTTGGCAGCGGTCATCTTTGCTCTAAAGTTATGGAAATACTATTTATATGGAGAGCGTGTGGAGATCTTCACAGACCACAAGAGCTTGAAGTATGTGTTTACCCAAAAAGAGCTGAACATGAGGCAGAGGAGATGGTTGGAGTTGATGAAAGACTTCGACATATTATTATAGTACCATCCAGGGAAGGCAAACGTAGTTGCGGATGCGCTGAGCAGGTATCCGATAGCTATGTGCCTGACTACAGATCGTTATCTTCTAACAAATCTAGAGAGCTTGGGCATTGAGGTGATAGTGCCTGGAGTTGAGATGCAGATGTGGGGACTGCAGATTCAGTCAGAGTTGATAGACCGGATCAGGGCTACACAGTATGAGAATAAGTCCCTGAGGAGCATCAGGGCGCAGATTCAGATTAGATTATCAAATGACTTCACCATTGCTGATGATAGTTCATGGTGGCACGGTTCCAGGTTGTGTGTGCCAAGTGGATCATTGCGCGAGGAGGTTCTTCAGAAGGCACATCGATCCCAGTACTCTATGCATCCAGGTGCCAACAAGATGTATAGAGATCTGAGGGAGCATGTATGGTGGTACGGGATGAAGTGGGAGGTAGCGCGCTTCGTATCCCGATGCTTAGTGTGCCAGCAGGTGAAGGCGGAGAGGCAGAAGCCAGGAGGGTTGCTCCAACCGTTACCCATTCCAGAGTGGAAATGGGAGCATGTGACCATGGATTTTGTTTCTGGACTTTTTCGTTCTCCAGGAGGGAAGGATTTGATTTGGGTCATCGTAGACAGGTTGACCAAATCAGCCTACTTTCTACCATTCAAAGTGCGTACATCTACGGAGAGACTAGCAGAGATGTATGTGCGCCAGATAGTCAGACTGCATGGAGTTTCTGTGAGCATAGTATTAGATCAGGACAGTCACTTTACTTCATATTTCTGGAGGAGTCTACAAGCTAGCTTAGGCACCCAGCTCAAGTTTAGTAATGCATATCACCCACAGACAGACGGTCAGTCAGAGAGGACCATTTAGACACTTGAGGACATGCTTCGCACTTGTGTTCTAAATTTTAGAGGCTCTTGGGAGGATCACTTGCACTTAGTAGAGTTTGCTTACAACAGCTACCAAGCCACTATCGAGATATCACTATTCGAGGCATTGTATGGACGAAGGTATCGTACCCCGTTATCATGGGATGATATAGGCGAGAGAGCTTTTCTTGGCCCGAAGATGGTGGTGGATGCAGTAGAGAAGGTCAAGCTCATTAGAGATAGACTTTGGGTGGTACAGGACACGCAGCAGCATTGGGCCGATAGCCACCGGAGACATTTAGAGTTTGAGGTATAGTTTAGAATTTAGATTTTGTTCTTGTGTTTGCTTGTGATTGCTTGTTTTAGATTAAGTGCTGAGACCTTGTTTGTACTAGGTTGGTAATCTGGTGTTCCTGAGGATTTCTTCGATGCGGGGCACTATTCGCTTCGGTGGAGGCGGGAAGCTTAGCCCACGTTTCGTCGGACCCTTCAGCATCCTTGAGAGGGTCGGCGCTATGGCATATAGGCTAGATTTGCCACCTACGCTAGAGGGAGTTCATGATGTGTTCCACGTGTCGCAGTTAAGACGGTACGTGGCGGATTCCAGTCACATATTGGATCACTCAGAGATCGTAGTGGGCCCTACTCTTAGCTATCCAGAGTAATCGGTAGAGATT